>WNGS01163797.1:81117-95296 GCA_020271785.1 Procambarus virginalis | reverse complement strand
AATTCTAAAGACTTCAAACTCATTCGCCGTGTTGGAGGACGAGTGCTGTGGGGAGACAACAGTTTGATCGAAAGGGAAGGCAGCGAATGTAGCTCAGGTGTCTCAAAGTGCTCAGGAAGTAAAGGAAGTACCTAAGCGAATTTTGGTTGTGGGAGATTTCCAGGTGAGGTATTTGGATAGAACTTTTTTGACAGAGATAAGGGAAACAAGGTTAAGGGTTTGCTATCCAGGAGCTGGGATTGGTGACATTGTTAACAACATGGACGATATTATGGCTGGAAATGGGAACAAACCCATTATTTGTATCAGTGCAGATGAAAATGATGTTGGACGAGTTAGGAGTGAGGAACTGATACAGAGGTTTAAGGCTGCCATAGAATTAGTTAGGAGCAAGGAAGGAATCCCGATCATATGTGTCATTCTTCCAAGAAAGGGAGTTGGCAATGAATGGTTGTCGAGGGCACTTGTGTCAATTTCCGACTGGACAAATATTGTAAATTAAAATCCAATATCATTCATAGATAAGAACATAAGAACATATGAATGAAGGTAACTGCAGAAGGCCTATTGGCCCATACAAGGCAGCTCCTATATATATATCCACCCAATCCCATTCATATATATGTCTAACCTACACTTGAAACAATCAAGGAATCCTACTTCTATTATGATAGGAACATAAGAATAAAGGTAACTGCAGAAGGCCTATTGGCCCATACGAGGCAGCTCCTATTTATAACCACCCAATCCCACTCATATACATGTCCAACCCACATTTGAAACAATCATGGGACCCCACCTCCATCACGTTATGCGGTAATTGGTTCCACAAATCAACAACCCTGTTACCGAACCAGTATTTACTCTGGAAACTGTGAACACTTCTGTGAAAGAAATGACACGTATGCTAGGGATGAGGTACATACATCTAGGGCTGGGGTTGTTGCTGTTGCAAACTCGTAAGAACCTGTGAAGAAAGGGGTTTGTTTGGGTTTAAACTCTTAGCAGATGGTGGTATGGAAATTCCACCATCTTTCCACCATTCCACTCCACCATTGTGGAGAAAGGAGGTAATAAAAGTATGTGTTTGTGGAAGAAACAATTGGCAAAATGATCAGGGAAAGAGAAGGGCCTCAAAGTAACAATTCACTTTGGGTATATTACACTAACAGTAGAAGTCTAAGAATCAAAATAAGCGAGTTAAATGCTCTTGTATGCACGGATAATAATACATATTGTTGCACTTACCGAAACATGAATGAATGTAGAAAATAGAGAACTATTAGCTGAATATCAAATAAATGGATTTAAACTATTTCACATAGATAGATATATTAGACGAGGAAGAAGAGTAGCCATATATGTTAGGGACAATTTGAAATGTAGCCTCAAAGAGGGAATCAAAACTGAGCCACACACACAGAAACTATTTGGATAGTATTAAAAGAAAAAACAAATAACCTTATCAAAAGAGTTATATACAGGTCACCAAATATAGACAGATGGAAGCAAAGCATCTATGGGGTGAAATATCTAGAGCATCTAGGTCTAGGTCTTCCTGGGGTGGAGGCCTGGTCTAACAGTATTTGTGTTGTGGGGGACTTTAATTTAATTGGAATAAACTGGATTATCAGAGCAAGGAATAACGAAGCAGTAGATTTTCCCGGAATTAATTGACGATTACTTTCTTACGCAACACATTAACGAACCAACACGGGAAAATAATATTTTAGATTTAGTTTTAACTAACAGGGAAACACAAATTAATGACATCGAAATAGGGAGTGAACTAGGGGACAATGATCACAAAGAAATCAGATTTAGCTTGGAATGGAATAGATCTGTAGGAAAAAATTGTTAGTGCCAGATTTTCGAAAAGCTGTTTTAAATATCCTAAGAAATTTTTTGGGTTAAATAGATTGGAAAGCCTTGAGCATAGGGAATGGTTCATGTCTTGGAGCAAGACATGAACCCAGCGATGGGTGATGTAAAAAGGGATTTCGATGTGGATTCAATATATATCTTATTTACAAATATTCTAAAGCAAAGCACAGGAACGTAGTATACCATATAAATTGAATAGATCGAATATTAATGACCCGAAATGGATAACAAAGGATCTGAAGAACCTTACAGGTAGAAAGAGAGCTTGGTACAAAAGGATTAAGAATGGAGAAGTCAGTTTAGAACAAGAATTTGTACAACTGGTTAGAAATGTTAAAAAGAGATAAGGAAATCTAAAAGAAATTATGACATTCGTATAGCAGGCAAAGCAAAGGCAAGTCCTAAAGTTTTTTTTACAGTTATGTCGAACAACAGTTAGGGAAAGGATAGGTCCATTGAAAATTGAAACAGGTCAGATAACTGATAATGACGAAGAGATGAGTAGTATTTTTAATGAATATTTTATCTCTGTATTTACTAAAGAAGAACTTAACATTATGCCTTCAGCCAAACAAGTCTATGTGGGTGGGGACGAGGACAGGTTGACTGGTTTAGCAGTTACCAGGGAAAATGTTATTAAACAAATAATGAAACTCAACCCAAATAAATCCCCAGGGCCGGATGAAGTGTTTGCCAGGGTGCTTAATGAATGCAAAGAGGAGCTTTGCGATCCATTGTCTACCATATTTAATAAATCCTTAGAGTCAGGCAGAGTGCCAGAGTCGTTGAAGGTTGCTAATGTGGTACCAATTTTTAAGAAAGGAAAAAAATCACTTGCGTCAAACTATGAGCCAATTAGCTAAACGTCTATTGTGAGAAAGTTACTTGAACCGATAATTGCAAATACTATTCGTCTTCATCTTGAAAAACATAAATAAATAAATTATTCTTAACATGGTTTTACAAATGATCGTTCATGATTAACAAATTTGCTATCATTTTATTCCAGCATAGTCGAGGCAGGTGATAGTAGTAAGGTTTGTGATATTGTCTACCTTGACTTTAGCAAAGCTTTTGATACAGTGCCACATGAAAAACTGATTGAAAAGATAGAGGCTCATGGTATTGGGGGTGCTATATTAAGTTGGATTAGGGCATGGCTATACTACGAATACAAATAATCGCCACCAACAGACAACACGGTCTCCCCTACGAACCAAAATCTAGATCTTTATATTCTGACAGTATTATTTCCTGGCGCCGCCGTGATGTGTGTTCTGGAAATCCACAATCGGTGACCCCCGAGAAGCTGTGAATGGTTACAAGGATCCGGTGGATTTTCCTCAATTTAGAAACCTGTCATATGAAGAAAGATTAACAAAGCTTAAATTGCAATCACTGGAAAGGTGAAGATTTAGAGGTGACATGATAGAGGTTTACAAGTGGATGAATGGACATTAACAGAGGGGATATTAATAGGATATTAAAAGTATTAACAAAGGACAGAACACGAAACAATGAGTATAAACCGGATGAGTTTAGATTTCGGAAAGACATGGGTAAATACTGGTTCGGTAACAGGGTTATTGATCTGTGGAACCAATTACTGCAAAACATAATAGAAGTAGGAACTCTTGATTGTTTCAAGCGTAGGTTAGACATATTTATGAAAGAGATTGGGTGGATATTAATAGATGCTGCCTCGTGTGGGGCCAATAGGCCTTCTGTAGTTACTTTCAGTTTTATATTCTACACCCAAAATGGCAGAGTTAACGGTCTCAGGTCGGGGGTGAACATAGGTCAGTCAGGGTCACCAGAACTTATAAGGGAACAGCGTGCCAGGGATTCATTCTGTCCCTCACGACGAGTTCTGGCACTGCTCGTCAGCCTACCTACGAAAATGTTTTGAAACAAAATTCAAAACGGAATTTTTCTTATGAAAATATAAACCATTATTAATTGATCTCATGAGAATTACAAAAAAATCCTGCTATTTAAATTAAGGCCGTATTAAAAAAAAACGCACAAATTATATTGTGATAGTAATCTCCCTTAATAGAATACTGAAAGTCACCTCAAGATTGAATTGGGAAACTATTACATTCTGTGTGAGAGTCAATTAGTGAAATAAAGGCATTGACTCTTCCTCTTATTAATAATATTGAAGACAGAAATAGAGAAGTGGGCTCAAGTGGACGGGAGAGGAGGGAGGGCACAGGAGAGGGGGAAGGGAAAGGACGAAGGGAGGGAGAGAGCACCCCCCCCCCCTCCCCAGTAACCCCTCCCACCACTGCCCGGGATCATACTAACAGTCTTAAGGCTGCTTCTTATGCTCATGTTAGAATAATGTTGTGAGGTTTACCCTTGTATTTATGCTACACCCACTTTATGTTCATCCCATGCTTTATGTTTACATTTATGTGCTTAACTATATCGTAGCTTGTGCTCGGTCTTCTTCTTTACTGGATTTAATGCTTAGCGTTTAAGCTCTATTTGCTGATCCTCGGTTCCTGCGTTGCTTCCTTTTTACCTCCTGTAAATTATTTCTTATTAAACTTTTTTTATTTTTTTCCTTTGTCTATCCTTCCGTCCTTAATTTCACGCTGTTTCTATTATATTTTTTCTTCCTAAGCAAATGCCTCTCTCTCTCTCTCTCTCTCTCTCTCTCTCTCTCTCTCTCTGTAATTATAATCCCACACTCTGATGCTGTATACAATAACACATTCCATCTCCTTCCCCTGGCTTACAAAACCAGTGAAGTGTAGTTATTAAGCAAGTTCACAATTGCATTTGCATTATACACAGACTTAACCATAGTGTGGCAGCCTCAGCTGTGAACCATCAGAGAGAACAAGGGGTCCAGGTCGGTGCCAGTGGTGACAAAGGGTAGTGGAGCGTGTCTGCTTCCCCGGTGTCTTAATTAACCCTAGCCTCATGTTCCCCCTTACCCCATAACACCCTTCTCCACGTGTTGTAGAACATACCCCACATTTTATATATTTTTTATATGGATTTGATACAGCTTATTCCATTTAACACGCACTTTCTCTGCAGCTTGTACTCATTCAACATTTTGTTTCTCTACAAATCATTCCTATTTAAAACCATCTTCCTCTACAGCTTGTCTTTATCCAACCCAAACTGTCTTCAGAGCTTGTCTTTATCCAACCCAAAATTTCTTCTGAGCTTGCTCTGAAGAATTTAATTTCTTCATTAAATTAGTCCAGAAGGTTGATAAAAAGTGTGAGGCGCATAAGTTTATCTCGAGGTGCCAGCAAGAAGTTCAGTTCCGGTCTGTGGGAACAAATTATTACTACAACAGAATTAATTAATAAGACATCAACTTACCTTCATTTCTGTGCCTGAGTTTATAACTAATGAAATAACTATATGAGTCAAATAACAGATGAAGGTACTGAGTATGCCTATAAAACACTAATGGGATTCCTAACGCTAAAACAAACACTTAACAGACTACTGAAGTGTTAAGGTAAGTGCCACAGCAGCACTTGTGCAGCCTTAACTACACACACACCAACTGACCTCCCCCCCCCCCAGCCTACTGGCATCATGCTGGCAACTCCTACTTGGTGTTGTCAAATGTACTTTAACAGACAAATCATTCAAGTAACAGGTAACATAAACGACTATATTACTTTTTTCCTATCAATATTCCAGTATCTACAAGTATAAACTCTATTGCTTACATAAAACATATCATTTACATGAGAAGTAATATACGGCTGAAATCAATGATACAGACGTCACAAAAACTGCAGGTGGAAATGTGGCAGAATTACACATGCAGCTGATGACTTGAATTCTTCCGTTAAAACGCTCTAACTATGATCTGTTACATTAAACTTTATGCAAATCACAAAAGCTGAACCCTAATGCATGGAATGAAACTAAAAACATTATTCTAGTTTCTGGACTAAGCTTTAGTCCTGAAACAAAGATCAATAACATAAATTGTCTCTGCTATTACAAATTATAAACTAACATTTCAGAATGCAAAAATACATAAGAATTAACTAAAACATTTCCATTCCCTATACTAATTCTTCAAGATTGTAATCATAATGGTCAATTTACGTCTGTTCGTCTTTAACTTAAATAATCCTTAGTTCAATTTTCCTATTCAAGTTGTTAATTGTGTTTCTGTAATTTGTTCTTCTTGACTGCAAAATAAAAACCCTTGTGGAAATGGTCTTGGTCAGTTTCAAGTAAATAATAACAGCCTAGTTCAAAGCACCTGCAAAAGTTAACCATAACATTTAGTGCTCAGTAAAAGCTGTCATAAGACTAATACAGCCAGCAGTTTTCCCAAAAAATCAGGTACCCGGCTCATGATACCCCCAGCACTAATATCCAGCACAGGCTACACCCAGTACTACTACCCAGCACAGGGTAATCCCAACACTAATATCCAGCACAGGTTACTCCTAACACTAATACCCTGCACAGGTTACTCCTAGCACTAATACCCAGCACAGGTTACTCCTAACACTAATACCCAGCACAGGTTACTCCTAACACTAATACCCTGCACAGGTTACTCCTAGCACTAATACCCAGCACAGGTTACTCCTAACACTAATACTCAGCACAGGTTACTCCTAACACTAATACCCTGCACAGGTTACACCCAGCACAAGTTACTCCTAGCACTAATACCCAGCACAGGTTACACCCAGCACAAGTTACTCCTAGCACTAATACCCAGCACAGGTTACACCAGCACAAGTACTCCTAACACTAATACCCAGCACAGGTTACACCCTGCACAAGTTACTCCTAGCACTAATACCCAGCACAGGCTACACCGAGTACTACTACCCAGCACAGGGTAACCCCAACACTAATACCCAACACAGGTTACTCCTAACACTAATACCCAGCACAGGTTACTCCTAACACTAATACCCAGCACAGGTTACACCCTGCACAAGTTACTCCTAGCACTAATACCCAGCACAGGATACACCCAGCACTAATACCCAGACACCCAGCACAGGTTACCGCCCAACACGCTTCTTCCTGCCTTCATTACATGTAGCTACGAAGAGATAGAGAGAGAAAACATTGTTTATCACGTACATATATAAACAAAGTTTCTCTCAACACCCGTCGCTTGTACTCCGTGTGTGACTCAGTGTTTCGCTTCACGCAGAACTTTGCCCAATAAAATGCGATGTGTTCGTGCACCTCTTTCTGCTAGCTTTGTACTTTTCTTCAAGCTATGACAATTACAACCTGAAAAATTACTTGGTAATGTCTGTGAAATGCACGTCCATGTTCTGGACGACGATGAGCTCAGATAGCAGTTATATACTGTGCGTTCACCGCTGTAAAATGTGTTTATTTTATGCACAATTATTCTGCCATCTGTTGGTTGTTTTCCAAATTAAAGAAGGCTCATTCTTATAAGAGCGTCTCATGAATTTACATTATGCGTCACTTCTTGTTGCATATTCTGGCTCTCAGACGGGGTATGACAGCCATGTTCCAGATTCACCGAGCAGTTACGCAAGTACTTACGAACCTGTACATCTTTCCTCAATCTTTGACGGCTTTGGTTACATTTATTAAACAGTTTACAAGCATGAAACTTCCCAATCAACTGTTTTTATTGTTATATACAGCCTCCTGGTGCTTCGGAGATCATTAACTGCTTAATAATTGTAAACAAAGCCGCCAAATATTGAGAAAAGATGTATAGGTTCGCAGGTGCTTGTGTAATTGCATCGTGAATCTGGCCCCAGGTTCATATTTATATTTTGTGATTGTGGTTATGTCTCATAACACCACTCACCAACTGGCCCAGGTCGACATTGCTGATTTGAAATAATATAAATTATTTTTTGCACCAATCAAGATCTAATTGGAATACTTTCAATAATTAAAAAAATAAACGTTAGAGACTTTACAATTAAACAAATTTTGCAACAGAAATATAATTCCAAATATGAGAATAAATTACGAGAGCAGCACTAATAAGGTTACCGATACGACTAACAGAGATAAAACAATTATCATAAAAAGTTCCCAAGCTGCTGCGATTTTCAAAATCAATTAATGTTTTGTGTTGATAGTTGGATTGCAATGGATGTTTGAATACTTGACTAAATCATAACTAATGAAAGTTCTCGGAAAAGCAATACAGATATTGGGAGGTTTCATCTTGTCAAGGCAGCCGGCTGAGCCAGCCAGCCACGGTCGGGGGCGGCCGCTGCAGCCGGCTGAGCCGGCCAGCCACGGTCGGGGACGGCCGCTGCAGCCGGCTGAGCCAGCCAGCCACGGTCGGGGACGGCCGCTGCAGCCGGCTGAGCCAGCCAGCCACGGTCGGGGGCGGCCGCTGCAGCCGGCTGAGCCAGCCAGCCACGGTCGGGGACGGCCGCTGCAGCCGGCTGAGCCAGCCAGCCACGGTCGGTGACGGCCGCTGCAGCCGGCTGAGTCAGCCAGCCACCGTCGGGGACGGCCGCTGCAGCCGGCTGAGTCAGCCAGCCACCGTCGGGGACGGCCGCTGCAGCCGGCTGAGTCAGCCAGCCACCGTCGGGGACGGCCGCTGCAGCCGGCTGAGCCAGCGAGCCACGGTCGGGGACGGCCGCTGCAGCCGGCTGAGCAAGCCAGCCACGGTGGGGGGCGGCCTCCGCTGGCCCGCGACAAGGAAAAAACATAACAATGTCACTATACGTATCAATGGGTAGACGTGACTATAAGTTGTTGTGTTTAAAGGTAGATGTGACAACATGTAGATGTGACAACAGGTAGATGTGACAACTGGTAGATTCTTTGCAGGGATTCCCTGCGCGAGCCTAAGCCTCTGGCTGGCCCACTAAGTGTTGCTTGAATCTGTTTTACTTGGGCGGCGTATGAGTATTTATGACTCGTATGGTCGCTTCAGTAAGATTTTGTCCCATGTGTTTAATAACTTTTTCTGCTCTGTTGAATCTTAGATGAAATCTTAAGGGTTTGTAACTGTGCCTGTGTTAGATAATGTTCCAGTGGTCTGTTGTGTGTGTAACTGTGCTTGTGTTAGATAATGTTCCTGTGGTCTGTTATGTTGTAATTGTTCACTGTGTTAGATAATGTTCCAGTGGTCTGTTTTGGTTGCAACTGGCACTGTGTTAGATAATGTTCCAGTGGTCTGTTTGTGGTTGTAACTGTGCACTGTGCTAGATNACAAGTTTCTGAAAGCCGTTCTTATTTTTGCCAGCCTGGCATATGCCGCTGATGTTATTCTCTTGATATGGGCTGCAGGAGACAGGTCTGGCGTGATATCGAACATTGAGAGAAATGAATCTATACCCTCCGGGAGATCATTTACATATATCAGAAACAAGATAGGACCGAGTACAGAGCCCTGTGGGACTCCACTGGTGACTTCACGCCAATCTGAGGTCTCACCCCTCACCGTAACTCTCTGCTTCCTATTGCTCAGGTACTCCCTTATCCACTGGAGCTTCTTCCCAGCTACACCTGCCTGTCTCTCCAGCTTATGTACCAGCCTCTTATGCGGTACTGTGTCAAAAGCTTTCTGACAAATCAAGAAAATGCAGTCCGCCCAGCCTTCTCTTTCTTGCTTAACCTTTGTCACCTGGTCGTAGAATTCTACGACAAGATGTGTGTACTCACCTAGTTGTACTCACCTAGTTGTGCTTATGGGGGTTGAGCTCTGGCTCTTTGGTCCCGCCTCTCAACCGTCATGTGTGTGTATGTGTGTGAGTGTACTAATCTATTTCTCCTCATCTATTCATATCTTCAGTGTCGAGCTCTAGCTCTTGGACCCCACTTTTCTAGCCGCTGGTTATCTAATGCAATAACTCCTGGCCTATTTCCCTATCACACCTGCTTTTAAAGGTTTGGATGGAGTTAGCCGCTACAATCTGCTCCTTTAGGCCATTCCTCACTGCCCTTACGCTAAAAAAAAAACTTTCTAATATCTCTATGACAGATCTGAGTCTCAAGCTTCCATCTTTGCCCCCTTTTTCTATTGATATTTATTGTAAACCTTTCCTCTGTTTACAACTTGTTACCCTCTAAATATTTTATACGTCTGTATCATGTCCCCCTTCTCCCGCCTCTTTTCTAACGTCGTCAGGTTTAGTTCCTTCAATATGTCGTACCTCATCCCTCGCAGCTCTGGGACGAGTCTTGTTGCTAACTTCTGCACCTTTTCGAGTTTCCTTATGTTTTTTTAGGATGGGGAGGGGGGCTATATGATGGGGCGGCATACTCTAGGACTGGCTTCACATGGGCGGTAAATGCCTCCTCGTTCAAGTTTCTGTAGGATGTCTAACTTTTGCTAGAGTGGAATATGCGACTGATGTTATTATATATATAAAAGCCTCTGGAGTTAGGTTTGGTTATGTCCACTCCCAGGTCTTTTTCTCTAGACGTTAAGAGGAGGTAGTTTCCCCTTCATCATATAGTGGCCTTTCGGTCACCTGGCTCCGGTCCCCTTTTCCATTACCTTGCACTTGTTAGTGTTGAACTCTAGCAGCCATTTCTCGGACCATCTCTGCCACCTGTTAATGTCATCCAGGAGAATCTTACAATCCTCATCTGTCTCAACTCTCCTCATTAGTCTTGTATCATCTGCAAACATTGACATAAAAGACTCAACTCCGACAGTCAAGACATTTACATAAATGTGGACTAGTATGGGTCCCAGCACTGATCCTTGAGGCACCCCGCTTGTTACTCTACGCCAGCCCGACTCCTCGCCCCTCACTGTCACTTGCTGACACCTGTCTGTCAGGTAATTCCTTACGCATGAAACTGCGTTTCCGTCTACTTCCGCCTGCCTCTCACGTTTATATCATTGCCTTCTGTGTCGTACAGTATCAAAGGCTTAATGGCTGTTCAGAAATATGTAGTCTCCCCTTCCTTCTCTGTCTTGCCTTATTTTCGTTACCTTATCATAAAACTCCAGGAGGTTCGTCAGGCATGATTTCTCTGTTTTAAAGCCGTGTTTTTTTTTTACTTAGAAACCTAATTATTTCTAGGTGTACAAGTAGTCTTACCCTTATAATTCTTTCAAGTACTTTACAAGGGATGATTGTGAGCGACACTTGTCTGTTGTTAAGTGCTTTTTCTCTATCTTCTTTCTTGTAGATTGGCACCACATTTGCCTTCTTCAAGCAGTTTGGCAATTCCCCCTGTGTAATTGACTCATTATAGATTAGTGCTAGAGGTATGCTGAGGGCCTGTGCTGCTGCTTTCAAAATTCATGGTGATAGTCTATCTGGCCCAATAGCTTTAGTGACATCCAGTGATGCTAGCTGTATTCTTACTTCCTCTGCTGTTACCTCAATATTTAACAGTTTCTCGTCAGGGGCTGCTTCCCCATCTTGCTCTGGGAGCTCTTCAGGCTCAATAGTGAGCACTCCATGGAAGTTGACATTGAGTTTCTCACAAATTTCTTTGTCATATTCTGTATACTGGCCTTCCCTTCTTCGAAACCTGGTCACTTGGTCATTCACTGCCATTTTCCTTCTTATATGGCCTATGTAGGAGTTTCGCTTGGCTCTTTGCTTTGGAGGTAATATGATTTTCATAGTTTCTATCTGCCAATCTTCTTCTGTTTTGTATAACAGGAATGTAGTCCTTCCTGTCCCTGTTGCATCTGTTCCAGTTTACCTCTGCCCTTTGCCTTCTGTATTTCCTCCACTCCATCCTGCTTTTTGGTTTTGCTTCCTGACACTATATATTGAACCCCGGGTTATTATATGTTCTCCTACTTTTTGCCCTTAATGGTGGTATGAATCTTTCTTCTGCTTCTTTGCGCTTCAGTTATATTTGGTCCATCATTTCCTGGACCGTCTTCCTCTAAGTTCCTCCTCCCATTGCACATGGGGGTGTGTACTCACCTAGTTGTGCTTGCGGGGATTGAGCTCTGGCTCTTTGGTCCCGCCTATCAGCTGTCAATCAAATGGTGAGCTAATTCCCGAGCCTACTGGGCTCTATCATATCTATATATGAAACTGTGTATGGAGTCAGCCTCCACCACATCACTGCCTAATGCATTCCATCTGTTAACTACTCTGACACTGAAAACCTTCTTTCTAACGTCTCTGTGGCTCATTTGGGAATTCAGTTTCCACCTTGTCCCCTTGTTCGAGTACAACCCGTCTAAACTGTGTATCTTTATCTACCCTGTCAATTCCTCTGAGAATTTTGTAGGTTGTGACCATGTCTCCCCAAGCTCTCCTGTCTTCTAGCGACGTGAGAAGCATTTCACGCAGTATTTCCTCATATATCATGACTCTTAGTTCTGCGACTTGCTTAGTGGCATTCCTCTGAACTTTTTCAAGCTTCAACTTGACAAGGTACGGGCTCCATGCTGGGGCCGCATGCTCCAGGATTGGTCTTACATATGTGGTATACAAGGTTGTGAATAATTCCTTACACAGGTTCCTGAAGGCAGTTCTGATGTTAGCCAGCTTTGCATATGCCGCAGATGTTATTCACTTTATGTGGGCTTCAGGAGACATGTTTGGTGTGATATCAACTCCTAGATCTTTCTTTCTGTCCGTTACATGAAGGACTTCATCTTCCATTCGGTATCCTGTGTCTGGCCTCCTGTTTCCACCGCCTAGTTTCATTACCTTACATTTATTTAGGTTGAACTGTAGTAGCCATTTGTTGGACCAATCATTCAGTCTGTCTAGGTCATCTTATAGCCTCATACTATTTTCATCTGTCTTAATCCTATCTTGAGGTTATCTTGAGATGATTTCGGGGCTTTAACGTCCCCGCGGCCCAGTCCTCGACCAGGCCTCCTTTTTGTTACGTCCCCCAGGAAGCAGCCCGTAGCAGCTGTCTAACTCCCAGGTACCTGCTTACTGCTAGATAATTGGGGCATCAGGGTGAAAGAAACATTTTGCCCATTTGTCTCTGCCTCCACCGAGGATCGAACCCGGAACCTCAGGACTACGAATCGGAAGCGCTGCCCATTCAGCTTTCAGGCGCCCGGCCTCATAATTATGGCCGGGCGCTGTCGGGCGCCCGGCCTTATCCTCCTCATAATTTTTGCTTCATCAGCAAACAGTGAGATGAATGAGTCTATACCCTCTGGAAGATCATTTACATATATAAGAAACAGTATGGGTCCAAGGACTGACCCCTGCGGGACTCCACTTGTGACGTCTCGCCAATCTGAGGCCTCACCCCTCACAGTGACTCGCCGTCTTCTGTTGCTTTGGTACTCCCTTATCCAATGGAGTACCTTCCCTTTCACTCCTGCCTGCATCTCCAGCTTTCGCACTAGTCTCTGGTGTGGTACTTTGTCAAAGGCTTTCTGGCAGTCCAAAAAAAAACAGTCTGCCCATCCCTCTCTTGCCTGATTTTTGCTGCCTGGTCGTAGAATTCAATTAGTCCTGTGAGGCAGGACTTGTCATCCCTTAACCCATTTGATGTTGTGCTCCAAAGTCTTTTGCTCCAGATTGTTTACTAGCTTCTTTTGCACAATTTTCTTCATCAACTTGCATGGTATGCAAGTTAGGGACACTGGTCTGTAGTTCAGTGCCTCCTGTCTTCAGTGCCTTCTTGTATATCGGGACTACATTAGCCGTCTTCCATACTTTTAGCAGTTCATCTGTTACCAGTGATTTGTTGTACACTATTGGAGTGGCAGGCACAGTCCTTCTACTCCTTGCTTTAGTATCCATGGTGAGATTCCATCCGGGCCTATAGCCTTTGTCACATCCAACTCTAGCAAAAGTTTCCTTAACTCCACACTGGTAATCCAAACTTTTCTAGTGGGCTGGCTACCTATTCCTTCTCTTATCTCTGGAACTTCTTGCTCTAATGTAAAGACCTCCTCGAATTTCTTACTTAGTTCCTCGCACACTTCCTTTTCGTTTGTAGTGAATCTGTCTGCCCCTATCCTCAGTTTCATGACTAATCATTCACTGTTGTTTTCTCCTGATATAGGCTCTGCAGCAATTTAGGTTGATTCTTTGCTTGCTTGCCATGTCATTTTTGTATTGCCCTTCTGCCTCTTTCTCACCTGATGTATTCATTCCTGGCGCTATGGTATCTTTCTCTGATCCCAGTGTCCTGTTATTTCTCTATGCCCCTTGAACTTTGTTGCTTGGCTATCCTACATCTCTGATCCAAACCAAGGGGTTTTCATCTGCATTCTTTTTTTTTCTTTTAGGAACGGGAACTTGTCTGCTGCTTACTTACACGTCTGCATGAGAAATCCATCATGTCTTGGGCCGTCATCTCTGAGCTTTGTTTCCCATGTTATATATGCTAGGGATTTTCTTATCTCCACATGGTTTCC
>WNGS01163797.1:30605-80117 GCA_020271785.1 Procambarus virginalis | reverse complement strand
TTCAATAGACAACTCCAAAGCTATAGATGATAAATCCACCAGTTGACCATTCACTCCCTTGATGATGAATTCCAGATAGGTGTCTGTAAACTTATTATTGACCCCAGAATTCACAGGTAATACATCCACCGTTTGTCTGCTGGCAATTGTTGATTCTACCAATCGAGGGAAAATACTTTAGGAAAGGCTTCACTAACAGCCGCGGTATAGTGTTCTAATGGCACCTGGAGGCCAAGAGCGTTATATCCGGCCATGTTCGCGCTTTAGACAACACCAGGCGAGTGAGAAGAAGTTATGACAGCACATCATTATATTTCGCTTTAGTAAAACGTTTGATGTTACTAATTTTTTGTTGTTTGTTTATTCTTTTTCTGCACTCTTCCCCCTATCATTTGCTTCCCCACTCCTTTCAATGTTTCAACTCCGCGTTTCTTAAGAGATTGTTTGAAAGTTTGTTTGTCATTATTAATGTCGTCTAGTACGTTCTGCCCCAAGCTAAGCGCAGCCGGGGCAGTGTTCTCATGATAAAGGGCGCCGCTCGACGCGCTATCCCGCTTAAAAAGGAAAATATTCCTCCTCCACGCGTATATCGCCTACTGCTGTGAAAATCCGTATATCATCAGTCCCCCACCTCTAGGAGGGGTTAACAGAATGTATAATTCCTCAACAGAGGGAGGAATAAAGTGGACACGCATTTCTCCGCTTGTTTCAGACGAATGAGGAGTGAGGGGAAAGCATTGTTGTTATATACCTCCTGCTACAGGACGTACATGCAAGACTGCTATGGTGCACCCACGTTCATCAAAATGTATTGGGTTACCATCTTGATCCCTAATAGTGATGCTGACGCTGTCTATCATGTTGGTGTTAAGACGCACATATAGTTTTTTATTGTTACTGTTATCACTTCCATTTAGGGAGATTACATCCAAAATATTTACAGACTGGTTCCCATATCTAGTAGAAGAGATTTTATCGCAATAAACACACAGAATATCAACTCCTCCTCTAGGCATTGGTGGGAATAGACATGTGTTAACTACACTCGAGGCATACTGACGTTTTGCGAATATGTCATATTCAATTTCTGGAACTAAGCCCAACACTTTCCCCAAAGCTGTCCCAAATGACAATGTGACTCTACTGATGTTTTTATGCCCTGTTGCAGAGCTAATATTCTCCTCACTAATCACAGTAGTGAACTTGTTTCGATTGGAGGAAGAATCATATTAATAAAGTGCGTTCCGTATTTAGCTGAAAATTGTTTTAATGACTTTCCTAAAAAACTCAGTTTAGCATTACTTGAAAATATGGCCTCTATTTCTGTATTAATCGTGGTATTAATTTCTTTTATAGTTCCAGCTAAAACATCAGATGATAATAAATGCTTTGAATGCATGTATCTCCCCTCGCCCACTTTCTCATATGTAACGCCTACACGTATATAGGCCTCAGGATTATCACGCTTAATAACGTAATGGGAAGTGGGGGGAGTAATTTTTGTAGACACATTTCATAACTCCTCCTGGGATCTAATTCTAGCTGGTTAAACAATCGATTTTGGAACGATGCGGGGATGTTATTTGGGAATAAATGCGTATCTGATACGCTGGTGGCGTATATCACGTGAGTGTCCATCACTCTGTCTCCTTAGACAGCTTTTTGCCGAGTAAAGCTAGCTACACATTACATACACATTTATATATACACTCACCTGTTAATATACGATCCAGGAAGCATTCCTTTTACTGTGAGGATCAATCTTCGCAGTTGCCTTTCTCTTAACAGATGGAGCCTCGTACACTTGACTGCTTGCCGTAGTATTACGGAATAAATCTCGCGGTGTAGAAGTTAGATTGAAAAACAGTTGAGCAATAGGCAGTTTATCAGGTAAAAAAACAGATTTAAGCACAGCCATTTTATGTATAATGTCGTTAATTATATGTATGCCAGATACTGGAGCCAATACATTTCCATTCAGATCCCAACGAACGATTCCACTAGCATCATAATGGTTTAGCAAGGATCTTGCATATTCATGATCTCGCACTTTCAACTTCAAATCTATTAAATGTTTTATGGAAGGGTTAGTATGTAACTGAGGAGGAGGAGGTTTGACAGTAAGATGTTGTGCAGCAGCTTTCACAGGGGTAAGCTGGGCTGTGTGCAGCTTTCCGGCTGTCCACTATTTTACGCGGTACGAGATAAAAGGCTTTCATTTTACTTACTTTACTTTACTTACTGAACAACCGTGTAATTAAACTAGCTGCAATCGGTAAAATAATGGATAAAATACTGCCTCCTCGTTTGCTGGTTAATATCTGTTTCTTAGTTGTCACAGAAGGTTTCTTACAGGCTAGTGAGCGAATAAGCAATTTATATTTTTCAACTTTTTAACGACCTTGTCAGGCACAGGCAATTTTTTTTTAAAAAGTTATTAAAAATTTCTGATAAACAATTATATGTGGTTTCTTCAATTTTCAATCAACTGTTTTCTCGAGGAATACTGAAGTTTTGATAATAGTTGGATCAATTCCTTGTATTTATAAATAAGGGCTTCTTCATTATAAATGTAATATCTCAGCAGCATCAATCCATTGATCGAATGACCGATCATAACCTGCGTACCTAACTTTATACTGAAGCTTGCCAGAGACTCTGCGTTGGCCCACTACCTTTTCAATATTGAAGGTATGAGGCAAATGTGTGGGTGTTAATTCTTGTTTATAGAAGCCACCATCAATTTCTTCCCATTCAAATCTTTTAGAAAGTATAAAGGGATGTGTTGTCTCCGATCAATACGTGTAACTGTAATATCTCTCGGGTGTTCTGCTGCTTAAACCCTTTCTTAAACTTGGAAATGCGATCAGATAGAGTGATGCGTACTGTATCACCAACACTTAATCGAGGAATGACAGTTCTCTTTGATTTGCTCGGGCTTTTATACATTAAATCAAATTGTTTGGCGTGTGTTCACTAGGCGAGGATAGAGCGTGCACCTCCGTGGGTGTCTTCCCTTTCAATCCTCTGTGTGGGGTTAAATTATATGTTTTCACAATATCTGGTAGAGCCTGCATGTATTTTAAAGTGTTGTGCGCCGTCATAAACTTGTAAAGTTTACCTTTCAAAGTACGTATGAACCGCTCAGCGATTGAAGCTTTAGTCTCCTGAGAAAATACACTATATAACTGTACTTTCTTTGCTGCCAGCATTCTTTTCATAGTGGCGTTATAAAATTCGCCACCTCGATCAGAATTAATTTTGCGCACTCCCTGAGAATGAGGAGAATCTAGAATTAAAGCCAGAGCTTTACTGGTACTTTTCCCGTCCTTGGCGCGTAAGGGTACTACTTGAGCGTACCTGGAGAAAATATCTACGCATACGAGTAAATATTTCACTCCGTCATTATGTTTGTCCAATAAACTCATCTCGGCCAAGTCTATAGCTTGAAATAGTCGCGGTTTAGGGCTTAACACCCGACGCCGAGGGAATTTATGGGGTTGTAAATAATGCAACGTATAGGAGTCAGAGCTTTTCAGATAGTCCTTTACATCGGCTAGAGTTATACTAGAGTTAATTAATTTGGCGGCCTTATACAGCCTCTGTATGCCTCCAGCCCACCGCTAGATGAGGGGTCATTATATACTCGTTCCAATACATCTTTCTTGCTCACCATTGGTAAACTATCTCATAGGCGGTTCGTGAACAATATTACCGCGTAACGTTAGTAGAGGGAGTGTTCGAACCCAGATCTACTAGCAAAATAGCCGTAGGGTTGGCTAATAACTTTCTTATATAACTCTACAAATTTCTTTGAATCCTGTTTCCCAAATATTTGTCGTCCGAGAGTTTCAATTTGTGACAGGTCTCTTGATTTAACCAGTATGAAATGAGAAGCATTTAAACTAATATCCTCGAATATTTACCAGGAAAAAATATATTTTGAGTAATCAATATGACGGAAACCATGAAATGTCGACCCCTAGTAAACATGTCAGATACAATTTTTGAATTCGCAGACTCTGTAAAAAGGTCATCATAGATTACTAAGATATGCGACATTATCCACTCGCTCTTCCACAGGATCAATAATAGTTGAATGCTCGATCAATTTCCTTTTAATTTGTGGATCTGACCGTAATTCAGAGTAACCTCCTCCGCATATAATTATTGAGGAGAACTTGTGCTGATACTTCCTTACAAGTTTACTGCACAAGTAGGATTTTCCACTGTTTGAATAACCAGCAATAATAACACGAGATGGTTCTCGGAAAATATCTAGATGTTCCTCATGGATTATATCATAGGAACTGTCCATGATTAATGCTTCGTTAAGACTGCTAAAAACTAAGGAAATGAGGTGGTATTTATACAAACATAGTCATTTACAGGTGTTTATTTACATATTTATGTACAGCAGCATCATTTTTAAAACTAATCACAAACATAATTTTTAAAACTAATCATAGTTCTTACAGTTCACAAACAATAATAATAAACATCCGATTCATTTAGTATAAATAGTTCTAGTCATATGGGGCATCTATCTAATACTAACTAACAATTGTACAACATAAAATCTAGTGAGGGTTGAATAGTTTCTGAGCTGTAGCATCGCGTTTGCTCCAGGGGCGGAATATTACTACCAAACCACTTCATCACAAATAAAACAATACACTTATACAAAATTATACAAAGACACGAAACACCGGCCTGAAGGGCCTACACAAAAACACAATGAACAGAAACTAATGATACAAGAAAAAGAAACAATACCGGAAAATAATAACACAACAAAGCACGGCCTGAAGGCGCACAGTAGGTACAACATAGTTCAAACAAACCACAGTTCCAAGCACACAGACTACTCAAATTTCTCATACTATCCGGCCACTCCGCGCGGGAAGCGAGTACAATACGCCTCCCAAAGTAACATGACGTCCTCCGAAATAGGGTCATTACTAACCGTACGAGGATCAGGCATTGACTCCGGCACACCCACAATAAAACACCGAGCCCGTCGAACCCAGATGGTAGAAGGGCACCACGGAACAGGACGTACTCGGTCATCAACGTGAAACCGCAAAGGATGCTGATCATCATGCACCACTCCGGAGGCCAGGATGATAGGGAGAGGCTCCTTCCCACGAGGTCGGGCAATGGGCATCGCACTGGGAGCCTCCTCGGCTTCCTCACAGGGCCCTGCGGCAATCACCGAACGTTGTACCTGCTGGGACCCCCCACGCTTGGCATCCTTCTTCAGCACCAGCTTGATGCCTCAGCTCGCACCAGAATCCACACCACCCACGTCTGGAGGAGCGACCACCCCTCACTGCGGAGAACCATCTGCAGGAGAAAGAACAGGAGGTAAATCAGACGCACAACTATCGTCAATTACAGACACATGGACGTCAGCCACCACCAGCGACGTAGAGCGCGAGGCATCCGGAATCGCCACATCATCGCCCAAAGCTCCACCTGCGTCGTAGTCCACCACATCAGCCCAAGCAGTAAATGGACGCCTGGAACGCTTGGGCACGGGCCGTACATCCTCACATCCGGAGGCGGACCCAATACCACGGGCCTCACGAACCGGGCGAACCGACGCCCGTCGCAGTACGGCAGCAGCCTCAACCATATGTGGAACTGGGCCGCACACAACAGGATGCTCCGCATCCCCCAGCCACCCAACACAGCCGTAACACCAGGCGAGGGTGCAGAACCAGGCGCAGCAGCAGGAGACGAGGAAGACGAAAACGACTCGCAGAGACCATCCGGGAGACCCTCGGGAGCAACTGGCACAGCGAAGGGACCAGCGACAGGAGCCACCGGAACACTCGGCGGAGGGACAACAACCACCAGGGGCATGTCGGGTGACGCGGGGGGGGCCGCATCAGCAGCGAATGGGACTTGCCCCTCTTTATCTCCGGAATCCACGCCTTGAGGGAGCGGCGGGAAATCCTCTTCCCAAACAAGTTAACAGGAGCAGTAGGGGCCTCAGAGCACCTGGCGGCCTGATGTCCTTACTGGCCACACCGGAAACAGGTACGGGGCTGCCGGCCATAGTACACCTGAACGTAGTAACCCAACAGCCGGACAGACGATGGGATATCCGACCACAGGCGCATACCTAAGGTACGGATGTTCGTCTGCTTCCCAGCATACTTCCCCGAGGAAAGCGTGTTCACCCGCACACTGACGACAGCACCAAACCTCCCAAAGAAGCGCCGGAGAAGGTCTTCAGGAAACTCCAGGGGCGCACCGTGTACACTGACATACGTCAGGGCACCACTTCGGTCCGAGACCGCAACAGAGCCGGCGCCATCAGGCAACTGCAACGAACGCCCTTCGTACTGACTGAGGAAGTCCCGATACTCCTCCTCCCGCACGAACTTGATAATCACCCGGTGGGCCGTAACAAGCTCTATTCCATATACAGCCTCCACCGGGACACGAAGCATGTCACACATTACCAACTCAATGGCTGGATAACCAGCCTTACACGAGAACTCTAGTCCCACAGAATTTACCCGCAAAACAGGAGGAATTGCAAGGCCCCCCATGTCAATACAGCCACGTCAGCACGTAGCCAGGCAGGCAACCACACGGGGTGGACAGTAACGCCCCCAGTGCTGAGTAGTAGTACTGGGTGTAGCCTGTGCTGGGTATTAGTGTTGGGGGTATCATGAGCCGGGTATTGATTTTTGGGAAAACTGCTGGCTGTATTAGTCTTATGATGGCTTTTACTGAGCACTAAATGTTATGGTTAACTTTTGCAGGTGCTTTGAACTAGGCTGTTATTATTTACTTGAAACTGACCAAGACCATTTCCACAAGGTTTTTTATTTTGCAGTCAAGTAGAACAAATTACAGAAACACAATTAACAACTTGAACCGGAAAATTGAACTAAGGATTATTTAAGTTAAAGACCAACAGACGTAAATTGACCATTATGATTACAATCTTGAAGAATTTGTATAGGGAATGGAAATGTTTTAGCTAATTCTTATTTATTTTTGCATTCTGAAATGTTAGTTTATAATTTGGAATAGCAGAGACAATTTATGTTATTGATCTTTGTTTCTGGACTAAAGCTTAGTCCAGAAACTAGAATAATGTTTTTAGTTTCATTCCATGCATTAGGGTTCACCTTTTGTGATTTGCATAAAGTTTAATGTAATAGATCATAGTTAGAGAGTTTTAACTGAAGAATTCAAGTCATCAGTTGCATGTGTAATTCTGCCACATTTCCACCTGCAGTTTTTGTGACGTCTGTATCATTGATTTCAGCCGTATATTACTTCTCATGTAAATGATATGTTTTATGTAAGCAATATAGTTTATACTTGTAGATACTGGAATATTGATAGGAAAAAACTAATATAATCGTTTATGTTACCTGTTACTTGAATGATTTGTCTGTTAAAGTACATTTGGCAACACCAAGTAGGAGTTGCCAGCATGAATGCCAGTAGGGTGGGGGGGGGAGGTCAGTTGGTGTGTGTGTAGTTAAGGCCGCACAAGTGCTGTTGTGGCACTTACCTTAACACTTCAGTAGTCTGTTAAGTTGTTGTTGTTGAGTTAGGGGCGACGACGATCGTGGGATCGGATGCGCCCCGGCGTACCCGGTAAGGGTGAAACGCGAAGCCAGGAAAGGCGAAACGAGAGACGCCAAGCCCTAGAAACTAAGACGCCACACGGCAAGGAAACGCACAAAGGGAGAGGCAAAAGCACAAAATAAAACAGGGAAAACAAGCAGCCAGAGAGGCACACAGAATTTCACAGTATATCAGGGTACATACTTGCCCGGGAACCGGGCCCGCGGGAACCGTACATTGAATGCTTCCCAGAGCACCCACCGCCAAGGGTCCCGTCCACCCACCCGGGACTCCATAACATCTGGAACCGGGGCAACAAACACCCGCAAGCAGGGGACCCAAATAGTAGTACCCACGAGGCGAGTAGTCGCCACACGGCTCGACAGGAAGGGAACCTGCCCATCACCAAAGTACTCTGGCCCGTCAGACAGCTGTAACTCGGCAATCTCCGTCCAGTGACCCGACGGCATCACAGACGCCGGCAACACGTCCTCCAGGACCCCAACTCGCTTCCTCACAGGAGCGAACGGGCCACAGGGCACCATCACAGGGGCACCCGTGGCCCCGGGCACACCACCCTTCTTCAGCACCAGCTTGATGCCTCGGCTTGCACCAGAATCCACACCACCCACGTCTGGAGGAGCGACCACCCCCCACTGCGGAGAACCTTCTGCAGGAGAAAGAACAGGAGGTAAATCAGACGCACAACCTTCGTCAATAGCAGACACATGGACGTCAGCAACCACCATCGTCGTAGAGCGCGAGGCACCCGAGATCGCCACATCATCGCCCGAAGCTCCACCTGCGTCGTAGTCCACCACATCAGCCCAAGCAGTAGAAGAACGCCTGGAACGTTTTGGCACGAGCCGCACATCCTCACATCCGGAGGCGGACCCAGAACCACGGGCCTCACGAACCGGGCGAACCGGCGCCCGACGCAGTACGGCAGCAGCCTCAACCACATGTGGAACCGATCCGCACACAACAGGACGCTCCGCATCCCCCCCCCCCAACACCGAGCACAGCCGTAACACCAGGCGAGGGTTCAGATCCAGGCGCAGCAGCAGGAGACGAGGAAGACGTAGACGACTCGCAGAGACCATCCAGGAGACCCTCGGGAGCAACTGGCACAGCGAAGGGACCAGCAACAGGAGCCACTGCATCACCCGGAGGAGGGACAGCAACCACCGGGGGCATGTCGGGTGACGCAGGGGGGGCTGCATCAGCAGCAAACGGAACCTGCCCCACCTCATCTCCGGAATCCACGCCCTGAGGGAGCGGCGGGAAATCCTCTTCCTGGAACAAGTTGACAGGTGCAGCAGGGGCCTCAGAGCACCCAGCAGCCTGATGCCCTAACTGGCCACATCGGAAACAAGTACGGGGCTGCCGGGCATAATACACCCGAACGTAGTAACCCAGCAGCCGGACAGAAGATGGGATATCCGACCGCAGGCGCATACCTAAGGTACGGATGTTCGTCTGCTTCCCAGCATACTTCCCCGAGGAAAGCGTGTTCACCCGCACACTGATGACAGTACCATACCTCCCAAAGAAGCGCCGGAGAAGGTCTTCAGGGAACTCGAGGGGCGCACCGTGCACACTGACATAAGTCAGGGCACCACTGCGGTCCGAAACTGCAACGGAGCCGGCGCCATCCGGCATCGGCAACGAACGCCCTTCGTACCGACGGAGGAAGTCCCGATACTCCTCCTCCCTCACGAACTTGACAATCACTCGGTGGGCCGTAACAAGCTCAACTCCGTAGACAGCCTCCACGGGGACACGAAGCATGTCACACATCACTAACTCAACGGCTGGATAACCAGCCTTACCAGAGAACTCCAGACCCACGGAATTCTGACGCAGAACAGGAGGAAGTTGAAGGCCCCCCATGGCAGAACCGCCACGTCAGCACGCAGCCAGCCGGGCAACAACTCTGGGAGGGCAGCGACGCCCCACCAACTGGCGACCAAACAGCTAACAACCCCAGCAGTCACGGAGGGACACGTCCGCACTCCACGGCTGCTCAGGGTCAACTCATCTGTTAAGTGTTTGTTTTAGGGTTAGGAATCCCATTAGTGTTTTATAGGCATACTCAGTACCTTCATCTGTTATTTGACTCATATAGTTATTTCATTAGTTATAAACTTAGGGACAGAAAGAAGGTAAGTTGATGTCTTATTAATTAATTCTGTTGTAGTAATAATTCGTTCCCACAGACCGGAACTGAGCTTCTTGCTGGCACCTCGAGATAAACTTATGCTCCTCACACTTTTTATCAACCTTCTGGACTAATTTAATGAAGAAATTAAATTCTTCAGAGGAAGCTCAGAAGAAATTTTGGGTTGGATAAAGACAAGCTCTGAAGACAGTTTGGGTTGGATAAAGACAAGCTGTAGAGGAAGATGGTTTTAATAGGAATGATTTGTAGAGAAACAAAATGTTGAATGAGTACAAGCTGCAGAGAAAGCGCGTGTTAAATGGAATAAGCTGTATCAAATCCATATAAAAAATATATAAAATGTGGGGTATCTTCTACAACACGTGGAGAAGGATGTTATGGGGTAAGGGGGAACATGAGGCTAGGGTTAATTAAGACACCGGGGAAGCAGACACGCTCCACTACCCTTTGTCACCACTGGCACCGACCTGGACCCCTTGTTCTCTCTGATGGTTCACAGCTGAGGCTGCGACACTATGGTTAAGTCTGTGTATAATGCAAATGCAATTGTGAACTTGCTTAATAACTACACTTCACTGGTTTTGTAAGCCAGGGGAAGGAGATGGAATGTGTTATTGTATACAGCATCAGAGTGTGGGATTATAATTACAGAGAGAGAGAGAGAGAGAGAGAGCATTTGCTCAGGAAGAAAAAATATAATAGAAACAGCGTGAAATTAAGGACGGAAGGATAGACAAAGGAAAAAAATAAAAAAAGTATAATAAGAAATCATTTACAGGAGGTAAAAAGGAAGCAACGCAGGAAGCGAGGATCAGCAAATAGAGCTTAAACGCTAAGCATTAAATCCAGTAAAGAAGAAGACCGAGCACAAGCTACGATATAGTTAAGCACATAAATGTAAACATAAAGCATGGGATGAACATAAAGTGGGTGTAGCATAAATACAAGGGTAAACCTCACAACATTATTCTAACATGAGCATAAGAAGCAGCCTTAAGACTGTTAGTATGATCCCGGGCAGTGGTGGGAGGGGTGACCGGGGAGGGGGGGGGGGTGCTCTCTCCCTCCCTTCGTCCTTTCCCTTCCCCCTCTCCTGTGCCCTCCCTCCTCTCCCGTCCACTTGAGCCCACTTCTCTATTTCTGTCTTCAATATTATTAATAAGTGGAAGAGTCAATGCCTTTATTTTACTAATTGACTCTCACACAGAATGTAATAGTTTCCCAATTCAATCTTGAGGTGACTTTCAGTTTTCTATTAAGGGAGATTACTATCAGAATATAATTTGTGCGTTTATTTTAATACGGCCTTAATATAAATAGCAGGATTTTTTTGTAATTCTCATGAGTTCAATTAATAATGGTGTATATTTTCATAAGAAAAAATCCGTTTTGAATTTTGTTTCAAAGCATTTTCGTAGGTAGGATGACGAGCAGTGCCAGAACTCGTCGTGAGGGACAGAATGAATCCCTGGCACGCTGTTCCCTTCTTAGTTCTCGTGACCCTGACTGACATATGTTCACCCCCGACCTGAGACCATTAACTCTGCCAATTTGGGTGTAGAACATAAAACTGAAAGTAACTACAGAAGGCCTATTGGCCCCATACGAGGCAGCTTCTATTTATATCCACCCAATCTCATTCTTAAATATGTCTAACCTTCGCTTGAAACAATCAAGGGTTCCTACTTCTATTATGTTTTGCGGTAATTGGTTCCACAGATCAATAACCCTGTTACCGAAACAGTATTTACCCATGTCTTTCCGAAATCTAAACTCATCCGGTTTATACTCATTGTTTCGTGTTCTGTCCTTCGTTAATACTTTTAATTACCCTATTTAATACCCTAAGGATTTATTAAATATGGTAGACAATGGATCGCAAAGCTCCTCTTTGCATTCCTTAAGCACCATGGCAAACACTTCATCCGGCCCTGGGAATTTGTTTGGGTTGAGTTTCATTATTTGTTTAATAACATCTTCCCTGGTAACTGCTAAACTAGTCAACCTGTCCTCGTCCATAGACTTGTTTGGCTGAAGGCATAATGTTAAGTTCTTCTTTAGTAAATACAGAGATAAAATATTCATTAAAAATACTACTCATCTCTTCGTCATTATCAGCTATCTGACCTGTTTCAATTTTCAATGGACCTATCCTTTTCCAAACTGTTGTTCGACATAACTGGAAAAAACTTTAGGACTTGCCTTTGCTTTGCCTGCTATGCGAATGTCATAATTTCTTTTAGATTTCCTTATCTCTTTTTTAACATTTCTAACCAGTTGTACAAATTCTTGTTCTAAACTGACTTCTCCATTCTTAATCCTTTTGTACCAAGCTCTCTTTCTACCTATAAGATTCTTCAGATCCTTCGTTATCCATTTCGGGTCATTAATATTCGATTTATTCAATTTATATGGTATACTACGTTCCTGTGCTTTGCTTAGAATATTTTTAAATAAGATATATATTGAATCCACATCGAAATCCCTTTTTACATCACCCATCGCTGGGTTCATGTCTTGCTCCAAGACATGAACCATTCCCTATGCTCAAGACTTTCCAATCTATTTAACCTCAAAAATTTCTTAGGATATTTAAAACAGCTTTTCTCAAATCTGGCACTTTAACAAAATTTTTTCCTACAGATCTATTCCATTCCAAGCTAAATCTGATTTCTTTGTGATCATTGTTCCCTAGTTCACTCCCTATTTCGAAGTCATTAATTTGTGTTTCCCTGTTAGTTAAAACTAAATCTAAAATATTATTTTCCCGTGTTGGTTCCTTAATGTGTTGCGTAAGAAAGTAATCGTCAATTAATTCCGGGAAAATCTACTGCTTCGTTATTCCCTGTTCTGTTAATCCAGTTTATTCCAATTAAATTAAAGTCCCCCACAACACAAAAACTGTTAGACCAGGCCTCCACCCCAGGAAGACCTAGACCTAGATGCTCTAGATATTTCATCTTATAGATGCTTTGCTTCCATCTGTCTATATTTGGTGGCTTATATATAACTCTTATGATAAGGTTATTTGCTTTTTCTTTTAATACTATCCAAATAGTTTCTGTGTGTGTGGCTCAGTTTTGATTCCCTCTTTGAGACTACATTTCAAATTGGTTCTAACATATATGGCTACTCTTCCTCCTCGTCTAATATATCTATCTATGTGAAATAGTTTAAATCCATTTATTTGATATTCAGCTAATAGTTCTCTATTTTCTACATTCATCCATGTTTCGGTAAGTGCAACAATATGTATTATTATCCGTGCATACAAGAGCATTTAACTCGCTTATTTTGTTTCTTAGACTTCTACTGTTAGTGTAATATACCCTAAGTGAATTGTTACTTTCAGGCCCTTCTCTTTCCCTGATCATTTTGCCAATTTGTTTCTTCCACAAACACATACTTTTATTACCTCCTTTCTCCACATGAATTTCCATACCACCATCTGCTAACAGTTTAAACCCAAACAAACCCATCCCTTTACAGGTTCTTACGAGTTTGCAACAGCAACAACCCCAGCCCTAGATGTATGTACCTCATCCCTAACATACGTGTCATTTCTTTCACAGAAGTGTTCACAGTTTCCAGAGTAAATACTGGTTCCGTAACAGGGTTGTTGATTTGTGGAACCAATTACCGCATAACGTGATGGCGGTGAGGTCCCATGATTGTTTCAAATGTGGGTTGGACATGTAAATGAGTGGGATTGGGTGGTTATAAATAGGAGCTGCCTCGTATGGGCCAATAAGCCTTCTGCTGTTACCTTTATTCTTATGTTCCTAACATAATAGAAGTAGGATTCCTTGATTGTTTCAAATGTAGGTTAGACATATATATGAATGGAATTGGGTGGATATATATAGGAGCTGCCTTGTATGGGCCAATAGGCCTTCTGCAGTTACCTTCATTCATATGTTCTTATCTATGAATGATATTGCATTTGATTTACAATATTTGTCCAGTCGGAAATTGACACAAGTGCCCTCGACAACCATTCATTGCCAACTCCCTTTCTTGGAAGAATGACACATATGATCGGGATTCCTTCCTTGCTTCTAACTAATTCTATGGCAGCCTTAAACCTCTGTATCAGTTCCTCACTCCTAACTCGTCCAGCATCATTAGCACCTGCACTGATACAAATAATGGGTTTGTTCCCATTTCCAGCCATAATATTGTCCATGTTGTTAACAATGTCACCAATCCCAGCTCCTGGATAGCAAACCCTTAACCTTGTTCCCCTTATCTCTGTCACAAAAAGTTCTATCCAAATACCTCACCTGGAAACTCCCAAAACCAAAATTCGTTTAGGTACTTCCTATACTTCCTGAGCACTTTGAGACACCTGAGCTACATTCGTTGCCTTCCCTTTCGATCAAACTGAAGACTCCCCCACAGCACTCGTCCTCCAACACGGCGAGTGAGTTTGAAGTCTTTAGAATGTCTGTAGGCGTCTTTGTCAAAGTCTTCTTAAGACCCCTGTTAGAACGATGTTCGAAAGTTTTTCTTTTTATTTCAGGTTAGTGAGTAAATGGAATTATCTAAAGGAGCAAGTTGTAGAGGAAAACTCAGTTCACAACTTTAAAAACAGGTAAGACTAGGAATTAGGTCAGGAGTCATTGTATCAGACAACCGGTGGCTAGAAAAGTGGGGTCCAACAGCTAAAGAATAATTAGGATTCTGCAACTCCAAATAGGTGAGTAAACCCAGATAGACACCACCCCCACCCCCAAGCCCACCCTTCATCCCCACCCTCCTCATATCAGATCCAGGCCCCTTACACCCCAGATCCCCCAGGTCCCCCCTCCCTAGGCCCTCCCATACCAGATCCTCCCTGTTTCCCTACTCCTGGGGAATCGACAGAAATTGAGGATGGACAGAAGAGAGTTAGCTTCAAAGTGATGTACTCGAACATAGATGGGATCACAAGCATGCCAAGTAAACTTACGGAAAGAGCACAAGAAGAGAACCCGGATTTAATTGGACTCATGGAAACAAAACTCTCAGGAATCATAAAGAATGCGGTATATCCCCAGGACTACATTGTAAAAAAGAAAGAGAGGGAAGAAAGGGGAGGAGGCAGAGTGGCCCTTCTAATGAGACAGTAATGGAGGTTCAAGGAGATGGTTATCCCAGGCTGCAAGGGGTTCAGAGACAGGTACCAAGACGATGGGAGGACCGAGAGTAGTAGTAGCTGTGATGTATAACCCTCCACCAAATGACAGAAGACCCAGGCAAGAGTATGACAGAAACAACATGGCAGTTAACACTATAAATGAGAGGGCAGCCTCTGCTGCCTATTGAAATCGATCCCATCTGCCCATCATGGGGGACTTCAATCATGGAAGAATAGATTGGGAGAACGAGCAACTGCAAGAGGAGAGAAAATATGGAGACTAAACTATTGAAGGTGGCAACAAAAAACTTTTTAAGCCAGCATGTCAGGGAACCCACAAGAATGAGAAGAAACAATGAACCAGCGAGACTCGACCTAGTCTTCATTCTGACATAATGGAAATCTGTTTAGAGGCTCCAGTAGGAATGAGCGACCACAGTACACTGGTGTTTGAGTATCTGGTTAAGTGCAAGTTTGAGAAGGCTTAATGTCTCAAGGAAGGGTCCTGAAAACCAAAAGGCTGGTATTCCGTAAGGGAAACCATGTGGAGATAAGAAAATCCCTAGCATATATAACATGGGAAACAAAGCTCAGAGGAATGACGGCCCAAGACATGATGGACTTCATCACGCAGAAGTGTAAGTAAGCAACAGACAAGTTGGTCCCGGTCCTAAAGGAAAAAAAAAGAAATGCAGATGAAAATCCCATGGTTTGATCAGAGATGTAAGATAGCAAAGCAACAAAGTTCAAGAGGCATAGAGAAATAACAGGACACTGGAGATCAGAGAAAGATACCATGGCTCCTGGAATGAATACGTCAGGGTGAGAAAAGAGGCAGAAGGGCAATACAAAAATGACATGGCAAGCAAGGCAAAGAATCAACCTAAATTGCTGCAGAGCCATATCAGGAGAAAAACAACAGTGAATGATTAGGTCATGAAACTGAGGATAGGGGCAGACAGATTCACTACAAACGAAAAGGAAGTGTGCGAGGAACTAAGTAAGAAATTCGAGGAGGTCTTTACATTAGAGCAAGAAGTTCCAGAGATAAGAGAGGGAATAGTTAGCCAGGCACCACTAGAAGAGTTTGGGATTACCAGTGGGGAGGTAAGGAAGCTTTTGCTAGAGTTGGATGTAACAAAGGCTATAGGCCCGGATGGAATCTCACCATGGATACTAAAGCAAGGAGTAGAAGGACTGTGCCTGCCACTCTCCATAGTGTACAACAAATCACTGGGTAACAGATGAACTGCCAAAAGTATGGAAGACGGCTAATGTAGTCCCGATATACAAGAAGGCACCGAAGACAGAAGGCACTGAACTACAGACCAGTGTCCCTAACTTGCATACCATGCAAGTTGATGAAGAAAATTGTCCAAAAGAAGCTAGTGGAACAACTGGAGCAAAAGACTTTGGAGCACAACATCAACATGGGTTAAGGGATGACAAGTCCTGCCTCACAGGATTAATTAATTGAATTCTACGACCAGGCAGCAAAAATCAGGCAAGAGAGGGATGGGCAGACTGTTTTTTTTTTGGACTGCCAAAAAGCCTTTGACAAAGTACCACACCAGAGACTAGTGCGAAAGCTGGAGATGCAGGCAGGAGTGAAAGGGAAGGTACTCCATTGGATAAGGGAGTAACGAAGCAACAGAAGACAGAGAGTCACTGTGAGGGGTGAGGCCTCAGATTGGCGAGACGTCACAAGTGGAGTCCCGTAGGGGTCAGTCCTTGGACCCGTACTGTTTCTTTTATATGTAAATGATCTTCCAGAGGGTATAGACTCATTCATCTCACTGTTTACTGATGAAGCAAAAATTATGAGGAGGATAAGGCCGGGCGCCCGACAGCGCCCGGCCATAATTATGAGGCCGGGCGCCTGAAAGCTGAATGAACAGCGCTTCCGATTCGTAGTCCTGAGGTTCCGGGTTCGATCCTCGGTGGAGGCAGACAAATGGGCAAATTTATTCTTTCACCCTGATGCTCCTGTTATTTAGCAGTAAGTAGGCACCTGAGTGTTAGACAGCTGCTACAGGCTGCTTCCTGGGGGGGGGGGTAACAAAAAGGAGGCCTGGTCGAGGACCGGGCCGCAGAGACGTTAAAGCCCCGAAGTCATCTCCAGATAACCTCAAGATAGGATTAAGACAGAGGAAAATAGTATGAGGCTAGAAGATGACCAAGACAGACTGAATGAATGGTCCAACAAATGGCTACTACAGTTCAACCCAAGTAAATGTAAGGTAATGAAACTAGGCGGTGGAAACAGGAGGCCAGACACAGGATACCGAATGGAAGATGAAGTCCTTCATGTAACGGACAGAAAGAAAGATCTAGGAGTAGATATCACACCAAACATGTCTCCTGAAGCCCACATAAAGTGAATAACATCTGCGGCGTATGAAAAGCTGGCTAACATCAGAACTGCCTTCAGGAACCTGTGTAAGGATTTTTTCACAACCTTGTATACCACATATGTAAGACCAATCCTGGAGTATGCGGCCCCAGCCTGGAGCCCGTACCTTGTCAAGTTGAAGCTTGAAAAAGTTCAGAGGAATGCCACTAGGCTAGTCGCAGAAATAAGAGTCATAATATATGAGGAAAGACTGCGTGAAATACTTGTCACGTCCCTAGAAGACAGGAGAGCTTGGGGAGACATGGTCACAACCTACAAAATTCTCAGAGGAATTGACAGGGTAGATAAAGATACACAGTTTCAGACGGGTTGTACTCAAACAAGGGGACACAGGTGGAAACTGAATTCCCAAATAAGCCACAGAGACGTTAGAAAGAAGGTTTTCAGTGTCAGAGTAGTTAACAGATGGAATGCATTAGGCAGTGATGTGGTGGAGGCTGACTCCATACACAGTTTCAAATATAGATATGATAGAGCCCAGTAGGCTCAGGAATTAGCTCACCATTTGATTGACAGTTGATAGGCGGGATCAAAGAGCCAGAGCTCAATCCCCGCAAGCACAACTAGGTGAGTACACACACCCACGTACAATGGGAGGAGGAACTTAGAGGATGACGGTCCAGGAAATGATGGACCAAATAAAACTGAAGCGCAAAGAGGCAGAAGAAAGATTCATACCACCATTAAGGGCAAAGAGTAGGAGAACATATAATAACCCGGAGTTCAATATATAGTGTCAGGAACCAAAAGCAAAAAGCAGGAGGGAGTGGAGGAAATACAGAAGGCAAAGGGCAGAGGTAAACTGGAACAGATGCAACAGGGCCAGGAAGGACTACATTCCTGTTATACAAAACAGAAGAAGATTGGCAGAAAGAAACTATGAAAATCATATTGGCTCCAAAGCAAAGAGCCAAGCGAAACTGCTACATAGCCATATATGAAGGAAAATGGCAGTGAATGACTAAGTGACCAGGTTACGAAGAAGGGAAAGCCAGTATACAGAATATGACAAAGAAATTTGTGAGAAGCTCAATGTCAACTTCCATGGAGTGCTCACTATTGAGCCTGAAGAGCTCCCAGAGCAAGATGGGGAAGCAGCCCCTGATGAGAAACTACTAAATATTGAGGTAACAGCAGAGGAAGAATACAGCTAGCATCACTGGATGTCACTAAAGCTATTGGGCCAGATAGACTATCACCATGAATTTTGAAAGCAGCAGCACAGGCCCTCAGCATACCTCTAGCACTAATCTATAATGAGTCAATTACACAGGGGGAATTGGCAGACTGCTGGAAGAAGGCAAATGTGGTGCCAATCTACAAGAAAGGAGACAGAGAAGAAGCACATAACTACAGACAAGTGACGCTCACAAGCATCCCTTGCAAAGTACTTGAAAGAATTATAAGGGTAAGAATACTTGCACACCTGGAAATAATTAGGTTTGTAAGTAAAAAAAAAAACACGGCTTTAGAACAGAGAAATCATGCCTGACGAACCTCCTGGAGTTTTACGATAAGGTAACGAAAATAAGGCAAGGCAGAGAAGGAAGGGAAGACTACATATTTCTGAACAGCCATAAAGCCTTTGATACTGTACGACACAGAAGGCAATGATACAAACTTGAGAGGCAGGCGGAAGTAGACGGAAACACAGTTTCATGCGTAAGAAATTACCTGACAGACAGGTGTCAGCGAGTGACAGTGAGGGGCGAGGAGTCGGGCTGGCGTAGAGTAACAAGCGGGGTGCCTCAAGGATCAGTGCTGGGACCCATACTAGTCCACATTTATGTAAATGTCTTGACTGTCGGAGTTGAGTCTTTTATGTCAATGTTTGCAGATGATACAAGACTAATGAGGAGAGTTGAGACAGATGAGGATTATAAGATTCTCCTGGATGACATTAACAGGTGGCAGAGATGGTCCGAGAAATGGCTGCTAGAGTTCAACACTAACAAGTACAAGGTAATAGAAAAGGGGACCAGAGCCAGGTGACCGAAAGGCCACTATTTGATGAAGGGGAAACTACCTCCTCTTAACGTCTAGAGAAAAAGACCTGGGAGTGGACATAACCAAACCTAACTCCAGAGGCTTTTATATATATAATAACATCAGCCACATATTCCACTCTGGCAAAAGTTAGACATCCTACAGAAACTTGAACGAGGAGGCATTTACCGCCCATGTGAGGCCAGTCCTAGAGTATGCCGCCCCATCATATAGCCCCCCTCCCCATCCTAAAAAAACATAAGGAAACTCGAAAAGGTGCAGAAGTTAGCAACAAGACTCGTCCCAGAGCTGCGAGGGATGAGGTACGACATATTGAAGGAACTAAACCTGACGACGTTAGAAAAGAGGCGGGAGAAGGGGGCCATGATTCAGACGTATAAAATATTTAGAGGGTAACAAGTTGTAAACAGAGGAAAGGTTTACAATAAATATCAATAGAAAAAGGGGGCAAAGATGGAAGCATGAGACTCAGATGTGTCATAGAGATATTAGAAAGTTTTTTTTAGCGTAAGGGCAGTGAGGAATGGGCTAAAGGAGCAGATTGTAGTGGCTAACTCCATCCAAAACTTTAAAAGCAGGTGTGATAGGGAAATAGGCCAGGAGTTATTGAATTAGATAACCAGCGGCTAGAAAAGTGGGGTCCAAGAGCTAGAGCTCGACACTGAAGATATAAATAGATGAGGAGAAATAGATGAGTACACTCACACATACACACACATGACGGTTGAGAGGCGGGACCAAAGAGCCAGAGCTCAACCCCCCACAAGCACAACTAGGTGAGTACAACTAGGTGAGTACACACATCTTATCGTAGAATTCTACGACCAGGTGACAAAGATTAAGCAAGAAAGAGAAGGCTGGGCGGACTGCATTTTCTTGGATTGTCGGAAAGCCTTTGACACAGTACCGCATAAGAGGCTGGTACATAAGCTGGAGAGACAGGCAGGTGTAGCTGGGAAGGTGCTCCAGTGGATAAGGGAGTACCTGAGCAATAGGAAGCAGAGAGTTACGGTGAGGGGTGAGACCTCAGATTGGCGTGAAGTCACCAGTGGAGTCCCACAGGGCTCTGTACTCGGTCCTATCTTGTTTCTGATATAAGTAAATGATCTCCCAGAGGGGTATAGATTCATTTCTCTCAATGTTTGTGGACGATGCTGTTGGGTATCTGGGGCTTGAACTCAGAAAATTAAATTATTTGATTATTGTATTGAAATAATTCAAAGGACCACCCTCTTTTGAGAAAAGAGGGAAAACAAATAATAGTGATCATCAGAATGACACTAGAGAACCAGTGTCTATGGATACTCATTCAATGAATAATCACTAGAAATTAAAGAAATAGACTGTATTAAAGCCAAGCCTCAAATATCAACATTGGGGGTTATTTCTAGAAGTTCATATATATCTAGGAACCAGTGTGGTTCGTCACTAGTTCATTGTTGGATTAATAACATGGTAAATCTAACTACAAATGATTCAAATATATGGCAAATCAAATCATGAAAATTAAAGATCATTAATCACTGAGCATAAATACTGAGCACAGTTAGAGCATAAACATTAATTGCCAAATCTGGCAATAATTATTCAATGGAAAATGCTATATGAATTATATAGAATCAATAATCAAGTTGAATAAATTTGTACGAAAAATGTGTCTTAGCTGTAAGACGATTTCTAACACCAGTTCATCATTCGTCCTCGTGGTCACGGAATCCCGATAGAGAAAGAACTCGAGGTAAATAACACGACTGATGAGAATCTTGCTGGCACCTCAAATACACGCTGTAATCAAAGGAATATAAAGTAGCGATTGCCTAGGCTACAAATTATATTCAGATATTCATGAAACTGAGATGAGTGATAAACAGTACTAACATGTTATTTTTGATGTTCATTCTTCCTGACGACAAACTACTCACAAATGTACTACCTACTTTGATGCATCAAAACCAGGGGAATACTTATGTGAGCGTATCAAATACTGAGGTCTGCCGAAATTCGCGTCTGCCAGTCCTAATGTTCACTGCTGTGCACACTTAATTACGAGTCCTGGCTCCAATTGTTGACGCGTTTTTAACTGACGAGGCACTAGAGAACACATGCATAAGTAATTGACACTTCCTAACTGGGTATCAACGTAATTCTTGCCGATAAGAATTCCCAGACGCCACCATGTGTCTCGTCAACGCTGCCTCGTGACCAAGCCTCTCTCCCTAATGGCGTCGCCGCCTTCTCCCCTCCCCGCTCTCGCATTCATCACAGAAATTATTAAACACGAATTATTCTTTTCCGTGCAATTATGGATGAAATACAATAATATGAACTGGGTTGCAATTATAGGGATTTAATAATTATCATATTCTCGATAAATGATCTCTAGCGAGAAATGGAGATGATATTTATACTTCTCCAGAGCATTCGATCGTAACAGAATAAAAACTGTTACTAAATAATTTCAATTAATAACTCTCGATTTACATTATCAGGAGTCATATTATCAGCAATAGGCTCAGATTAAATTATATTAACACTACTGTTAGTGGTATTAATAACTCCTGTAATTAGTAAGGTGATGGTATGTTATTATAATACAACAGTAGATGATAAGTGTTGGAAATTTCCAACAGATGCCAAAATTATGAGAAGAATTAAGATAGAGGAGGACTGCTTGAGGCTTCAAGAAGACACACACACAAGCTAAAGGAATGGTCAAACAAATGGTTGTTAAGAGTTTAACCCAAGCAAATGTAATGTAATGAAGATAGGTGTAGGGAGCAGGAGGCCAGATACAAGGTACCATCTGGGAGATGAAATTCTTCAAGAGTCAGAGAAAGAAAAAGACTTGGGGGTTGATATCACGCCAGACCTGTCTCCTGCAGCCCATATCAAGAGGATAACATCAGTGGTATATGCCAGGCTGGCCAACATAAGAACGGCATTCAGAAACTTATATAAGGAATCATTCAGAATTTTGTATACCACATATGTTAGGCCATCCTGGAGTATGCAGCCCCAGCATGGAGTACAAATCTAGTCAAGGATAAGACCAAACTGGAAAAGGTTCAAAGGTTTGCCACCAGACTAGTACCCGAGCTGTGTGTTTGAGCTACGAGGAGAGACTACGGGGTTTTAACCTCACTTCGCTGGAAGACAGAAGAGTTAGGGGGGACATAATCACCACATTCAAGATTCTCAAGGGAATTGATAGGGTAGATAAAGATAGTCTATTTAACACAAGGGGCACACTCACTAGGGGACACAGGTGGAAACTGAGTGCCCAAATGAGCCACAGAGATATTAGAAATAATTTTTTTTAGTGTCAGAGTGGTTGACAAATGGAATGCATTAGGGAGTGATGTGGTGGAGGCTGACACCATACACAGTTTCAAGTGTAGATATGATAGAGCCCAATAGGCTCAGGAACCTGTACACCTGTTGATTGACGGTTGAGAGGCGGGACCAAAGAGCTAAAGCTCAACCCCCACAAGCACAACTAGGTGAGTACAACTAGGTGAGTATACACACACACACACACACACACACACACACACACACACACACACACACACACACACACACACACACACCACACACACACACACACACACACACGCACACCCACCCATCCACACACACACACACACTGGTGGTACGCGAACAAGGGGACACAGGCGCAAACCGAGTACCCACATGAGCCACAGGGACGTTAGAAGGAACTTTTTCAGTGTCAGAGTAGTTAACGGATGGAATGCACTAGGCAGTGATGTGGTGGAGGCTGACTCCATACACAGTTTCAAATGTAGATATGATAGAGCCTAGTAGGCTCAAGAACCTGTACACCAGTTGATTGGCAGTTGAGAGGCGGGACCAACGAGCCAAAGCTCAACCCCCGCAAACACAAATAGGTCAGTACACACACACACACACACACACACACACACACACACACACACACACACACAGGGCAAAAAATTTTAGTCGTAGTCATATATAATCCACCACCAAATCCCAGAAGACCCAGACAGGAATATGACAGAAACAACATGGCCACCATTAACATAACAGAGAGAGCAGCTTCTGTTGCTAGCAGGAATGGATCTGGACTACTAATCATGGGAGACTTCAACCATAGGAAGATAGATTGGGAGAACAGAAACCCGCATGGAGGACCAGAAACATGGAGAGCTAAGCTGCTGGAAGTGGCAACAAGAAACTTTCTAAGCCCTCAAATCAAGGAACCAACAAGAATGAGAGGAGAAGAGGAACCAGCAATGCTTGATTGATATTTACCCTAAATGAGTGGGATATAAGGGAAGTCAAGATTGAAGCACCCTTGGGAATGAGTGATCACAGTGTATTGAACTTTGAGTACCTGGTAGAGCTAGGAATTACCTCCCCCAAAAAAGAACTAGGAAACAAAAGGCTGGCATACCGAAAGTGAAATTATGAGGAGATAGGAAGCTTCCTAAGGGAAATACCTTGGGACACAGACCTCAGAGCTAAGTCTGTACAAGATATGATGGACTATGTCACCCAAAAGTGTCAGGAGGCAGTAAGCAGATACATCCCGGCCCAAAAGGAAAAATCTGAGAAGCAAAAGAAGAATCCATGGAATAATAGGGCATTTATGGAAGCATAGTAACTGAACAAAAGGGCGTGGAGGAACTTCCGGAATAACAGAACACCAGAAAGCAGAGAGAGATACCAGAGAAGCAGGAATGAGTATGTCAGGGTGAGAAGAGAAGCAGAGAAAAGTTATGAACATGATATAGCAAACAAAGCCAAGACCGAACCAAAGCTACTCCACAGTCACATCAGAAGGAAAACAACAGTGAAAGAACAGGTAGTGAAACTTAGAACAGGCAAGGACAGGTATACAGAGAATGACAAAGAGGTGTGTGAAGAACTCAACAAGAGGTTCCAGGAGGTCTTCACAACAGAACAAGGTGAGGTCACTGTGCTAGGAGAAAGGGAAATAAACCAGGCGGCCATGGAAGAGTTCGAAATTATGAGAGAGGTGGTCAAGAGACACCTGCTGGATCTGGGTGTTAGAAAGGCTGTTGGTCTATACGGGATCTCGCCATGGGTACTGAAAGAGTGTGCAGAGCCACTTTGCTTGCCACTCTCCATAGTGTATAGTAGGTCACTGGAGACGGGAGACGTACCAGAAATATGGAAGACAGCGAATGTGGTCCCAATATACAAAAAGGGCGAAAGGCAAGAGGCACTGAACTACAGGCCAGTGTCCTTGACTTGTATACCATGCAAGGTGATGGAGAAGATCGTGGGAAAATACCTGGTATCACATCTGGAGAGAAGGGACTTCGTGACAAATCGCCAACATGGGTTCAGGGAGGGTAAATCTTGCCTGACTGGCTTAATAGAATTCTACGACCAGGTGACAAAGATTAAGAAAGAAAGAGAGAGCTGGTTGGACTGCATTTTCTTGGATTGTCGGAAAGCCTTTGACACAGTACCGCATAAGAGGCTGGTACATAAGCTGGAGAGACAGGCAGGTGTAGCTGGTAAGGTGCTCCAGTGGATAAGGGAGTACCTAAGCAATAGAAAGCAGAGAGTTACGGTGAGGGGTGAGACCTCGGATTGGCGTGAAGTCACCAGTGGAGTCCCACAGGCTCTGTACTCGGTACTATCTTGTTTCTGATATATGTAAATGATCTCCCGGAGGGTATAGATTCATTTCTCTCAATGTTTGCTGACGATGCCAAAATTATGAGAAGGATTAAGACAGAGAAGGACAGCTTGAGGCTTCAAGAAGACCAAAACAAGCTGAAGGAATGGTCGAACAAATGGTTGTTAGAGTTTAACCCAAGCAAATGTAATGTAATGAAGATAGGCATAGGAAGCAGGAGGCCAGATACTAGGTATCATCTCGGAGATGAAATTCTTCATGAGTCAGAGAGAGAAAACGACTTGGGGGTTGACATCACGCCAGACCTGTCCCCTGCAGCCCATATCAAGAGGATAACATCAGCGGCATATGCTGCTGATGTTATCCTCCCCTCCTCTCTCTGATGTTATCGGCCCCCCTCCCCCCTGTGAAGCGGACGTATACCATTGGACTAGAATTTACCGGCCCAGTGTCTTACCCGGCAGTTGAGGTGGTGATTGTTGACATGTTGCAGGTGGATGTGGCGTCTGTGTGCGGCGTTCAACTTATATTCAGGCATCGAGCTGTTGTGAAATTCTGCTCCACGGCTGTGTATCGTGACTTTGTGGACCGTTATGATGGGAGGACGTTTACGCTGCCTGAGAGTGGTAGTTCGGTGGAAGTGTCAGACAGGTGCAGTGAGACTACCTATGTGGCAGTTCATGGTGCTTCGTTTGAGTTCCCTGACTTTTCTCCAGCATCACTTTATCCGGTAGGGCGGGTCTTGAGCGTCTGAATGAATGCAGTCTCCTCCGGGCAGTGTAAGGGTATCCTGAATGGGACCCGCACTGTGGTGCTGCGCTTTAAGGACCCCATCCCTTCGTCTCTCCTGTTTCTGGGCTTCATGGTATGCGTATTCTATGGGGTCAGCCCCGGACTTAGTTCCGGTGTGGACTCTCGGGCCATCAGGCTGCGGGTTGTGATGCGAGCTAGGTCGGGCCTGTGAACCTCTTCAGGGAGGAGGATTTTCTCCCGTTGGCGGTGCCGGACCTGTCGGATGGTGCTGCTGTGGTGAGTGATACTTCCCAGTCGTCTGGTGCCCCGTTGCCGGTCTCTGATGGCAGCCTCGGTGTGGCTGTGGGTGTCGGAGTGGAAGTTAGCGCATCCCCGGCTCCCGCACCTCAGCCACCCCTGCCTACCTCACCTCCAGTTGTATCTCTTGTGGTGTGTAGTCTCGTGCCTCGGACATCGAGGCTGCACCCTGGCCTGTACTCTCTTAGGCGCAAGTCGACGTGCATGCTGTGATGTCTCCTGCAGTGTGTGGTCCTGTTCCCTGGGTTGATGAGGCTGTGATGTTGAGTGATCGTGTGGTGAGGGAAGTTTCGCGACCGACCAGAGGTTCTGCTATGGTGCCTCCTGGCAGGGGTGATAGTTCCAGCAACCTGCGACCTGTGTCCAAGTGTTCGTAGCAAGCTTTGAGTCTGTCTCCTCCTCGTGGTGAGGCCTGGGCCAACGTCAGGGACTTTGGGGACTCCGGAAGTTCGTCTTCTGTGGATGATGATGTGAGCGACACTATTGGAGTGCCTGTGGCTCCTTTGAGCTGTGTTGCAACGGTGGTGGGTCCTGTGGTGGGATTGTCACCTGGCCCTGGTCTGGTGTCTTCTTCGGCTGCCTCTGCATCCCCAGACGCTGGTTCACCGAGTTGGGAGGCTGTGGCACTAGCCGAGGTTGCGGGAGATGGAGGGGACTTGGTGCTGGTTCTTAAGAAAGATTCTGCTCCGGCGGCTCCCGTGCCTATGGTGTCCATGTCTGTGCCTTCCGCGCATCTGCCCTCGGTGATGCCGACCGCTGCGCATCTGCCCTCTGCTCAGCCGTCCTTTTGTTACTCTGTCCCCTGTGGTGTCGGCCCCTGCACCATCGCCCTCTGTGATTCAGTCCCCTGCGACTCTGCCCGCTATGTTGCCGCCCAGATTCCGGCAGACTCCTGTGTTTCAGTCCCGTGTGGTTCCACCGTTTGTACCAAAGAGGTCTGTGCGGCCCCTTCCTGTGACTTCCACCCCCGTGGCGGAGGGCGACGAGGTGAATGTTCCCTGACTTCATGCATCGACCGCGACGATCACATAGTCACGGTAACGCGTCTGCAGAATTGTGGGCTCAGTGGGATACCTACAGGAAGAAGTACCAACGTCGTTTCTATCCGAATAAATATGATGATGATTCATTGTGTATGTGGTTCTTGCTTTCTGTTGCTTTATTTATTTACTAGCAGTGCCCGGACACAGCAACCTTCCCTGTCCCTCAGTCCTCCCCACCATTCCCCCCTCATCCATCTCCTTGGCCTCCCACTCATTCCCCATCCTTCGTCCTCACCACCATTCCCCACTCCACCATCCCCTCTTCCTTCCCACCATGCCCCACTCCCATGTCCCTTTGTCCTCCTCACCATCCTTCATTCCCCAATCCCTTCGTCCCCACCATCCCAAACTCCCCTGTCTTTCCCCATCATTACTCCACTCCCTTGTCCTCCCCACCATCTCTCACTTCCATTCCCTCGTCATTCCTCACTCCCTCGTCCGATGCCTTCCCAAATAGTCTGATGTTCCCATCAGAAAATTGGGAACATCAAGTGATCTGATGTTTCCATCATTGATATATATAAGAAAAGCAGTTTAAAAATTAAATGAAAATATGAAAAAAAAATAATCTATACTCACGAAATGAACGGTATGGTAAACAACATAGCTCAATTCCAACACAAGGGATGAGTCACAATAACGTGGCTGAAGTATGTTGACCAGACCACACAATAGAAAGTGTTGTGACGACGACGTTTCAGTCCATCCTGGACCATTCTCAAAACCATTCCAACGCAATTCACACAAAATAATTAAATCAAAATGAAAATAAATCAAAATTATGAATATTCAATATATCAGTGGAATGAGATACATTGAAATAGAATTGTAACATATTTAGTATGGCATGTGTGTTGCTCTTACATGCAACAGATGTTGCTGTTTTTCAAGAAAAGCATAGTTTTTCCTGTCACAGGTGTGGCATCTGTCTTGAGGTTATCTTGAGATGATTTCGGGGCTTTTTAGTGTCCCCGCGGCCCGGTCCTCGACCAGGCCTCCACCCCCAGGAAGCAACCCGTGACAGCTGACTAACACCCAGGTACCTATTTTACTGCTAGGTAACAGGGGCATAGGGTGAAAGAAACTCTGCCCATTGTTTCTCGCCGGCGCCTGGGATCGAACCCAGGACCACAGGATCACAAGTCCAGCGTGCTGTCCGCTCGGCCGACCGGTTCCCTTACTTATACTTACGAAATGAACGGTATGGTAAACAACACAGCTCAATTCCAACACAATGTCACACAAAATAATTAAATAAAAAATCAAATAAATCGAAATCTATGCAAATAAAGTTTATCAATGAAATCGGACACATTGAAATGGAATTCGTGACATATTTAGTACAGCGTGCATGTTGCTATTATGTGCAGCAGATGAAGCTGTTTTTCAAAATCTCATGTTTTTACCTGTCAGAGGGGTGTCATCTATATAGTAGGTATATAAAAAGATGCGCCTATTCGAATGCAACGTTGTGTCAAAATTTCAAAGTAATCAGTGAAGAACTTTCGGAGATTACATTGTGTGTTGCTCTTACGTCAAACAGATGGTGCAGTTTTTCAAAAAAAGCAAGTTTTTTTCCTGTCACAGGCGAAGCATGTATATAGTAGATATATAAAAAGACGGGCCTATTCGAATGCAATGTTGTGTCAAAATTTCAAAGCAATCGGTAAAGAGGTTTCGAAGATTTCCCTCACATGAAAAACAGTTTTTCAGAAAAAGTATGTTTTTTTTTTACCGCCACAGACGTGACATCTATATAGTATGATTATAAAAAAACCTGCTCGGATGCGAATGGAACATTGTGTCAAAAATTTCAAAGCAATTGCTGAAGAACTTTCGGAGATTAGCGGTTATGCACAAATGAACATTTCTATTTTTATTTATATAGATTTGTTTTGATGAGCTATGTGATACGAGTTATTTTTTCCATGTTTCTTTCCTGGTTATTGTTGGGTTATTATGTTCTTGTGTTTTTTCTTTTCTGACTGTATTTCATTGTTTCCTATGTTTATGATTCCATTTTGTGTACTGTATGACTTTTGTTTGTGTGTTTTCCTGTTCTACACTTTGTGTGTGTCTTGCTTTGTATGTGTGAATGATGCTGTTGATGTTTTTCTATTTTGTTGTATTTGTGTTTCCCAAATAAAAAAAAATCATCAGATCTTAGTGCAATAACAGGTATCTCGCCCTGTCAATCAGGAAACTAATAATACTTATCCATTTTCCATACTCATTCATATATATGGCTATCTTGTACTTTCAAGGGATCCTACTCAATTATGTTATGCGATGATTGGTGTCACAAGTAACCAACCCTGTTACCGAAAACGCATTTGCCCAGGTCTTTCCTAATTCAATACCTATCCACTTTCTACCTTTGTTTCGTGTGCTATACGTGTTGAACCACTTGAATAACCTATTAATATTCCCTTTTGTTTTGACATCCTCCTGGGGTACAGCTCTGTCATGCCCACCTTTAATACTTCGTTTTTCCAGTCAAAGTTATTTAAGCTTTGTCAATCTTTCTACACATCACAGGTTTCTAGTTGCTGGAAACTGTCATACTACGCCGCCGGTTCTGGTGAATTTACTACTTTAGTTGGCATCCTTTCTGACTGTTTAATCTTTTGGGGGGTTAACAATGGGTTGGGAATAAATCCCCGTGTCCTATTTACCTTATAACGACACTTACGCAGTGTCTCTTTTCGGTTGTAAATTTCACTATATCATGACTCCCAGCCCCCCCGATTGCAACCCGACATCGCATTCTCATCATAATCATCTTCTTCTTGAGAATAAGTGAAGTTTGCATGAAGGGTTAACCCTCCCGATGACTGCACCAGGACAGACGTAAGGAGACGCGTTGACGGTTAGGGGGAGAAGAAAGTCAGGAGCGGTAGATGTGATGGGCCGTAGAGAGAGGAGAGGCGACGAAAACAGAGGCGAACGTTAGAGGGAGACGCCCCGCACCGGGGGGGGGGGCGTCATGGTCATGGTGGCAGCTGACCCACGCACGGCTTAGCAGTGTGCGCAAGACAAGAACTAATACTTCTCCGGAAACTTGTGTATCGGAAAGCGCAAGCAGTACGCTTCCCAAATCACCCGCAGGTCACCAGGCAGCCGGCCACCAGGCAGCGCCCTCGGCTGAGACATCCTATCCGGCACCCTATACACAAACTCCTTCACTCGCGACACCCAGACAGTGGACGAGCACCACGGGATCAGAAGCACCCGGGCATCTCGATAAGGGCCCAACTCCGGACCATCACAGGGCACGACCTCAGCAGACGGGACTAGGCAATCCCCAGACCGGAGCAAGGAAGGAGGGGATACAGCACGGGATGCAGGCGCGGCACCGACCCCACCACCGGGCACAGGAGCCGAGGCCCCCCGGCGCACATCTTTCCGCAACATCACGACGAGGTCCCGATCATCAGGGACAACCCCCCACTGTGGAGATCCAACAGCAGGAGACGCAGGAGGAGAGGCACAGGTAGCAACTTTGGAGCCCCTCACAGCACCATCATCCTCGGTGGGGGGCGCCAGATCACCATACTCCCCCCACCTCCTCCCAAGGCACACCACGAAGGGGAGACACACTCCGAGCCCGCCGCGAACGCTTCGAGACAGGTCGCACAACACGACGCCCAGCAGGCCCTGTCGCATGCACGGCCACCATCTTCACATCCACACAGGCCACACCCGCACTGTCCGAAGAGTCCACAGAGGCCACATCACCCACACTGTCCACATCATCCAGGGAAACAGCCTCAGAACACCGACGCACACGCTTCTGCAAAGGGATGGAAAGAGCAGAACTACAGTCACCAACACACACAGGCACGGCAGGCACCTCCCCCTGCCGAAGCACCCCCTCTAAAACAGCAGAACCCGCGTTCCCAGGAGCCGGTATCACATCCACAGGCAAGGCCGGACCTGGACCTCCACCGGGACATCCTGCACTACACGCAGCGCAGGCGACGGCCCGACACACACACACACCGGCTCAACAACCCCAGGGGCCACAGCAGTCACCAGACATGTTGCGCAGGCCGTAGAATTCGCCTCAACAGGCGGAGCAGCAGACAGGCAATCAGGTGCCTCAGGCACAGCACCCACTCTGTCCTCAGAACCGTCCGAACGTAACAAGGGCAGGAAATCCTCCGCACGAAAAACATGCACCCGACCAGTTGCTCCCACGTCGCAGCCAGATGACCCTCGTGACCACACCGATAACAGGTGCGCGGTTGACCCCGATACTGGCAGCGGAGCATGTAACCCAACACGGACATCGACGATGGTACACTACACTTCAGCGACATTGTCAGGGTGCGGGAGCCGTCAAGCATACCAACACAGTGCCCGGCAACGACCTTGTTCCAACGAACACTTAACACTGTCCCAAATCGCTCAAAACAGGAGGTTAAAAAGTCGTCCTGAAATTCGAAGGGGGCACCATGCACCGCCACAGATGTCAAGGTGACACTAAGATTCACCACCTTAACTGAGCCAGCTGAATCAGGGAGAGGGTATACACGCCCCTCACAGCGCTCGAGAAACGCCTGAAAGGCAGCCTGGAGGCAGAACTTGACCACAGCACGGTTGCCCTGGAGCAGCTGGATGCCCACCAGGTCCGACAGCTGCACAGGAAGCACGTCCACCAGGGCGACACCAACCAATGGATGGTCCACCGGCACCGTAAATGCCAGACCAGCCGACAATGTCCTCTGCACTGGAGGGCGAGGCGACCCCATGGCTAAGGCAAACGTCACCCTGTCAGTGGCAAACCACCACCAGCAGGGCAAACCAGCAATCACCCAACGTAAACACGAGCCAGAGCGGAAAGACCTCAGGAGCATTCGACCTGGCCGGTGGTCACCACGTAACTCCATCATCATCAAGTTGGGCATACATATTCTAACACTACCTTCATTAGCGAGCCTCAAAACCTCAGTTTTGGCAGCATTACACTGCTCTGTATGGCAGTGTTAGTGAAGTGTGGTGACCAGTACAACTTCACCCGTCACAGTAGTCTGATGAGGTAATTGGCTCCCTTAAACCCATCCTCGACTCAAGTCCATTCCATTCAGCGGTTGACCCCACAGACGCATTCAGCAATTTTAACATGCTGTTCATTCAAAACGGGAATTTTCTCGTATATAAATTAATATTATAATATATTAGCATATTGTGCATATAAATAGGCATAGGTTAGGTTAGATTAGGTGTTTAGGTTCGGTTGGCGATTATTTGTATTTGTAATACATGAGTGAAGCATTTTCCAACCCGTCCTCGACTCAAGTTCATTACATCCAGCCGTCACCCCCACAGACGCATTCATAAATTTTAACATGCTGTTCATTCAAAACAAGAATTTTCTCAAATATAAATTAATATTATAATATATTAGCATATTGTGCATATATAGGCATAGGTTAGGTTAGGTTAGGTGTTTAGGTTCGGTTGGCGATTATTTGCATTTGTAGTACGTGGGTGAAGCATTTATAGCGATGTGGTTCGAACGAAACTCGTCAGTGAAGCACTTGTTCCGGAAGTGTTCGAACGAAATCAGTTGTGAGTCGTGTGTAAACCGTTTTTCATTCATAAACAGGGGGTTTGGCGGGTGGTGGAATCACTTTTGGATCTTTGTTTGGAGGACGGGCTGGCATTTTCCAACCCGTCCTCAACTCAAGTCCATTACATTCAGCGGTCGACCCCACAGACGCATTCATAAATTTTAACATGCTGTTCATTCAAAACGGGAATTTTCTCAAGTGTAAATTAATATTATAATATATTGGCATATTGTGTATATATATAGGCATAGGATAGGTTAGGTTAGGTGTTTAGGTTCTGTTGGCGATTATTTGTATTTGTAGTACGTGGGTGAAGCATTTATAGCGTTGTGATTCGAACAAAATTCGTCAGTGAAGCACTTGTTCCGGATATGTTCGAACGTCAGCAGTTGTGAGTCGTGTGTAAACCGCTTTTCATTCATAAACAGGGGGTTTGGCGGGTGCATGGAATCACTTTTGGATCTTTGTTTGGAGGACGGGCTGTTTATAGCAACCCGTCCTTGACTCAAGTCCATTACATTCAGCGGTCGACCCCACAGACGCATTCATAAATTTTAACATGCTGTTCATTCAAAACGGGAATTTTCTCACGTATAAATTAATATTATAATATATTGGGATTTTGTGTATATATAGGCATAGGATAGGTTAGGTCAGGTGTTTAGGTTCTGTTGGTGACTATTTGTATTTGTAGTACGTGGGTGAAGCATTTATAGCGTTGTAATTCGAACAAAATTCGTCAGTGAAGCACTTGTTCCAGATATGTTCGAACGCCAGCAGTTGTGAATCGTGTGTAAACCGCTTTTCATTCATAAACAGGGGGTTTGGCGGGTGCATGGAATCACTTTTGGATCTTTGTTTGGAGGACGGGCTGGTTTATAGCGTTGTGGTGCGAACAAAAGTCGTCAGTGTAGCTCTTGTTCCGGAAGTATTCGAACGAAATCAGTTGTGAGTAGTTTGTAAACCGTTTTTCATTGAAAAACAATGAGGTTTGGAGGGTGCTTGGAATCACTTGTGGGTTTTCATTTGGAGGACGGGCTGCTTCTGGCGACACATCCCGACCCAAAACAAGCCTCAGACGGCTCGCCAACAGTTTCGATATTATTTTATAATCTTGATTTAACAAGGAAAAGGTCTCCAATTGCACAAGTCCTGTAAATCCCCCGATTTCGGAAGGAGTCGAACAATACCATAAGATTGGGACCTTCTGATCACCTTATTTCGGAAACAATATCTCACCACCTGTAATTTTTATTTAACCAATGCAACAAAATTATATCCTGTGTTTGGAAATAAAATATTGTCCTCTGTGTGTGTGTGTTAATTACTTGAGGCTTATAGCTACGTGTTTTGTCTCTCGGTTTTACCCAACAGGTTATGTATGAAAATTTTTGCTTTTTAATTAAAAAAGATTTTTTGTTTGCCAACAAAAGAATGCTAAGCACGATTTATAATTCAATTTGGATTTCTTCAGTGGTTCATATCAAGCTCGTTTGTTTTCATGAAATGATCAGTTGGCCGTTAGCGAATTATTAGTGACATTTGAATCAATAGTTTAAAACCAGGAGCAGGTTAGCCAATGGTGTGACTCTAAGCTGGAATATCGGCCAATCAGCGCCCGTGCTTGCTTGAGCTATGGTAATATAAGGGGCGGGCTGGCCACACTTACCACAGTTGGAGTCGCTCGTGCATCGGCTGTTGAGATATTCAAGTATGAGTAGACGTTGTTGTTATTATATGTATTTGGTAGAATATTTTCTTTTTTTACTCGTCTCGGTTTAATGTTTCTCTTGTCCTTTCTAGGATGATTACAATATGGATGTTTATGTTGAGTGTTGGTATAAGTTTTGGTCAATACTTCGGTCAAGGAGGAGAATCTTTCAATGACCAACAGAACCAACGCGTTTCTTTAACTCGACCGAATACAGTTGCTTCTCCAAATGCATTTGTAAGGAACCTACAGATTCCGAACGCCCTCCCAGTGCTGCAGGGGTTCCCAGTTCAGCCTCGGTTACAGCCTTTACCCTTTAATCAGTTCAACGTTCCCCAAAACGTTCCAATCCAGCCGCAAGTTTTCCAGTCACCAGAAGTGGCATTTCTTCCATTCTCGCCACAACCACTTGTGGTGCAGTCTGTTTCTCCACTACCTGCACAGTCGCCCCTGAACCTTTGTGGCCACTCCTCCGCTCTTGTACGTATAATAAACAACTTGATTTACTACGCTTCACCAAAAAAATATGCATAATGGCAAGAAAAAAATTTACCACTTTGGCACCCCACAGGTACACGCCACTTACAAAAGCCGCGGGTACCACTTATCCTGGTGCAGAACCCAAGCCACCTTTAGTTGGGATCAAGGCAATTCCTATTGTTCGGGTCTTGGTAGAAACTTCAGACTTGTCACTATAGAATCCAAAGATATTGATGACTTCATTACTGACATCATTGCTAGACGTACGTACCTCTTGACTTTTTTTTTTTTTAGTTTACTCATAAGAACGCGATCCATTGATGTGTACTTAAACATAAATTCATAAACTTTAGGTTATTTGTGAACTGATCTCCAAATTAAATTTTGAGCTGGGGCTCAACAAATGCAGATGAGATTAATTTTGATCCTATTTCAGATGCAGTAAAGTTCTTCTGGACTGGAGGCAACAAACGAGGTTATGGCGTCTGGCGGTGGCTGTCGGGAAGCTTGGTGACTTACAGCAAGTGGTCCCATACTGGAGGGTATGTAGTAACCCTTCCCAGTGTTTATGAATATTCTACTGTCCCTCTTGTATAATGATGCAACTGAATTGTAATACTTCGGTTAACTAGACTTAATTTATTTCACCGTGATCAGGAATGGTCAGCCACAACCAGACAACCGTGAGGGAAACGAGGACTGCTTAGCAGTGATGAACAACTTCTACAACGACGGCATTAAGTGGCACGACATTGCTTGCTACCACGATAAGCCCGTCATTTGTGAGACTTCAGTCTTGCCTTCTCCTTATTCTAACTTTTAATTGTATTGACCTACAACGTCACTAGTTGTGACCGATAAATGTTACTCGCTGCTTCTATTGCTCTAGCATAATTTGTAAAATAAATTAATGTACATAATCTACTTAGTCTCAAATGCCATCACCATTTAGAGGTGGAAAGGGTGATCTTGCACAAACATTAATTTGTTTGTATAATCTCAAACCGTTGGTTATTAATAACCAATATTTTTAGGATGACAGATTTGTAATAACCTTAACTTTAAGTTCACCTAAAGTATTAATCTTTAGGACGTTTATTTTTTTTTCTTGGTATGTATGTTCTCCCAGTTGTGCTTGAAAAGAAAGGTCTTTGGCTCTTTACATTCACATAAACTGGTGTACAGATTACTGGGCTCAATTATACCAACACTTCCGACTGTGTATAGAGTCTGCCTCCCTTCCTGATGCATTCAGTGTATTAATTACTGACATTGAAAGTTCCTTCTAACGTTCCTGTGGATCATGGGTACTCGGTTTGAACATAGCGGTGTTCACATACCACCTGTGTAAACTCTCTTATCATCTACCTGTCAATTCCTGAGAATTTTGTAGGTAGTGATCATGTCCTCGTTCGAGGTCTCCCGTCTTCCAGCTACGTGAAGAGCATTTAAGTTTCTTCGTAACTCGTGCCTCTTGGTTCTGGGACTAGCATAGTGATTTATCTCGTCCTTTCCCCCCCCCCCAGCTGTGTCTTGTGCTTGACAGGGTATGGGCTCCATACTTCAGAACTGGTCTTACGTATGTGGTTTAAAAGGTCCTAAAAAAAAAAATCCTCTCACTGCTTCCTAAAAGCAGTCCTGATGTTAACCAGCCTCAAACATAATTTTTACATTGCTTAAACATCTGGGATAGTAAACAATTGGATTTATCGTTCCTACAATTTGCTGTTACCCTGGTCATTGAGGCGCTTTTCTGGGAGGTAGCCGAATGCTTGGCAGCTCTGTCAAGTGTTGGTGAGATCCGAATGTGGGTCTCAAACAATGCCCTTATAGACGAGGAATGGCACTATCATGTTGTGACGGGAAAGGACCATAGAGATTGAGACGATGACATTAAGGAGAACTAGAAATAAAAAATTGTTCTAGTGGATTCGTTCACGAGACTCTTCTTTGCAGCCAGCCATGTGCTATTTGTTCCGCCATTTTATTACTTTTTAGCGATCGTGCCTTCCCTACTACAGTAATTTTTGTTGCTGCCTTGGCCTCTGAACTGAAAATATCTTTTCCGTGCCAGTGCTACATGCAATAGCAGTATGGACGTGGGGCCTCAACTTGCGTTTGCATTCCCCCCCCCCCCCATTGTGTGGCAAGATGGCCACTTTAAACCTCATTTTTGCTCTTCCCAGCTCTGTTTCAACAGTAGTGATGCTCGCTCGGCTGTTTTTTAACCTTGGGAGGAGGTAGCGCAAGCACTCGTGTGCCCTCACACGAACACAACCTGGCATATGTGGAGTAGTTAACAATTGGAATGCATTTAGTGATGTGGTCGAGGCAAACTCCATACAGTTTCAAATGTAGATTTCATAGAGGCCAGTAGGCTCGAGAATCTGTACACCTGTTGATTGACGGTAGAGAGGCAGGACCAAAAAGTCAAAGCTCAACCCCCGCAAGCACAACTAGGTGTTGTCGGTTCCTGAGATATCATACGCCAAATGCAAAACAGGATAAACACTCTCCCAGGCCGGCCTCCACAATCATACAACACTCGTATACATGAAGGACTGTATCGCTGGAGATAGCCTCCCATCCCTCACACGGCTTCATGGCACTGACGCGGTGTTTCGTGAGTAAGGCACCTGGGCCATAACGTGACTAGTGTAGTTTCATACACGTATCCCCCTGGTATACACACTGGCTGGTGTCTGCGGTCTGTACACAGCGTAATGGCATGGACAAAATTACCATGCAGTGAGATTTAATGTATGTCCTTGCGTTGGGCTGAAATTACAATGTCCCTGAATTGCTTGTAGAGCCTCCCTGATAACATCCTGTGCTGGGATATGTTGTCAATGCGACAAGATGACGAGAGATGCGGGTATTACACACGGATCTAAACCAACAATCTTGATACACCTATCAAGAAAACGCAGTTGACTCTACTTTTAAGATCACCCCTCGCTAAATCAAGCTACTTTTCTTCACGGATTCCGGATTCTGCCTCACTACGGCGGAGTCGGGTTGATGAACGATGAGAGTTAGACTTAAGTGTCGCTACCGGTGGTGATTCGCGCAGTTTTGCCCTTGCCATGCAAAGACATCTACATACTGAAGCGGCACCATTCAGAATGGTTTGCAGAGTAAACGAAATACAGCGCAGTACCTGTCCTCTTACAAATTGTCTGAATTTGGCAGTTTACCCGTATGGCAGAAAATGGACGCAATTTGATAATTAAAAAAAAAAAAATGAAAATTTGGGATTTTTATTTTTTCCAAAACAGTAAGTTAAAGGTCCTCTGGTAGGTGTGGGGGTTTTCTTTTTTTGATTTCACGACTGCAATGCGTACGTCGCCAATGTACATGTGGCAGACGCTTCACGAAGCTGTCAGAATTAGCAGAATAGAAAATACAAGAGCAACCGTACAGGGCCTGGGAGCAAGGTCGAGTTAGAGTACTTGAGGGTCTCTTCTCAGACTAGCCTCACCTGGTCCTGCTCCACGTTGATCGTTGGAATCTCCTCTATGATTTAACACTTTAAGGGACTCCTAGGGTCCTCATCACATTTATAGATTAGTGAATTAGGCAACTCGGTGTTGAAGACACTTAGAGCTGAAGGCTTGAGAATTGTTAGCAGTATTCAGAAGTGGTTCAACGGAAACACCGCATAAAGCTTAACGGTAGTTTATTTACTAACTTAACCACTAATACACAGGGTGCTTGCTTTACTTTAGATTGGCATCAGAAAGGCTATGGTTGTATTAGCGAGAGACTTGACGTCTGGCTAAACGACTCGTATCCACTCGTGGAGAAACACCTAACTTAACACAGTTGAGAGCCAATCATTAACACGGCAACCTAACTGCCGGTATGCAAAGGGATCACAAGAGTTCCAACCGGATACTTGGTAATGATGATATGCAATAAATCAACAAATACACTGTCAATGGGACAGGCAATAACATGCACAATAATAATATCACACAATACTAAATGTGTGGTGTATCTGAAACTCACATTCACAGACGAGTGAAATGCCGTGATACCACACAGATAACCACGCATTCACCGTCGATTCACCTATAACCTGTGACAGGTATGAGAAGGTGAGAACTGTGGTTGATACCTCAGATCAACACAGACACAATAAAACAATGACAAGATCTTGTACTTACAGATAAGGTACCTTTCCTTGCTCACTCACTCACTCACTCACTCAGGCACATTTATGCAAGAACTCGTAGGTGACGTAATAGCTGGTTTCGCTCGTAGACACGGAGGGTACTCGCAGTATCTTGAGATGATTTCGTGAGTAGGGCGTGCTGTATGCTTAACAGACAGACACACGCACACATACTGGCACTGGCGGTGAGTAAGGTGGTGCCGTCATGTAATACAGTGAGGGCGGCAGCGGGCACCTCGAGGTACTGAGGTACACGCTCAGGACGAGTGGCGGCGGCTGTGGTACCATGCAGGTTCACTTGTGGTAAATTCACACACAGGTTACTTAGGCGGCGGCACTGCCTTAGTTCACTCTAAGTCACTCACAACGATCTTTGTCACCAGGGGTTACCTGATACCAGTCTGTTTCACTCTGGAGATTTGTCACTTTAGGCTTCTGAACAATATATTCACACTCGTTATTCTGGGCGAGAGTGTGGTATATCGCAGAGACGCTGAGTTAACTTGATGGTGACGAATAGACGGTGTTCAGTCCATTGGCTGGTAGACAGAACAGAACCCGTCCTCTGGGTTTGGTCTCCCTCACGTGAATGGTTTTGCCTGAAGCTCAGGGCATCTTGTGGGGCACACACAATGGGATTACAAATTGACCAATAGCATTGCAGCAAATGGGCGGGAACCAATCATAATGACCATTCGATGATCAGTAGCAGGAGTGACGTCATGAACACATCACAAACATATCATAGCAGTTATTCATCATCGCGCCGGTTGACCCCAGAGGTCAGACTGTGCTGGCGTCTACCCTCTGTCCCACGCTCCCACCGGCCAATGTACCCCCTGACCCTTGGTGGCAAGTATGCTTAACTCCCTGTATCTACTACCTGCCTCGACATACGGTGGCCTCCGTATTATGAAAGTGTTCCTGGTTAAGTGGGCATTCTGGAGATACCCAACATACCAGGTCACTATCCAGGGTTAACAAAAGTAGGACCTTGTGCACGAAGTCGGTGCACTGTGCACTGCAATGCCATTCAAGTCAGCTGTGGGAGAATCTTGGGAGACATACTCCCACAGTAGGTTAGGAAGGCAGGAAATTCTCCTAAACTTTCAAAACGTCACGAAAAACGTCAATTGAAAGTTTTCTTTCCTAACCTTTCCGAGTAAGCCAGAGGACTCAAACAGAATATGGGACAGTACATCACTTCTGTGACCTGACTTTATTTCAAATTACGTATATTTTTTCCCATAGCGCGCATACAAGCGAAAAGCGACGGTTATTTTTAAGAGGACGGGTTGGTGTACTCAAATTCCAAATTTCACATGTGCCCAGTGACGTTAAGGCGTGGAGGCCTGGTGGTGAGGTGGTGGCCAAGACAGTTGACCTCCCCCCCCCCCCAAATCCCACACACCCCTATTCACTTGCTACACAAACTCATATGAAACATTCTTATGACTATACCTTTCGTCAGACAACCTACAGCGACCCCAGTAGCAGCAATTGAAAGGTCTTCTTAAGAGCTGTATATTGACACCCATCAAGCTGGTGTAGGTCGATTATTTCCTAAATCATGGCTTTGTGCACCGCCATGCTGCTTGTGCACACACAGTAGTGCACAAAACTAGCTGGGGAAATCCATAAGAAATTCCAGAATTCCAGTCATGTCCCCACCTGGCCACAACACTAAGACGTCATCTCGGGACGGCCCAAGGTGCGCCCTTGCAGAATCAGATACTGCTTAATTAATACAAAATTTAGTCACCTACCACACTGTTCCAAAAAGATCCAAACGTGAAAAACAAGGTTAATCCTGATCTATCGCCTCAACAATGCACACGGCTTACGTAAATACAGTTACAATGTCCATCCAATGGACCCCAATGGCTTGGGGTCCATTTTCGCTTACCTGGTTGATACCAATATATTTACAAAATAGCTAGAGCTAGGACCACGTGGCTCCTTCCTTTCCAAAACCCAGAGAGCCAGTGACACTTTCTCGGCGCGCCTTTGGGGGGTGGGGGGGCTACAACTCCCCAAAATTAGCCGCCAATATTTAGTTCAAACATTTAACCCATTAAACTAAAAATATAGCTCAATAGAACCTTGAGCATACACAGATGCTTACTATACCAAAATATATGACCCAAAGTATAATAGTATACAAGCATATAAACATAACACAATGAATATAATATCAAAATATATATATACAGAGAATTTCAAACTAAGCAGCTTGGCAAAACTTAATCTCTCGCCGGCAAGGAATGGAGGGGTTTGGGGGAGGGGGGGTGTTAATGACAGTACCCTCGCCGGCCCATCAATACATTTACAATAATAACGAGTACAACTTACACATAATATATAATACATCATGTATAATATAATGTTATAGTATAATTCAACATAATAGCATACTCTTTAATATGAGGACATAATACTGGGTATAGTCCCACCAATTAACCAACAGTAGCTTAGTTCGCACAACATCATACTAATATATCTATATATATATATTATATTATATATATATATATATATATTATATATATATATATATATATATATATATATATATATATATATATATATATATGACTAGAAGTACCTTGCCACGCGTTGCTGTGGCTCAGCCACAGCAACCTTCCCTGTTCCCCAGTCCTCCCCACCATTCCCCCCCCTCACCCGTCTCCTCGGCCTCCCAACCATTCCCCACTCCAGTGTCCTCTTCCTTCCCACCATTCTCCTTTCCCCATCCCCTCGTCCCTACCATCCCAAATTCACCGTTCCCTCGTCCTTCCCCACCATTTCCCACTCCCTCATCCAATGCCTTCCCAAATAGTCTTATGTTCCATCAGAAAATTGGGAACATCAAGTGATCTGATGTTCCCATTACTGAAATATAAGAAAAACAATTAAAAAATGAAAATAAAATATGAAAAATAAAAAAAATAAACTATACACTTGAATTGAGCGGTATGGTAAACTACACAGCTCAATTTCAATGCATTTCACACAAAATAATTAAATCAAAATGAAAATAAATCAAAATCTATGAAAATTCAATTTATCATTGCAAACAGAAACATTGAAATGGAATTGTAACATATTTAGTATAGCATGTGTGTTGCTCTTACATGCAACAGATGGTGTTGTTTTTCAAGAAAAGCATAGTTTTACCTGTCACAGGGGTGGCATGTGTACTTATACTTACGAAATGAACGATATGGTAAACAACACAGCTCAATTCCAACACAATGTCATACATACAATTCAATAACAAATATAATAAATCAAAATCTATGAAAATAACATTTATCAATGCAATCGGAAACAATGAAATGGAATTTGTGACATATTTTGTATAGCATGCATGTTGCTATTATGTGCAACAGATGGCGGTGTTTTTCAAAAACACATGTTTTTACCTGTCGCAGGTGTGGTATCTATATAGTAGGTATATAAAACCACGCGCCTATTCGTATGCAATGTTGTGTCAAAATTTCAAAGCAATCGGTGAAGAACTTTCAGAGATTACAGCGTGTGTTGCTCTTACGTCCAACAGATTGCGCTGTTTAAAAAAAAAATGTTTTTTCCTGTCACAGGTGAGGCATATATATAGTAGACATATAAAAAGACGTGTCTATTCAAATGCTACATTGTGTCAAATTTTCAAAGCAATCGGCGAAGAACTTTTGGATATTACAGTTGTGCTGCTCTTACATGCAACAGATGGCGCTGTTTTTCAAGAAAAACATAGTTTTACCTGTCACAGGTGTGACATCTATACTTATACTTACGAAATGAATGGTATGGTAAACAACACAGCTCAATTCCAAAACAATGTCACACAAATCAATTCAATAAAAAATATAATAAATTGAAATCTATGAAAATAGCATTTATCAATGGAATCGGAAACATTGAAATGGAATTCGGGACATATTTAGTATAGCATGCATGTTGCTATTATGTGCAACAGATGGCGGTGTTTTTCAAAAACGCATGTATTTACCTGTCACAGGGGTGGCATCTATATAGTAGGTATATAAAACCATGCGCATATTCGAATGCAACGTTTTGTCAAAATTTCAAAGCAATAGGTGAAGAACTTTCAGAGATTACAGCGTGTATTGCTCTTACGTCCAACAGATGGCGCTGTTTAAAAAAAAAAAACATGTTTTTTCCTGTCCCAGGTGAGGCCTGCATATAGTAGATATATAAAAAGACATGCCTATTCGAATGCAACATTGTGTCAAAATTTCAAAGCAATCGGTAAAGAGGTTTCGAAGATTTTCCACACATGAAAAACTCAGTTTTTCAGAAAAAGCATATTTTTTACCGTCACAGACGTGACATCTATATAGTATGTATTTAAAAACCTTGCCGGATGCGAATGGAACGTTGTGTGAAAATTTCAATGCAATCGGTGAAGAACTTTCGGAGATTAGCGATTTTGAACAAACGAACATTTACATTTTTATTTATATAGGTAATACAGTCTACATAGTATTGTATAATATGACATGGATACATAGCAACCTATCTATAATATAATGACATCGTATAAGAGATGGCAAAACAAATCAAATAGAAGTTACAGAAAACTTTTTGGGATCGAATCATTCTGAGAGTAAGAGTTTTCCGATTCATGTTAGCTTTAAGACCAGTCAAGCTTGATGCACAAGTTATATTCGTGTGACCCCAGCAAGATTAAGTGATTTGATGAAATATCTGTGCCCAAATGTTCACTGAAAACTTTCGGGATTAGGGTTAGGGATCAGACAACTTTAAATTATTTTCTACAGACAGTGTGGTCTACTGGTATAGTAATGGATGTGCAAAGGAGCTTGGAGTCCTGGCTGTCTGGGTTCAATTCCTTCTGGGGAAAAGAGTTTTTTAATGCATGTGTGCATGGAGACCATTCAAGCTCAACCCACAAATGATACTCGCATGTCCACAGCATGATGAAGTGATTTGAGGAAATATTTTTGCTCAATTGACCAATGAGAGCTGTCCTGAATTGGGTTAAGGGGTCAGACGACGTTCAATTCATTTGTACAGTGTGGTCTAGTGGTATAATACTAGACACTCCAAGGGAGCATGGAGCTCTGGCTCTCTGGTTTCTAATCCTTCTTGGGAAGAGTTTTCTGACGCATGTTGGTTTGAGGACCATTCAAGCTTTACGCACAAATGACTCTTGCGTGTCCCAAAATGATGCAGTGATGTGATGGAATATTTGTTCCCAATGGCCACTGAGAGCTGTCAGAAATTGGGTTAAGGGTCAGTCGACTTGTAATTCTTTTGTTCAGTCAGTCCAGTTTGGAACTGGACACGCCAAAGTGCATGGGGACATTAGCTGTCTTAGTTCCAATCCCTCTGGGGAAAGATTTTTCAGACGTATGTTGTCTTAGAGACCATTCAAGCTTGAGGCAAAATTATATTTGCGTGACCCATGCAGAATAAAGTGATTTGATGAAATATCTTTGCATAAATGACCACATAGAGTTATCGGGAATTAAGTTAAGGGTCAGCCGACTTCCAAGTTCTTTTTGTACAGTCAGTGTGGTCTAGCGGTATAGTATGGGATACGCCAAGGGGCATGGAACCCTTGCTGTCCTGTTTCCAATCCTTTTTGAAAAATGAGTTTTCTAATTCATGTTGCATTGGTGACCATTCAATCTTGACGCACAAAATATATGTGTGTTCCAAGCATGATGCAGGGATTTGATGAAATATCAGTGTACAAATGGTCACTGAGAGATGTCGGGATTTGGGTTAAGGGCTATATGACTTTCATTTTTTTTACAGTAAGTGTGGTCTAGGGGTATAGTACTCGACACGCCAAGGGGCATGGAGTCCTACCTGTCTATGTTCAAATCCATCTGTGGGAAAGTTTTCTGATGGACGTTGGCTTGGGAACCATTCAAACTTCACGCAAAATGATACGCACGTGTCCTCAGCATGAAAAAGTGATTTGATGAAATATCTGTGCCCAAATGGACACCGATAGCCTTCGAGAACTGGGTTAATGAACAGACAACTTCCAATTCTTTTGTAAAGTCAGTGTGGTCTAGTAGTAGAGCATTGTACACACCAAGTAGCATGGAACCCTGCTTGTCTGGCTTCGAATTCTTCTGGGGAAAATAATTTTCTGATGCATATTGGCTTGGGGACAATTCACGCTTGACGCACAAATGATACTCACATGTCCCCAACTAGATGAAGTGATTTGATGAAAAATCTGTTCCCAATTGACTACCGTCAGCAGGGGGGAATTGGGTTAAGGGTCAGACGACTCACTTGTACAGTCAGTGTGGTCTAGTGGTATAGTACTGGACACGCTGAAGAACATGGGGCCCTGGCTGTCTGGGTTCGAATCCTAGAAGGGAAAAGTCTTCTGATGCATGTTGGCTTGGGGACCATTTAACCTTGATACACAAATTATATTGCGTGTCATAATTCATGATGAAGTGACCTGAAGAAATATTTGTGCCCAAATGGCCGCATAGAGTGGTCGGAAATTAGGTTTACGGTCAGACGACTTTCATTTCATTTGTACAGTCATTCTGGTCTGGTGGTTCAGTACTGGACGCGCACGGGGGCTTTGAGCCCTTGTTGTCTGGAATCAAATACGTTTCGGGAAAGTAGTTTTCTGATGCACTTTGACTTCGAGACCATTTAAGCTTGACGCACAAATGATATTCACATGTCCCCAACTAGATGAAGTGATATGACGAAAAATCAGTTCCCAATTAGCAACCTAGAATTGTCGGGAATTGGGTTTAGGGTCAGACGACCCCCATTTTTTTATGTACAGTCAGTGGACTAGCAGTATTGTTCTGGACATTCCAAGCCCCATGCCCCTAATCATGTCCAGTATTGTAAGGGACATGCCAAGGGGCATGGTGCTCTCGCTTTATGGGTTCGAACCCTTTTGGGGGAAGGAGTTTTCTCATGCATGGCTTGGGGTCCATTTATGCTTACCTGGTTGATACCTGGTTGATGGGGTTCTGGAAGTTCTTCTACTCCCCAAGCCCGGCCCGAGGCCAAGCTTGACTTGTGAGAGTTTGGTCCACCAGGCTGTTGCTTGGTGCGGCCCGCAGGCCAACATACCCATTACAGCCCGGTTGGTCCGGCACTCCTTGGAGGAAACAATCTAGTTTCCTCTTGAAGATGTCCACGGTTGTTCCGGCAATATTTCTTATGCTCACTGGGAGGGTGTAGAACAACCGTGAACCGCAGATGTTTATACGGTGTTCTCTGATTGTGCCTATGGCACCCCTGCTCTTCACTGGTTCTATACTGCATTTTCTTCCATATCGTTCACTCCAGTACGTTGCTATTTTACTGTGTAGATTTGGGATCTGGCCCTCCAGTATCTTCCACGTGTATATTATTTTATATCTCTCTCGTCGTCTTTCAAGTGAGTACATTTGGAGGGCTTTGAGACGATCCCAATTCTTTATCGTGTCGTATATGCTCTCTGTATTCCCTCTATTTCAGCAATCTCTCCTTCTCTGAAGGCGGAAGTGAGTACTGAGCAGTACTCAAGACGGGACAACACAAGTGACTTGAACAGTACAACCATTGTGATGGGATCCCTGGATTTGAAAGTTCTCGTAATCCATCCGATCATTTTTCTGGCTGACGCAATATTTGCTTCGTTATGCTCCCTAAACGTTAGGTCGTCAGATATCATTATTCCCAAATCCTTTACATGCTGTTTTTCCACTATGGGCACATTTGATTGTGCTTTGTACCCTGTACTACGTTTCAGGTCCTCATTTTTACTGTACCTGACTACCTGGAATTTATCACTGTTAAACATCATGTTATTTTCTGATGCCCAGCCGAAAACGTTATTAATATCAGCTTGAAGTTTTTCAATGTCTTCAGCCGAGGTAATTTTCATACTGATTTTTGTGTCACCTGCAAAGGATGATACGAAGCCGTGACTTGTATTTTTGTCTATATCTGATATGAGAATAAGGAAAAGCAGCGGTGCAAGGACTGTACCCTGAGGTACAGAGCTTTTAACTGCACTTGAAATCGATTTTATATGGTTGACTGTTACTCGCTGAGTCCAGTTTGACAGAAAACTGGGTATCCAGCGTCCTACTTTACCGGTTATTCCCATTGACTTAATTTTGTTTGCTATCACTCCATGATCACATTTATCAAAAGCCTTTGCGAAGTCCGTGTATATCACATCAGCATTCTGTTTTTCTTCTAATGCCTCAGTGACTTTGTCGTAGTGCTCAAGTAGCTGTTAGAAAGAGGCACGATCTTCCCGCTCGAAATCCATGTTGGCCTGGGTTGTGAAGGTCATTGGTCTCCATGAAATTGGTGACCTGACTCCTAATCACTCTCTCAAATACTTTTATTATGTGCGACGTTAGTGCAACTGGTCTATAATTCTTTGCCAATGCATTGCTCCCTCCCTTGTGTAGAGGGGCTATGTCTGCTACTTGTTGTCCCCTAACTCCCTTTGCCACTTCGGGGGGGGGGGTATAGGGTGTTTATGTAGCTTCAGGGCACCAATCCCCCCAGCCACAGGGCATGGCGAGAAGGCACCCCTAAGCATACCTAATTCCCTATCAAACACAAACTAAAATACACATAAATGGCAGATCTCATCACAACCCACAAGAGTTAATATGATAATAATAACACACACAATAATAACATGAAAATAACATACACAAAATGGAAAATTCTTTTGTATTTGTTTTTTTCCTATATGGGGCACAGCACACAAAGGGAGAGGTGCACAGTATATCATTAAAAGAGAACTAATGCTGAAGGCAAAACAACAAGCTGCCTAAACGGCAGGATTGGTGACTTGACATCGGCATACATGGAAAAAATATTCATAGTGGAAGCTCTTAACAAGGCCCCGGAGCAGGAGGGATATCATGTATGCGCATGGGGGTCCCTCCGGCCGCCGCCTAACCCACTCGTGGGCTCCGGGCAGGTCATCCACCCTCTTGTGAGACACCATTTTGAGAAGTGGTACTCCAGATGACGACTCTGCTTAGATAGTTGGCTACCAGGTATCCTGGCTGCGGTTCACCTAAGCAAGACTATATTAACCCTTATGCACCCTGTGCACGGTGATCCTGGGACTAAGGTGGTCTGCCCCTAGATGTGGTGTTGGACCATATTCTGTAGATGGAATATGTCCAGGTCAGGGCTTTCACACAGCAAATCTTAAGGTCGCTCTTGGTGAGTCCCATATCCTGTAGGCCACGTGCACTCTCCTTGCACCATCCTCCTCTCCAATTAAGGGATATTGAAGAGGCGAATGCTGTGTGCTTCCCTGTGCGCATGGGGCGGCTGGAGGGACCCCCCCCCCATGCTCATACATGATATCCCTCCTGCTCCGGGGCCTTGTTAGGCGCTTCCACTATGAATAATTTTTCCATGTATGCCGATGTCAAGTCACCAATCCTGCCGCTTAGGCAGCTTGTTGTTTTGCCTTCAGCATTACTTCTCTTTTAATGATATACTGTGCACCTCTCCCTTTGTGTGCTGTGCCCCATATAGGAAAAAAACAAATACAAAAGAATTTTCCATTTTGTGTATGTTATTTTCATGTTATTATTGTGTGTTATTATTATCATCTTAACTCTTGTGGATTGTGATGAGATCTGTCATTTATGTGTATTTTAGTTTGTGTTTGATAGGGAATTAGGTATGCTTAGGGGTGCCTTCTCGCCATGCCCTGTGGCTGGGGGATTGGTGCCCTGAAGCTACATAAACACCCTATACCCCTTCGAAGTGGCAAAGGGAGTTAGGGGACAACAAATAGCAGACATAGCCCCTCTACACAAGGGAGGGAGCAAAGCATTGGCAAAGAATTATAGACCAGTTGCACTAACGTCGCACATAATAAAAGTATTTGAGAGAGTGATTAGGAGTCAGGTCACCAATTTCATGGAGACCAATGACCTTCACAACACAGGCCAACATGGATTTCGAGCGGGAAGATCGTGCCTCTAACAGCTACTTGATCGCTACGACAAAGCCACTGAGGCATTAGAAGAAAAACAGAATGCTGATGTGATATACACGGACTTCGCAAAGGCTTTCGATAAATGTGACCATGGAGTGATAGCACACAAAATGAAGTCAATGGGAATAACGGGTAAAGTAGGACGCTGGATACTCAGTTTTCTGTCAAACAGGACTCAGCGAGTAACAGTCAACGATATAAAATCGAGTCCAAGCGCAGTTAAAAGCTCTGTACCTCAGGGTACAGTCCTTGCACCGCTGCTTTTCCTTATTCTTATATCAGATATAGACAAAAATACAAGTCACGGCTTTGTATCATCCTTTACAGATGACACAAAAATCAGCATGAAAATTACCTCGGCTGAACACATTGAAAAACTTCAAGCTGATATTAATAAAGTTTTCGGCTGGGCATCAGAAAATAACATGATGTTTAACAGTGATAAATTCCAGGTAGTCAGGTACAGTAAAAATGAGGACCTTAAACG
>WNGS01163797.1:18529-29605 GCA_020271785.1 Procambarus virginalis | reverse complement strand
TAGTACAGGGTACAAAACACAATCAAATCTGCCCATAGTGGAAAAACAGCATGTAAAGGATTTGGGAATAATGATGTCTGACGACCTAACATTTAGGGAGCATAACCAAGCAAATATTGTGTCAGCCAGAAAAATGATCGGATGGATTACGAGAACTTTCAAATCCAGGGATCCCATCACAATGGTTATACTGTTCAAGTCAATTGTGTTGTCCCGTCTTGAGTACTGCTCAGTACTCACTTCCGCCTTCAGAGAAGGAGAGATTGCTGAAATAGAGGGAATACAGAGAACATATACAGCACGCATAGACGCGATAAAGCACCTAAATTATTGGGATCGTCTCAAAGCCCTCCAAATGTACTCACTTGAAAGTCGACGAGAGAGATATAAAATAATATACACGTGGAAGATACTGGAGGGCCAGATCCCAAATTTACACAGTAAAATAGCAACGTACTGGAGTGAACGATATGGAAGAAAATGCAGAATAGAACCAGTGAAGAGCAGGGGTGCCATAGGCACAATCAGAGAACACTGTATAAACATCTGCGGTTCACGGTTGTTCAACACCCTCCCAGTGAGCATAAGAAATATTGCCGGAACAACCGTGGACATTTTCAAGAGGAAACTAGATTGTTTCCTCCAAGGAGTGCCGGACCAACCGGGCTGTGGTGGGTATGTGGGCCTGCAGGCCGCTCGAAGCAACAGCCTGGTGGACCAAACTCTCACAAGTCAAGCTTGGCCTCGGGCCGGGCTTGGGGAGTGGAAGAACTCCCAGAACCCCATCAACCAGGTATCAACCAGATAAGCGTAAATGGACCCCAAGCCATGCACGAGAAAACTCCTTCCCCCAAAAGTGTTCGAACCCATACAGCGAGAGCACCATGCCCCTTGGCATGTCCCTTACAATACTGGACATGCTTAGGGGCATAGCGCTCGGAATGTCCAGTACAATACTGCTAGTCCACTGACTGTACAAAAAAATGGAGGTCGTCTGACCCTAAACCCAATTCCCGACAACTCTAGGTGGCTAATTGGGAACCGATTTTTCGTCATATCACTTCATCTAGTTGGGGACATGTGAATACCATTTGTGCGTCAAGCTTAAATGGTCTCGAAGTCAAAGTGCATCAGAAAACTACTTTCCCGAAAAGTATTTGATTCCAGACAACAAGGGCTCAAAGCCCCCGTGCGCGTCCAGTACTGAACCACCAGACCAGAATGACTGTACAAATGAAATGAAAGTCGTCTGACCGTAAACCTAATTTCCGACCACTCTATGCGGCCATTTGGGCACAAATATTTCTTCAGGTCACTTCATCATGAATTATGACACGCAATATAATTTGTGTATCAAGGTTAAATGGTCCCCAAGCCAACATGCATCAGAAGACTTTTCCCTTCTAGGATTCGAACCCAGACAGCCAGGGCCCCATGTTCTTCAGCGTGTCCAGTACTATACCACTAGACCACACTGACTGTACAAGTGAGTCGTCTGACCCTTAACCCAATTCCCCCCTGCTGACGGTAGTCAATTGGGAACAGATTTTTCATCAAATCACTTCATCTAGTTGGGGACATGTGAGTATCATTTGTGCGTCAAGCGTGAATTGTCCCCAAGCCAATATGCATCAGAAAATTATTTTCCCCAGAAGAATTCGAAGCCAGACAACCAGGGTTCCATGCTACTTGGTGTGTACAATACTATACTACTAGACCACACTGACTTTACAAAAGAATTGGAAGTTGTCTGTTCATTAACCCAGTTCCCGAAGGCTATCGGTGTCCATTTGGGCACAGATATTTCATCAAATCACTTTTTCATGCTGAGGACACGTGAGTATCATTTTGCGTGAAGTTTGAATGGTTCCTAAGCCAACGTCCATCATAAAACTCTTTCCCACAGAGGGATTAGAACATAGACAGGTAGGACTCCATGCCCCTTGGCGTGTCGAGTACTATACCGCTAGACCACACTTTCTGTAAAAAAAAATGGAAGTCATATGACCCTTAACCCAAATCCCGACATCTCTCAGTGACCATTTGTACACTGATATTTCATCAAATCACTGCATCATGCTTGGAACACACACATATTTTGTGCTTCAAGATTGAATGGTCACCAATGCAAAATGAATTAGAAAACTCATTTTCAAAAAGGATTGGAACCAGGACAGCAAGGGTTCCATGCCCCTTGGCGTGTCCCATACTATACCACTAGACCACACTGACTGTACAAAAAGAACTTGGAAGTCGGCTGGCCCTTAACTTAATTCCCGATAACTCTATGTGGTCATTTATGCAAAGATATTTCATCAAATCACTTTATTTTGCATGGGTCACGCAAATATAATTTTGCCTCAAGCTTGAATGGTCTCTAAGACAACATACGTCTGAAAAATCTTTCCCCAGAAGGATTGGAACCAAGACAGCTAATGTCCCCATGCACTTTGGCGTGTCCAGTTCCAAACTGGACTGACTGAACAAAAGAACTAGAAGTCGTCTGACCCTTAACCCAATTTCCGACAGCTCTCAGTGGCTATTTGGGAACAAATATTCCATCACATCACTGCATCATTTTTGGGCCACGCAAGAGTCATTTGTGCGTAAAGCTTGAATGGTCCCCAAGCCAACATGCATCAGAAAACTCTTTTCCCAAGAAGGATTAGAACCCGGAGAGCCAGAGCTCCATACCCCCTTGGAGTGTCTAGTATTATACCGCTAGACCACACTGTACAAATGAATTGAACGTCGTCTGACCCCTTAACCCAATTCAGGACAGCTCTCATTGGTCAATTGAGCAAAAATATTTCCTCAAATCACTTCATCATGCTGGGGACATGCGAGTATCATTTGTGGGTTGAGCTTGAATGGTCTCCATGCACACATGCATTAATAATTCTTTTTCCCAGAAGGAATCGAACCCAGACAGCCAGGACCTTAAGCTCCTTTGCACATCCATTACTATACCAGTAGACCACACTGTCTGTAGAAAATAATTTAAAGTTGTCTGATCCCTAACCCTAATCCCGAAAGTTCTCAGTGAACATATGGGCACAGATATTTCATCAAATCACTTAATCTTGCTGGGGTCACACGAATATAACTTGTGCATCAAGCTTGACTGGTCTTAAAGCTAACATGAATCGGAAAACTCTTACTCTCAGAATGATTCGATCCCCAAAAAGTTTTCTGTAACTTCTATTTGATTTGTTTTGCCATCCCTTATACGATTTTTTTTTTTTTTTAGCAGGGATATTCCTGCGCGGGCCCTAAGCCTCTGGCTGGCCCACTAAGTGTCGCTTGTTTCTAGTTTACTTGGGCGGAGTATGAGTATTTATTACTCGTATGGACGCTTTAGTAAGATGTTGCCATATGTGTTTAACAACTTCTTGGCAGGGCATTCGCTGCCGGCGCCATAGCTAGCTGGCCGCACACAGATTTGCTCCCGGAAAACTCACGATTCTGTGCACCCATCAGCTCTATTCATCGCGATTTTGTGAGGAACACTACATCTGTACTCCAAGACCCAGACAATATCTTGTTTTTGAGGTAAACAATTCCGATTTCGCCTACAATTGACGGTCAAGCAACGTTGTTGATTACCTGCTGTCCAGCTGACTGGTTTTCTGCTCAACTCAGTACGCAAGCGACCCACACTCTCGTACCGCACTTTTTTTTTTTTTTTTGAGGACCGTATCACTGACCAGGTCACTTAGAGTCCTACCCTGAAGGGCGAGGCGATATCCCGCGGGCATTGCCACAAGGGAGCACTTTAGAAAGTGTACTGAGCCTGACAGAGAAAGGTTGACCAAACAGCTCGTTTAGGTGTTAGGTATCCCTGATTCCACCTGGGGGAATCATTCTACGACCTCCGTTGGAGGGGAATGAATTTCTCCAGGCATAGGAGTGTCTCGGGCATTAGGTAGGGCAGTGATTCGGTCCTCACTACGCGGAGAGAGTCATGGGGAAGGCTAAGAGAAAGAGGAAATGTTGGCAGCTTTCAGACGAGGAGGGTCGGTGGACCGATGTGCAGCAGGCACCGAAGAAAACTGCTCTCGAGGCTTCGCCACGTGCCTCTACCAGCAAGGCAGCAGACGTAATGGACCTAGAGGGGGCAGCATCAGTCACACACCAGCCAGTGTCAGACAATGCTTCTCTGTCCACAACACACCCACAGGACAACAGTATGAGACAAGAGAGGACACCACCAGTCTCACACCAGCCAGTGTCAGACACTGTACCGCCCTCCACAGCCCAGCCACAGGACAACAGTATGAGACAGGAGGGGACACCACCAGTCTCACACCAGACATCGCCAGCCTCTGCACTTCTTCCAAAATTCAAGATAATGCAGACAGACCACTTTCCTACAGCATATGGAGTAGTAACGGCAATGGAAAAAGAACAGCCAGAGCTCAAACTTTCCATTACAGTCAACCTGAAGGGAGAAATAATACTAGCACCACAAGACCAACAGACTGCAAATTACTTAGGAAAAGTACGGGTCCTGCAAGGGAAACCTGTATGCTTGGAAAAGCTGGACCCTTCGGAAAGACGAACACGAATCGTGCTTTTGGGATACCCAATCGACTTTCCCCTGGATCCAGTACTCGAACACAAGCAAATCCTGAATGCGGAACGATGCCGCACAAAAGTTTAAAAGGCAGCGACACGTCAAATTCTGGTGACCGTCATGGGACGTGTGCCAGAAACGTTCAGTCTTGGAAATTGGGGAACATACCGACAGAGACCGTATGTCCCAGAACCCCTGCGCTGCTTCAGGTGTCAGAAATATGGCCACCATCAGTCACGCTGCACCGGACCGGAGAGATGCGGAGTGTGCAGCCTGAGACATCCAACCGCAGACTGCATAGCCAAGCACAAGGCAAACCAGGCCACTACAGCCAAATGTCCAAATTGTGGAGGCAAACATCATGCCTGGAGCACAACCTGCTCTGCACGGAAAGAAAAAGTGCAGACAGCTCAGGCCAGGATACACACACAGACCAGCACCACATACACCAACACCAACGTCTGGAAAACTCGTGCACAGCCACAACAGACACATGCACTCACAGAGCAAAATTTCCCGAATCTATTAATTCCGAATCAGAAAATACACAAAGGTGCTGCAGACATACAGCAAATGCAAAAGGGCAAAAAACAATTACTTTCGGAATCGACACACCAGATATACAGTTTTATCGAGGTCCAGCTGAAAAACATCGTGAAGATCATGGCAGAGACCATTATCGATTGCCTACAGATGACACAGAACGCCTCACAGCAACAGACTCACAAAATCGCTTGTGTGATAATGGACAAGATCGTGCAGCAGACCACAGTTACACAACAAATAGACAGTCTGAGACAAGGCGAAGCACAAGTGGACAAACAACGCATCCTGGACATACTGACTTCCGACAACAGTCGGGTAGTCAAGACCCTAGAACATCGACATTTACAAACGCAACTGGAAGTGGCAGTGACCACCCACGATCAACAGAATCCTACAACACAAGTGACAGACAACAACAGCCCATGCAGTCTGATATGCACCAACACCAACACAGACGTATTGGACAGCAGAGATGCACAGGTTCCAACAACACCAGAACCGCCCACAACCAATCAATGCAGTCCGACATGCAGCAATACCAACAACACAGTAATGGACCACAGTTATGCACGGATTCCAACAATGCCGGGGATGACCACGGCCGATCAATGCAGTCCGATTTGCAGCAACGCGACTTGCGAGGTGGAGAATATAGAGGTCGATCCCGAAGAGGAGTTCTCCTAGAACAGGCAACACCAACCGAAACCGTCGTCTAGCCATTACGAATACTGCAGTGGAACATACAAGGTCTTGGAAATAAAAACCACACACTTCGGGAGGCTGCAATCAGCACGAAAGCAGATATAATCGTTTTGGAAGAAACTCTTTTCCCAGCCACGAAATCCTTCAGATTAGCTGGATATCAGCACTATGTTATGCCGTATGAGCAGGGGAGACAAAGAGGCTTAATGACCCTAGTCAGGAACACCATACCCAGCAAGAAAATAGACCCAGTTTCATGTGGGGATGGAGTAGAGGTATTAGCGGTAACAGTGGATATGGCTAATATTGAGCTCCTCATATACAACGTTTACAAGCCCCCTAGACGTAAACTAGAAGCAGAGGCGGCGCTTGCCTTGGCCACGCAGGAAAATGTAATTATTGCTGGGGATTTTAATGCTCATCATCGAGAGTTAGGTGCGACTGGGCCAGCCAATGCTGATGGGCGCCATTTAGCTGCAGCTCTGCGAGATGTACCTGAAATTACACTTCTCAACACTGGGGAACCCACTCACATTCTAGGAGGGTCCCTTGATCTTACATTAATCTCAACAGCACTCAAGCATCGGGCGAAGTGGGAAGTAGACCCGGTGATCACCAGTGACCACTATGCTACTGTCACAACACTAAACATAGAACGACCTCCTACACCACCTGCACAACCTAGGTGGAATTTAAGAAAGGCCAATTGGAATATATACCAAGAAGAACTTGAAAATTGGTTTGCAACAAACACGCCACCTGCGGATTTGAACATACACGAGACCAATCTGCAGGAAGCCATTGCAGCTGCTGCAAACAAAGCTATTCCAGTCATTATCACAGGAAACACAACACGGAGGAACTATTGGTTCTATAGTAGTGAAGTTAAAGAACAGAACCACAGAGTCAACATCTTCAGAAAACATCTAAAGAGAAACCCCACACCGAAGGAAGAACTCTGCTAAGAGCGGTGGTATCTGAAGCAAGACGCGTTTCTAGAGAAGTAAAGGAGGCAAGATGGTTTGAGTGGTGTCAAACTCTGAACGAACATAGTAGTCTTGGCAAGATATGGGGTCAGATTAAAACTATATCAGGTCGACCAGCCCGACCACAGGCATGTATTCACCCATTGCAGGAGGCTGAGAGACTTGCCCTCCAATTTGCAGAACGAACAGCTTCATATCAGCTTCCTGCTGTGGTCCGCAGGCAGCAAGAACAATTAACACAAGAGAGGTTGACAGTCATTCATGCGAGTATAGCTATAAATGACGAATGTGACTGTCCCTTCACCACATAAGAACTAATCAGAGCCAAAAAAGGTGGTAAGGACACTGCACCAGGTGCTGATACCATTACATACTCAATGATCGCACATGCAGGTCCTGCTGGAGAACAAGGAATATTGGACGTCATCAACGCATCTTGGCAGCAAGGCAAACTACCAACCTCTTGGAAGCAAGCAGACATCATACCGATTCCTAAGCCGAAAGAACCTGGCAATTACAGACCCATTTCATTAACATCATGCATTAGTAAAACTGCAGAACGGATGGTCTTAAATAGGCTACTGTGGAAGACTGGAGACCTGCATAAACACATTGATGGCTTCACTAGAGGCGTGGGTACTGCCAACTGCATAGCCACATTACTAGGAACAGTTAACTCAGGTCCAGCTATAGTGATCTTCCTTGATCTAGAAAAAGCATTCGAACTTGCAAGCCCGCAAGCAATTTTACACACCTTAGTTAAAAAAGGTGTAAAGGGAAAAATGCTAGCATGGATTCAAGATTACCTAAGTCACAGGTATGCCAGAGTAAAGTTGCAAGGACAAGTGTCGGACTACCGCTTGCATGAGAATGGGACTCCACAAGGAGGAGTCCTCAGTCCTAGTCTTTTTAACATCCTTATGGAAAAACTTGTTGCCATGACATTTACAGAAGGGGTTAAATTGCTAAGCTATGCTGACGATCTAGCATTAGTCATTACAGGTCCTTCACTTCTCAATAAAGCACAAGGTGCATTAGATAAGTAACATCTGCATGCAGCGTTTTAGGGCTAAAAATATCTGCACAGAAGTCTAAGGCAATGACACTAGGCGGCCACACTCCAGACAGGCACCTACGCATTCAAGACATTAACCTTCAGTGGGTTACACAATATCAATATCTCGGAGTGTGGATAGATTTTAACATGACGTTCAACAAGCAAATTCAATATCTAAAGGAGAAAGTAAAATCACGACTAAATATAATGAGAGCAATCACAGGGCCCCGTCTAGGAGCGGGACACAAAGTGTTAAGAATGTTTTACATACACGCCGTTCGTTCCCTAATTGATTATGCAGCGCCTGCCTTACTCACTCTTTCTCCTGGCCAGTGGGCAAACGTTGAGGTTCTTCAAAACGATGCATTGCGAATCATAACAGGAGCTCCCAGATGGACTAAAATACTGAACCTAAGACTGGAAACCAGGCTAACGTCGCTTGAAATAAGGGTAAAAGGGATCGCTGCGTGCATGCTCACCAAGATATTGACTAGACCTAGAATCAGTTCACTTAAAGATATCATCACTGGAGCACTAACTCTGGACAGAAGAGCCTCCAATAGCACCAGGTGGACCCATTGTGCGATAAACACCATCAATACATTCGATATAACAAACACAGTCACTGAGAAGGGTGTCGACGAAATACATGCAGACTTTGTTATGCAAGCCCCTTGGGAATCTCCGCCAGCAGACTTTAAGATTATGGTTATTGTAGGGAAAATGAACCAGACAAATCCTCTCTGCTACGTAACATTGCACAGATGCATATAGAAGCAAACTTGGCATCCGACAGCTTCACATACTTCACCGATGGATCAGTAGACCAGCAGGGACACGAAACCGGAGCTGCAGTTAAAGCAGGAAACTCTGTACATAGTTGGAGGCTCTCAAATGGGTGTTCGACTTTACAAACAGAGATGCTAGCCATTCAAAAGGCTTTGGAACATGCTCTTGCTCAACACCGACATGTTATCATACATACAGATTCGAGAACCGCCATTGAAACCTTGCAACAAGACCGCATATGTGATAACATACATCTGATCACAACTGTCCTATCATTAATGCAAACACTCAAACGACAAGGCCGACGGGTCCTTCTCAACTGGGTGCCAAGTCATGTGGGAATCGTAGGAATGACATTGCAGACGACGCTGAAAAACTTGCAACTAAGAGAAGAACTGTAGACATTTGCATACCACAGAGTCTGTCACAGATTAAGCGAGTAATTAGAAACAGAGCAATGCAAAAGTTGTACAGTGACCACAACTCAGCTGTTGCAACATCTCGATCTGCGGGTTGGTACAGGAATTCAACCAACTACGAACCACTTATGTTAATGAAGGGGAGCAGTAGGCAACAGAAGTACACTTACATCGCATCAGGCTTGGATACCCATGTGCATGGGAAATAGGCTTACAGGTTCCGGAAGATGAGAGGAAATGTCAACACTGTGGAGAAATGCCCGACAGACCTCTGGAACATTATCTAACACAGTGCACAGTTACAACCCATTAGGATTTCAACTTCAATTCAACAGAGCAGAAGAAGTTGTTAAACACATATGGCAACATCTTACTAAAGCGACCATACGAGTAATAAATACTCATACTCCGCCCAAGTAAACTAGAAACAAGCAACACTTAGTGGGCCAGCCAGAGGCTTAGGGCCCGCGCAGGAATATCCCTGCTAAAAAAAAAAAAAAAAAACTTCTTCTGCTCTGTTGATGAAGTTGAAATCTTAATTGGCTTGTAACTGTGCACTGTGTTAGATAATGTTCCAGAGGTCTGTCGGGCATTTCTTCCTGATGGGCATTTGGCCTGATGGGCCATCAGCTGCTGAATGTTTTGCGCCGTCCTCTGCGCCTGTGAACGTTCTTCAGTGAGGATGATTTTCCACCGCTTCCTGTGGAGGAGGTTTCTGTGGCTATGGACGCCTCTCCGGCCGCGGATATGCCCCCTGTGTCGCATGACGTTCCCCCGAATGTCGCCGACCCTCCTCAGGATGTTGCGATGCCATCGGTGGATACTCCTGCTCCTGTCCCTGCTGCTCCCGTGTGCCTTCCTGATGCTCCCCCTCCCCGTCTGCTCACCCGTCTTCAGCGGCGTGCCTGGCCCCGCATTCTCGCCTCGGGTCCCGCTGTGCTGGGTGCTGGGGTGGCTGTGGGGCCTCCTGTTGTGTGTGGTCCGGTTCCCCCTGCGGTTGAGGCTGCTGCCGTCATGAAACGGGCATTGGTTCGCACGGCTTGTGATGCCTTTGGTTCTAGGTCCGCCTCCGGCTCTGAGGATGTGCGCCGGTGCCCAAGCGGTCCCGGCGTTCTTCTACTGCTTGGGCTGATGTGGAGGATTTCGACGCCGGTGGGTCTTCGGGCGATGATGTGGTGGCTCCGGGTGCTTCGCGCTCTGTGTCGATGGTGGTCGCTGACGTCCATGTGCCTGCTGATGACGACGATTGTGATTATGATTCACCTCCTGTTTCTTCTGCAGGCGGTTCTCCGCAGTGGGAGGTGGTAGCTCCTCCGGACTTAGGTGAGGTGGGTGCTGGTGCGGGCCGCGACCCGTCGTGTTGTTTGCTGAAGAGGATTTTCGGCGAGGGGGGCCCTGCAGGTGTCACGTCCAGTGGTTGCTGCGGAGCCCTGTGGGGCTGCCAAGGGGGTTACAAGTGCGCTGCCCGTTGCCCGAGCCTGTAGGGGGAAGCCCGTCCCAATCATCTTGGCCTCCGGCGTGGCGTATGATAAGACGAACAACCCTTTGGATTTTTACTTTAGTGACCGAGTGCGGCCTGTTCCGTGGTGCCCCCTCGACTGTCTGGGTTCCACAGGCTCGGGTTTTTGTTGAGGGTGTGCCGGACTTGATGCCCGATCCTCATACGGCCCATGGTCACCCTGTTCCGGACGACATCCTGTTGCTTTGGGAGGCGTATTGGTTCGTTTCCCGGCGGCAGAGTGCCGGATAAGTATGCGCACTCTTGATAGTTTGTGTGATTGCTGTGTGTCTCGTGTATGTATAGGACTTGTGGTATGTTCTGATATGCGATGTATTTATTGTGCGCCCTTCAGGTGTAATGTTTTAGTTTCTCAATGTCCCTGTTTATTGTGGTCCTTATGTTTTTTTTTAAAGTATTAGTGGTGGCTATACCATTTCATGATTATCTGTTTCTTTGATTCTGTTATGTATTATGTGCCCCTCTGGCCATGCTGTTTGCCC
>WNGS01163797.1:6783-17529 GCA_020271785.1 Procambarus virginalis | reverse complement strand
AAACAATATAAACATGAAAATAGATTACGTTAATGGGAGGAGAATTGACATACAAAAGTAAGTAAAATATGAATGCTGGAATATATGCACTAACTATAAACCTCTATTTGACCACACAAGGTGAGTCACTTAGGAGCTCACAGCTTGCGAGCACACAATATTCTGGCTGGCAGAAACGCAAGGGACTCCAACAATAACTGGTGAGGTCTTGTGATTGGCGGGGAGCCGGAGTGGAGTGTTGGTTGGCGGCCAATGAGGAAGCTGGATGGTCGCAAGTCGCTAGTTAGGCAGTGGAAGGGTTCGGCGCGTCGACCAGGTGCTGGAGTGGGGGGAGGAGGGAGTTGCTGGTACGTGTGGCTATCATATACGTTTAGCCACTACAAAACGTATCTTGTATATTGATGAGGACAGGAGTGATTCGCAGAAATAGCACTCCAGAGGGCGATAAATGAATACTCCAAGGGGGGATAACCTAGTTCGCCTGCCTCTCCGAGCAAAACACACACATTGTAGAAATGGTAACAACAACATACCGGAAACAAACAATATCAGAGCACAAATCACCAAGAAAATTGAAGAGGGAAATACCGCAAGCGCTATTAGAGTCCTCACCAGTGACGAGAAAATTGCTCCTCGAAACTCGGCCACAGCGCGGGCCCTGCAAAGCAAGCACCCACCCAGAGCCCGACAAGGCGACAACATCGTTCCGCCATCAGCCGACACCATTTCAGACCCATTAACCATCGGTGAATCTGAGGTCTACAAAGCAGCCCTTTCTTTTCCACCTGGGTCAGCAGGAGGCTTTACAGGGTTAAAACCTCAACACATCAAGCAAATGTTAAATCCTGCGGTTGGTGATGCTGCACAAGATCTTCTTATGGAACTAACAAGGTTCGTTAACATGTGCCTGGCTGGTGATATACCTGAGGTCATCAGGCCTCTCTTTTTCGGTGCCTCCCTCTGTGCTCTCAAAAAGAAGGACGATGGAATCAGGCCAATAGCTGTTGGCAACACTCTCCGACGCCTGATTGCCAAGGCTGCTACGAGGGTTGTCAGCCAGCAAGCGGCTGAATTACTGAAACCAATCCAGCTAGGATTTGGAATCCCCCAAGGCTGTGAAGCGGCTGCCCATGCAGCACGAGCATACATCACAAACATTTCTGATGAAAAGGCCCTGCTCAAACTGGATTTTAAGAATGCCTTCAACATGGTCAGAAGAGATGCAGTACTTTGTGCCGTACATCGCCATTTCCGGCCCCTCTACCCGTTCATACTATCGTGCTACAGTGGTGAGTCAAAACTGCTCTTTGGTGAACATGAAATCAGATCATGTGAAGGCGTTCAGCAAGGTGATCCTCTTGCTCCCCTTCTTTTCTGCTTAGTCTTAAAAGAAATCACCGAAAGCTTGTCCAGCGAGTTCAACATCTGGTTTTTGGATGATGGCACTATAGCTGGCACCGTAGACGACCTCTTGGCAGACATCAGGAAAATAAGGGAGCAAGAAGTAAGCCTGGGTCTTGTCCTGAACCCTTCCAAGTGTGAAGTAGTCTCCTCCAACCCAGACATCGTAGCTAGAATAAGGTCTGCCTTGCCTGGAGCCCATGTCATTAGGGCCGAGAACAGCACCCTCCTTGGAGCCCCCCTCGGGTCTAATGCCATTGAGGAGATCCTTGACAAGAAAATCGCAGACCTTAGGAGGATGGAAGACAGAATAGGTGACATCGATGCCCACGATGCTTTTTATCTCCTCACCAAATGCCTATCCCTTCCGAGGCTAACCTACTTTCTGAGGTGCGCCCCATCTTACGACAACCGAAAGCTTGAAGAGTATGACCTCTTACTGAAGACCATGCTGGAAAAAGTTGTTAATCTCTCCCTCAACGAGTGCCAGTGGAAACAAGCCACTCTTCCTGTTAGGCTCGGTGGCTTGGGTGTCCGCACCGCCACCCAAATTGCTGTCCCAGCCTTCCTGTCTTCCTCCTCAGCATCAGATGACCTGGTTAAGGAAATTCTACCTGACACCCTCAGTGATGTAGCGGGGATACAGGACCCCCACTACACGGAATGCGACACGAAATGGGGTGCCATGGCAGACCCAGCACTCAGACCAGCCATGCCGAAAGCCAAGAAACAATCCAGTTGGGACAGCCCCATTGCAGACAAAGAAGCCACAGCTTTGCTGGAGGCAGCAACAACCCCCAGTGATCGTGCACGCCTCACAGCTGTGCAGGCTCCCCATGCAGGGGACTTCCTTTTGGCAGTCCCTATGTCTGCGACAGGCACACGTCTTGATCCGCAGGAGCTCCGTATTGCAGTCGCTCTCCGTCTTGCTGCCCTATCCACACTGTTCATAGGTGTATTTGCGGCGAGGCAGATGCTGACGAATATGGATTGCATGGCCTGCACTGTGGAAAATCTGGTGGTTGGCACACTAGACACGACGAAGTAAACGACATCATTAAAAGAAGCCTTGCCTCTGCCCAGTGTCCAGCGGAGAGAGAGCCCCGCAACCTTCTGAACCGTGACTCTGTTAGCTTTGCCGGCCGACCAGACGGAATCACACTGCGTCCGTGGAAGGGTGGCAGACAGTTGGCATGGGACTATACTTGCGTATCCACCCTGGCAGCCACATACATCAACCTCTCTGCCGGCACAGCAGGAGCCGCGGCGACACACAGAGAAAGAGACAAGTCAGCCAAGTATAGGCAATTAGATCATCGGTACAACTTCGTTCCAATAGGGTCTGAGACCCTAGGCCCATGGGGAGAGAGTGCAAGAAGGTTTCTAAAGGATCTTGGTTCCAAGCTCATTGACACCACAAGAGACCCTAGAGCGGCAAGTTTTCTCTTTCAGCGCCTCAGTGTCGCGATCCAGAGGGGGAATGCTCGCTGCATCCTCGGTTCCTGCCCAACGTCGGAGGAGTTCGAGGAAATCTACAGCCTCTAGGAAGCGAACTATTTTTGTGTCCTCTTAATGCTCATTTTTTGTATACAATCAGATATGTAACTGTATAACCTTGCTTAATAAAGTGTACACCATAAAAAAGGGGGGTGGTAGGAGAAGCGAACACCCTCATGTATTCAGAGTTAAATGGCAAGTTTTTCCCTGAATGCTCTGTGTTCCCTTCTCTGAGGCTGTGGGTCCCTATAATTGCACCAGAGGTGGTACCCCCCTATATATATATATATATATATATATATATATATATATATATATATATATATATATTATATATATATATATATATATATATATATATATATGACTAGAAGTACCTGGCCACGCGTTGCTGTGGCTCAGCCACAGCAACCTTCCCTGTTCCCCAGTCCTCCCCACCATTCCCCCCTCACCCGTCTCCTCGGCCTCCCAACCATTCCCCACTCCACTGTCCTCTTCCTTCCCACCATTCTCCTTTCCCCCATCCCCTCGTCCCTACCATCCCAAATTCACCCGTTCCCTCGTCCTTCCCCACCATTTCCCACTCCCTCATCCAATGCCTTCCCAAATAGTCTTATGTTCCCATCAGAAAATTGGGAACATCAAGTGATCTGATGTTCCCATTACTGAAATATAAGAAAAACAATTAAAAAATGAAATAAAATATGAAAAAATAAAAAAAAATAAACTATACACTTGAATTGAGCGGTATGGTAAACTACACAGCTCAATTTCAATGCATTTCACACAAAATAATTAAATCAAAATGAAAATAAATCAAAATCTATGAAAATTCAATTTATCATTGCAAACAGAAACATTGAAATGGAATTGTAACATATTTAGTATAGCATGTGTGTTGCTCTTACATGCAACAGATGGTGTTGTTTTTCAAGAAAAGCATAGTTTTACCTGTCACAGGGGTGGCATGTGTACTTATACTTACGAAATGAACGATATGGTAAACAACACAGCTCAATTCCAACACAATGTCATACAATACAATTCAATAACAAATATAATAAATCAAAATCTATGAAAATAACATTTATCAATGCAATCCGAAACAATGAAATGGAATTTGTGACATATTTTGTATAGCATGCATGTTGCTATTATGTGCAACAGATGGCGGTGTTTTTCAAAAACACATGTTTTTACCTGTCGCAGGTGTGGTGTCTATATAGTAGGTATATAAAACCACGCGCCTATTCGTATGCAATGTTGTGTCAAAATTTCAAAGCAATCGGTGAAGAACTTTCAGAGATTACAGTGTGTATTGCTCTTACGTCCAACAGATTGCGCTGTTTAAAAAAAAATGTTTTTTCCTGTCACAGGTGAGGCATATATATAGTAGACATATAAAAAGACGTGTCTATTCAAATGCTACATTGTGTCAAATTTTCAAAGCAATCGGCGAAGAACTTTTGGATATTACAGTTGTGCTGCTCTTACATGCAACAGATGACGCTGTTTTTCAAGAAAAACATAGTTTTACCTGTCACAGGTGTGGCATCTATACTTATACTTACGAAATGAATGGTATGGTAAACAACACAGCTCAATTCCAAAACAATGTCACACAAATCAATTCAATAAAAAATATAATAAATTGAAATCTATGAAAATAGCATTTATCAATGGAATCGGAAACATTGAAATGAAATTCGTGACATATTTAGTATAGCATGCATGTTGCTATTATGTGCAACAGATGGCGGTGTTTTTCAAAAACGCATGTATTTACCTGTCACAGAGGTGGCATCTATATAGTAGGTATATAAAACAATGCTCATATTCGAATGCAACGTTTTGTCAAAATTTCAAAGCAATAGGTGAAGAACTTTCAGAGATTACAGTGTGTATTGCTCTTACGTCCAACAGATGGCGCTGTTTTAAAAAAAAAACATGTTTTTTCCTGTCCCAGGTGAGGCCTGCATATAGTAGATATATAAAAAGACATGCCTATTCGAATGCAACATTGTGTCAAAATTTAAAAGCAATCGGTAAAGAGGTTTCGAAGATTTTCCACACATGAAAAACTCAGTTTTTCAGAAAAAGCATATTTTTTACCGTCACAGACGTGACATCTATATAGTATGTATTTAAAAACCTTGCCGGATGCGAATGGAACGTTGTGTGAAAATTTCAATGCAATCGGTGAAGAACTTTCGGAGATTAGCGATTTTGAACAAACGAACATTTACATTTTTATTTATATAGGTAATACAGTCTACATAGTATTGTATAATATGACATGGATACATAGCAACCTATCTATAATATAATGACATCGTATAAGAGATGGCAAAACAAATCAAATAGAAGTTACAGAAAACTTTTTGGGGATCGAATCATTCTGAGAGTAAGAGTTTTCCGATTCATGTTAGCTTTAAGACCAGTCAAGCTTGATGCACAAGTTATATTCGTGTGACCCCAGCAAGATTAAGTGATTTGATGAAATATCTGTGCCCAAATGTTCACTGAAAACTTTCGGGATTAGGGTTAGGGATCAGACAACTTTAAATTATTTTCTACAGACAGTGTGGTCTACTGGTATAGTAATGGATGTGCAAAGGAGCTTGGAGTCCTGGCTGTCTGGGTTCAATTCCTTCTGGGGAAAAGAGTTTTTTAATGCATGTGTGCATGGAGACCATTCAAGCTCAACCCACAAATGATACTCGCATGTCCACAGCATGATGAAGTGATTTGAGGAAATATTTTTGCTCAATTGACCAATGAGAGCTGTCCTGAATTGGGTTAAGGGGTCAGACGACGTTCAATTCATTTGTACAGTGTGGTCTAGTGGTATAATACTAGACACTCCAAGGGAGCATGGAGCTCTGGCTCTCTGGTTTCTAATCCTTCTTGGGAAGAGTTTTCTGACGCATGTTGGTTTGAGGACCATTCAAGCTTTACGCACAAATGACTCTTGCGTGTCCCAAAAATGATGCAGTGATGTGATGGAATATTTGTTCCCAAATGGCCACTGAGAGCTGTCAGAAATTGGGTTAAGGGTCAGTCGACTTGTAATTCTTTTGTTCAGTCAGTCCAGTTTGGAACTGGACACGCCAAAGTGCATGGGGACATTAGCTGTCTTAGTTCCAATCCCTCTGGGGAAAGATTTTTCAGACGTATATTGTCTTAGAGACCATTCAAGCTTGAGGCAAAATTATATTTGCGTGACCCATGCAGAATAAAGTGATTTGATGAAATATCTTTGCATAAATGACCACATAGAGTTATCGGGAATTAAGTTAAGGGTCAGCCGACTTCCAAGTTCTTTTTGTACAGTCAGTGTGGTCTAGCGGTATAGTATGGGATACGCCAAGGGGCATGGAACCCTTGCTGTCCTGTTTCCAATCCTTTTTGAAAAATGAGTTTTCTAATTCATGTTGCATTGGTGACCATTCAATCTTGACGCACAAAATATATGTGTGTTCCAAGCATGATGCAGGGATTTGATGAAATATCAGTGTACAAATGGTCACTGAGAGATGTCGGGATTTGGGTTAAGGGTCATATGACTTTCATTTTTTTACAGTAAGTGTGGTCTAGGGGTATAGTACTCGACACGCCAAGGGGCATGGAGTCCTACCTGTCTATGTTCAAATCCATCTGTGGGAAAGTTTTCTGATGGACGTTGGCTTGGGAACCATTCAAACTTCACGCAAAATGATACGCACGTGTCCTCAGCATGAAAAAGTGATTTGATGAAATATCTGTGCCCAAATGGACACCGATAGCCTTCGAGAACTGGGTTAATGAACAGACAACTTCCAATTCTTTTGTAAAGTCAGTGTGGTCTAGTAGTAGAGCATTGTACACACCAAGTAGCATGGAACCCTGCTTGTCTGGCTTCGAATTCTTCTGGGGAAAATAATTTTCTGATGCATATTGGCTTGGGGACAATTCACGCTTGACGCACAAATGATACTCACATGTCCCCAACTAGATGAAGTGATTTGATGAAAAATCTGTTCCCAATTGACTACCGTCAGCAGGGGGGAATTGGGTTAAGGGTCAGACGACTCACTTGTACAGTCAGTGTGGTCTAGTGGTATAGTACTGGACACGCTGAAGAACATGGGGCCCTGGCTGTCTGGGTTCGAATCCTAGAAGGGAAAAGTCTTCTGATGCATGTTGGCTTGGGGACCATTTAACCTTGATACACAAATTATATTGCGTGTCATAATTCATGATGAAGTGACCTGAAGAAATATTTGTGCCCAAATGGCCGCATAGAGTGGTCGGAAATTAGGTTTACGGTCAGACGACTTTCATTTCATTTGTACAGTCATTCTGGTCTGGTGGTTCAGTACTGGACGCGCACGGGGGCTTTGAGCCCTTGTTGTCTGGAATCAAATACGTTTCGGGAAAGTACTTTTCTGATGCACTTTGACTTCGAGACCATTTAAGCTTGACGCACAAATGATATTCACATGTCCCCAACTAGATGAAGTGATATGACGAAAAATCAGTTCCCAATTAGCAACCTAGAATTGTCGGGAATTGGGTTTAGGGTCAGACGACCCCCATTTTTTTATGTACACTCAGTGGACTAGCAGTATTGTTCTGGACATTCCAAGCCCCATGCCCCTAATCATGTCCAGTATTGTAAGGGACATGCCAAGGGGCATGGTGCTCTCGCTTTATGGGTTCGAACCCTTTTGGGGGAAGGAGTTTTCTCATGCATGGCTTGGGGTCCATTTATGCTTACCTGGTTGATGGGGTTCTGGAAGTTCTTCTACTCCCCAAGCCCGGCCCGAGGCCAAGCTTGACTTGTGAGAGTTTGGTCCACCAGGCTGTTGCTTGGTGCGGCCCGCAGGCCAACATACCCATTACAGCCCGGTTGGTCCGGCACTCCTTGGAGGAAACAATCTAGTTTCCTCTTGAAGATGTCCACGGTTGTTCCGGCAATATTTCTTATGCTCACTGGGAGGGTGTAGAACAACCGTGAACCGCAGATGTTTATACGGTGTTCTCTGATTGTGCCTATGGCACCCCTGCTCTTCACTGGTTCTATACTGCATTTTCTTCCATATCGTTCACTCCAGTACGTTGCTATTTTACTGTGTAGATTTGGGATCTGGCCCTCCAGTATCTTCCACGTGTATATTATTTTATATCTCTCTCGTCGTCTTTCAAGTGAGTACATTTGGAGGGCTTTGAGACGATCCCAATTCTTTATCGTGTCGTATATGCTCTCTGTATTCCCTCTATTTCAGCAATCTCTCCTTCTCTGAAGGCGGAAGTGAGTACTGAGCAGTACTCAAGACGGGACAACACAAGTGACTTGAACAGTACAACCATTGTGATGGGATCCCTGGATTTGAAAGTTCTCGTAATCCATCCGATCATTTTTCTGGCTGACGCAATATTTGCTTCGTTATGCTCCTTAAACGTTAGGTCGTCAGACATCATTATTCCCAAATCCTTTACATGCTGTTTTTCCACTATGGGCACATTTGATTGTGCTTTGTACCCTGTACTACGTTTCAGGTCCTCATTTTTACTGTACCTGACTACCTGGAATTTATCACTGTTAAACATCATGTTATTTTCTGATGCCCAGCCGAAAACGTTATTAATATCAGCTTGAAGTTTTTCAATGTCTTCAGCCGAGGTAATTTTCATACTGATTTTTGTGTCACCTGCAAAGGATGATACGAAGCCGTGACTTGTATTTTTGTCTATATCTGATATGAGAATAAGGAAAAGCAGCGGTGCAAGGACTGTACCCTGAGGTACAGAGCTTTTAACTGCACTTGAAATCGATTTTATATGGTTGACTGTTACTCGCTGAGTCCAGTTTGACAGAAAACTGGGTATCCAGCGTCCTACTTTACCGGTTATTCCCATTGACTTAATTTTGTATGCTATCACTCCATGATCACATTTATCAAAAGCCTTTGCGAAGTCCGTGTATATCACATCAGCATTCTGTTTTTCTTCTAATGCCTCAGTGACTTTGTCGTAGTGCTCAAGTAGCTGTTAGAAAGAGGCACGATCTTCCCGCTCGAAATCCATGTTGGCCTGGGTTGTGAAGGTCATTGGTCTCCATGAAATTGGTGACCTGACTCCTAATCACTCTCTCAAATACTTTTATTATGTGCGACGTTAGTGCAACTGGTCTATAATTCTTTGCCAATGCTTTGCTCCCTCCCTTGTGTAGAGGGGCTATGTCTGCTATTTGTTGTCCCCTAACTCCCTTTGCCACTTCGAAGGGGTATAGGGTGTTTATGTAGCTTCAGGGCACCAATCCCCCAGCCACAGGGCATGGCGAGAAGGCACCCCTAAGCATACCTAATTCCCTATCAAACACAAACTAAAATACACATAAATGACAGATCTCATCACAACCCACAAGAGTTAAGATGATAATAATAACACACACAATAATAACATGAAAATAACATACACAAAATGGAAAATTCTTTTGTATTTGTTTTTTTCCTATATGGGGCACAGCACACAAAGGGAGAGGTGCACAGTATATCATTAAAAGAGAACTAATGCTGAAGGCAAAACAACAAGCTGCCTAAGCGGCAGGATTGGTGACTTGACATCGGCATACATGGAAAAAATTATTCATAGTGGAAGCTCTTAACAAGGCCCCGGAGCAGGAGGGATATCATGTATGCGCATGGGGGTCCCTCCGGCCGCCGCCTAACCCACTCGTGGGCTCCGGGCAGGTCATCCACCCTCTTGTGAGACACCATTTTGAGAAGTGGTACTCCAGATGACGACTCTGCTTAGATAGTTGGCTACCAGGTATCCTGGCTGCGGTTCACCTAAGCAAGACTATATTAACCCTTATGCACCCTGTGCACGGTGATCCTGGGACTAAGGTGGTCTGCCCCTAGATGTGGTGTTGGACCATATTCTGTAGATGGAATATGTCCAGGTCAGGGCTTTCACACAGCAAATCTTAAGGTCGCTCTTGGTGAGTCCCATATCCTGTAGGCCACGTGCACTCTCCTTGCACCATCCTCCTCTCCAATTAAGGGATATTGAAGAGGCGAATGCTGTGTGCTTCCCTGTGCGCATGGGGCGGCTGGAGGGACCCCCCCCCATGCTCATACATGATATCCCTCCTGCTCCGGGGCCTTGTTAGGCGCTTCCACTATGAATAATTTTTTCCATGTATGCCGATGTCAAGTCACCAATCCTGCCGCTTAGGCAGCTTGTTGTTTTGCCTTCAGCATTAGTTCTCTTTTAATGATATACTGTGCACCTCTCCCTTTGTGTGCTGTGCCCCATATAGGAAAAAAACAAATACAAAAGAATTTTCCATTTTGTGTATGTTATTTTCATGTTATTATTGTGTGTGTTATTATTATCATCTTAACTCTTGTGGGTTGTGATGAGATCTGTCATTTATGTGTATTTTAGTTTGTGTTTGATAGGGAATTAGGTATGCTTAGGGGTGCCTTCTCGCCATGCCCTGTGGCTGGGGGATTGGTGCCCTGAAGCTACATAAACACCCTATACCCCTTCGAAGTGGCAAAGGGAGTTAGGGGACAACAAATAGCAGACATAGCCCCTCTACACAAGGGAGGGAGCAAAGCATTGGCAAAGAATTATAGACCAGTTGCACTAACGTCGCACATAATAAAAGTATTTGAGAGAGTGATTAGGAGTCAGGTCACCAATTTCATGGAGACCAATGACCTTCACAACACAGGCCAACATGGATTTCGAGCGGGAAGATCGTGCCTCTAACAGCTACTTGATCGCTACGACAAAGCCACTGAGGCATTAGAAGAAAAACTGAATGCTGATGTGATATACACGGACTTCGCAAAA
>WNGS01163796.1:103424-116145 GCA_020271785.1 Procambarus virginalis | reverse complement strand
TATTTCATGAAAACTTGGCTTATTAGGCAAATCGGGCCTTGCATAGTAGGCTAAGAAGTGCGTTCTGGCTACTAGGTACGCACATTATATATATATATATATATATATATATATATATTATATATATATATATATATTATTATATATATATATTATAATATTATTTTAATATTATATATAATATTATTATATTTAATAGCGAGAGAGAGAGAGGGTAGCTCTTGAGAGAATTTCGGGGCGTTAGTGTCCCCTCGGCCCATCCTCGACCAGGCCCTCCACCCCCAGGAAGCAACCCGTGACAGCTGACTAACACCCCAGGTACCTATTTTACTGCTAGGTAACAGGGGGGGGGCATAGGGTGAAAGGAACTCTGCCCATTGGTTTCTCGTCCGGCTCCTAGGATCGAACCCAGGACCGCAGGATCAAAAGTCCAGTGTTGCTGTCCGCTCGGCCGACCGGCTCCCCAAGAGAGAGAGAGGAGAGAGAGAGGAACAAACATCGCACAGGTTGGCTGCTCTGATGTTAACACAAGTTCGCACACACTCCATCAGTCACAGAGGCAGGTGGTGGGGGATCAGTGTCAACGGCCCGACGCTACTCTGGCAACTAGCAATTCAATACTCATCAACCACATAATGAAAATATAACACAAGAATAATGTCAAACAACAATATACATGGACATAATGAAATTTAAATACATAAATCCCCAAATATAAACGCTGCGGCAAAGTAATATTGCTATAAACGGTAAATAACATTTATAGGAATATATGAGCATATTAAGTCTATAACTGAATTTCTGCGTTATTGCATATATAAATAGTAGTTACTAGAAGCAGACTGTCAAAATTTAATTAATAGAGTTCTTCGAGGAGCAATGGCCAACGACCTAACGGTATACACGGAGTCATTGATAAAATTATTAATTTCTTTAAAGCAAATAAGGGGGGGGGGGACGTTTTATGTAAAGAATTGCTAAAATTTAATATAAAAATAAAACTTAAACTAACAATTTATATGCAACTATATATTATCTTAAAATTGTTATCATTTGTATAAATAATTCTGATAGTGTAGATAATTTGTATATGGTTGTTAGTGAACGATTTGGGCGTTCATTCCTCACCCTCATCTATATATATTTGAAGTAGTTCAGTGGTTCTGACTAAATATATTCTAATATATTTTCTCTATTTTTTAATTCAACCCTACCTAACATATCTTTATAGTTAGGTTTGGTTAGGTAGCCGAAAAAGTTAGGTTAGGTAGGTTAGGTAGTCGAAAAAACATTAATTTATGAAAACTTGGCTTATTAGGCAAATTAGATAGCCAAATAAAAGCAAAAAATAAATTATGTAAAACTATAATAAACAAATATAAACCAAGTATACCAATAGAGCCGGTAGCAGATTAATACCAGTAAGAGAAATGGCAAACCCAGAGAGGACAAATAAACTTTGGTTCATAATAAGACCAAATTATATTAAAATACAAATAATAAATATAAAACAAATAAAGCAAAAGTGAACTGAAAGACGTAACGATCAGGAGCATAGGATGAAAGTAGAAACCAATTGAGGCTAACTGAAAAGAAGAGCGCCAGCTGAAAACATCTCTAAATTAAAGAGAGGAGTGGCTAAGCGGAAAGCGGGGGGATCCAACCAGCCAGACTACCCCGTGATTGAATAATAAAATAAAATAACTGGGCCAAAAGCCTGTGGTCCACAGGGACCTCAAACCAACACAGTAAAATAAGAAGAGAACAAAGAAGTTGAACAGTTGAGAAGTTGCAACTGGTACTTGAAATCCAATGAAGCAAAAAGTGAAGATGTCAAAAGGAAAACAGTAAGAAGCCAACAGTAACAACAAGAACAGGAACAGTAACAACAGGAAGCAACAAGAACAAATAAAAACCAACATTCCAAGGCAGAAAAAATGGTTCAAGAAAACGCCCCCTAGGAACAAGAATACGAGGACCGAAACCATTAATTTCCAAGTATGTGGAAAGAAAGGTTCCTGCTTATAAATGATAAGAAAACGTATCTCAATTTTGAATTTACAAAAAAAGTCATGAAACTTGCTATAACACGTTAGTTTAGTTTAGTTCATTTATTATGCACCCCATACCCATCTTGTGGGCGGTAGTGGAAAGGGTTACAGAGGCACATAATGGGCTCAGGGACTGAACCCCACAATTCATTTAGCTAAGCAAGTTACAATCTTGATGAGCTAGTTACAAAATTCAATATAAGTCGTCACATCAACAATGGGTTCGAGATCGACCTCAAGTACAGGTTCTAAATTAAGCAATTGACATATGTGGAGAGCTAGTGTCACAATTTATATGTTTGTCCTGCACACCGCCCCCCATCCAGTGGGTAGCGGTGGATAGGTTACAATCACTCAGTTACTACCTACAGTTAGCAAACTGGGGATATTTGGCTAAAATTTCTGGTAGCAGATCATTTTGAATGAAATATTTACACATCGCTGGAACATTGGTTATAGAATTGTCTCTAAATTCACGTATCTTTTCGCACTCCATCACATAGTGACGGAGGGTGTGCGAATTATTTTGTTGACACAGTTTACATTTGGTTAGGTCTACATCAGCAGATAATGAGAATTCCCAGAGATACTTGTAACCGAGTCTAAGCCGAGCAGCAGTAACATCTAGAAGTCTGCTGATTTTATTGGATGATCCATAGATGTGTGGCTCCTCTTGCATGATAGTATGATGTTAGATGGAATTACTATAACACGGGGAGCTAAGTCCGCATTAAAAGCCAAAACAAGCACAAGAAACCAACAAAAAAAGGGGGGGGGGAAGGAAAAAACCCAGCAGAACATGGGAAGCATAGGGCAGAACGTACTCAATTGGAAATACTGTTGAAAGGAAAGCGAAGAAGTTGAAACAAGAGGGAAAAGGCGTAAAGTATTTAAAGTAGAGCATTAAGATGAATAATTTTTACAAGGGAAAAAGTTATGCAAAGGAATAAGCGCAAACAAATCCAGGAGAACCAAAGTGATGTCAGCGTCCCTAAAGGTTCGAAGAGAAGAGAAACCAATAAACCAAAATAACGATAACTAAAGTGAAACAAATAAATTAAAAACCAACATTCCAATTAAACCCAAAATCCAGTACAGGCCAAAAAGAAAGGGGCAAAAACCAGGCTAGGCAAGGAACTAAGGACTTACTAACTGAGACTGGAAAATGTAACTGGGATAGGGGAAAAAATCATACATGACAATGGACAAATAACTTTACAGAAGAGATAAAACACTAATAAACCGTAATCGGAAACCTAAGAGCGCAAATGAGATAGAAGCAAAATTTGACAAGCACAAATAAAACAGCAATCCAAATAATGTTAAAAAATTCCAGGAAGCTGTAGTCCAAAATGTTCAATAAATAATTCATTTAAAACAAATAAACCAAAATAATACCATGAAACCTAGAGGCACCAAAGTGTACCAATTAAAACATGAATAGTAGCAGGGCAATGGGACAAACACATACCTCAGAACACACAAAGTAATAAAATAAGTAAGAGTAGCAACGAAGTGAGAAGCACCTAAGGGGAGAGGGGAGCCAAATAAAAGAAAATTTATATAAACCAAGCAGTCCAATAATAACCAAAAACCCAGTATAAGTCCATTAAAAGGGGGGGCAAAATAACCAGGCTAGACGAAAGAACGAAGACCACACTTAACCCAATTTATATAAATAAACCGAAAGCAAGGAAAACCAAAAGAAATATAGGGGAAACAGATAACTTAACTAGCTAGGAAGCCTGAAGCCGGCTTGTTCTGCAAGCCAGGCGTGGCTTTTCAAAAAGTGCCCAGGTGACTGAAACTTTTCCCACACTCGGTACAATCGTGAAGTTTCTCAGTACAGGAAGTAATGAAATAAGTAAGAGTAGCAACGGAGTGAGTAGCATCGAGGCGGGAGCCAAATGAAAGGTTAAATGGTTAAATAGTGAAAAAAGTGCATGCTGCAAGACTGAAAACCCATTAATATAACCCAACCAGGAAGGAAGTATAACTAAATAAGACAGTAATATATAACAATATTTCAAAATAACCAAGTACTAAACTTAGAGCAAAAAAAATATACGCAGCATAAACAAATTATGCAACGTGCAAGTATAACAAGATATAGAAGTAAACAAACAAGAATAAACAGATCGAAGATGTGAAACAAGCATAAGACCTAGACTTGTGCCAGCGGAGAGCACGTACTTAAGAGAAAAAGTCAGGAAAGCTCAAATATAGCCAAAATTTTTGAAAAAAATTCCAAAGTAAAGTGGATAACAAAAGAACAAACTTGCGCCAGCTGGGAGCGTGAACGCCTAGAAGAAGCAGGGCTGTACATAGCCTGCAGCCCTGCCACGCGGCCTGCACGCTCACCATGCGGCCTGCACGCTCGCCACGCGGCCTGCACGCTCACCATGCGGCATACACGCTCACCATGCGGCCTGCACGCTCACCATGCGGCCTGCACGCTCGCCACGCGGCCTGCACGCTCACCATGCGGCCTGCACGCTCACCATGCGGCCTGCACGCTCACCATGCGGCCTGCACGCTCGCCACGGAGCCTGCACGAGAGCATGGGAGGTGTGGCATGGGGGAGGAAGGGGGGGGGGCGGCTGGTAGAACATCTCTGGCTACTCCGACGTAGTCCAATCCAGAAGGTTTTAAAGCACAAGCACTGAACTACAGTGAGCTTCCAGGCCACACCGGACAGACGGGACATCTGAAAAAAAACAGCGTCAGAACTCTGAGGCTTCTTCCGGGATACCCCGGACAGTCTGGATAACTCGGCAGCATAAAGGAAGGATGCCCACGAACGAGGGGGCCAGTCTCCTTGCACACGACCTGCAAGGAGACTGCACCAGCCCGCTCGATTGGGTACACCCTCGAAGCCCAAAGCGACTGCATGGGTGGCAGCAAGCCTCCCAGCCGACGTGAGGAAGGGCTACGGGCTGGGCGCAGGTCGCTAACACGCGACCTGCAAGGAGAGACTGCACAGGCCCGCTCGGCCTTTCCAGCCTCAGAGGGGCACCAGCAAGCTCGAAGGGCATGGATAGCCGCCTAACGGGTCAACAAAACATCAAACCCTTACCTGGTGATGCCAACCGCCATTTTTTTTTAACCTACTCATCTTTCCCTCTGGGCTCTACGTCCTGTCTCACAAAGACCATAGAGACTCCACTAAGACCTAGGAATCTGGGCAACGCTTAACGTTGACCAGCCAGTCACGTGGTGAGGGAATGGGGCGGGAGTGGGCTGCGGGAGCAGCATATTTGAAGACTAAGGCATGGGGAGGCTGGGCAAAGGTGCGTGGCCTGTTGTTGTTTAACAGTCAACTACTGGGAACAAAAAGTTCCAAGTTGCACGGCTATGGTGAGCCCGTTGTGAACTTACCTAGCACAGGAGCAGGGCTGTAACTTGTCAAAAGGTGCGTAGCCGATTGATTGATTGATGAAGATTAAGCCACCCAAAAGGTGGCACGGGCATGAAAAGCCCGTAAGTGGTGGCTCTTTGGAGCCATTACCAGTATCATTAGCTGATACTTGCAGATCTGTGGAGGTGCGACTGCACCCTTCGGAGAAGGTGCGTGGCCTGATTGATTGATGAAGATTAAGCCACCCAAAAGGTGGCATGGGCATGAATAGCCCGTAAGTGGTGGCCCTTTTGAGCCATTACCAGTATCAAGAGCTGATACTGGAGATCTGTGGTGCGACTGTACTGCACCCTGCGAGGTGCGACTGCACCCCCTGCGTGACGGGAGATGTCTCCCATGGTGCGTGGTGATTGATTGATTGATAAAGATTGTGCCACCCAAAAGGGGGCACGGACATGAATAGCCCGTAAGTGGTGACCCTTTTGAGCCATTACCAATATCAAGAACTGATACTGGAGATCTGTGGAGGTGCGACTGCATCCTGCGTGACGGGAGATGTCTCCCGTTGGTGCGTGGCTGATTGATTGATAAAGATTAAGCCACCCAAGAGGTGGCACGGGCATGAATAGCCCGTAAGGTGCGTGGCTTTTGTGTGAGCGCTTAAGTATGCCTCCACTCGATGCGCGCGCACGTCGATGCCAAACATTAGTCATACGTTTTCTTTCACACAGAAACTTCATCGCATTTGCAAGCAATGTCCATATCCCACTCAATTTCAGTCTTATAACTTGCAGTTTTAGCTGCCTTGCACATATCAGTGGCAGGCTAGTAAGCTTCCTATGTGTGTGTGATGGTATATATGCAAATGAGACTGAAGCTCTTTCCCTGTGTATTTGGTAATTACCACTACAGTTGATAGTGGACCCCATTCCCGTACTTCAGGTGGAAGTGGACCTGATACCCATCCTATGGGCAGTTATGGAGCCCAAACCCATCCTACAGGTGGTATATGGACACCGTACTCACCCTACAGGTGGTAGTGGACCCCATACCCATCTTACAGTTGCTAGTTGACCCCATAGTTACATACGTAACTGGGGTTGATATCACACCGAACCTGTCCCCAGAAGCCCACATCAAAAGAATATCATCAGCGGCATATGCTAGACTGGCCAACATAAGAACTGCCTTTAGAAATTTGTGTAAGGAATCTTTCAGAACCCTGTATACCACTTATGTAAGACCAATCCTGGAGTATGCAGCTCCAGCCTGGAGTCCATACCTAGTTAAACACAAGACAAAGTTAGAGAAGATTCAGCGGTATGCCACCAGGCTCGTCCCGGAACTGAGAGGATTGAGCTACGAGGAAAGGCTAAAGGAGCTGAACCTCACATCCCTGGAAAACAGAAGAGTAAGGGGAGACATGATAACCACCTACAAAATTCTCAGGGGGAATTGACAGGGCGGACAAAGACAAACTCTTCACCACGGGTGGGACACGAACAAGGGACACAGGTGGAAACTTAGTACCCAGATGAGCCACAGAGACGTTAGAAAGAATTTTTTCAGTGTCAGAGTAGTTAATAAATGGAATGCACTAGGAAGTGATGTGGTGGAGGCTGACTCCATACACAGTTTCAAATGTAGATATGATAGAGCCCAGTAGGCTCAGGAATCTGTACACCTGTTGATTGACAGTTGAGAGGCGGGACCAAAGAGCCAAAGCTCAACCCCCGCAAGCACAATTAGGTGAGTACAATTAGGTGAGTACGTACATACATCCTATATCCATCCTGTTTGCAGTAGTGTACCCTATAGACATTCTAACGTAACATCGTTTTCTGCCAACGTTCCTACAATCAATTTACAAAGCAGTTACTATTGTATTTATTTATTTATTTATTTATTTATTTATTTATTTATTTACAAAGCAGTTACTATTGTATTTATTTATTTATTTATTTATTTATTTATTTATTTATTTATATATATATAAGAAGGTACATTGGGTTTGTGAGAATACATTGAATAGTACAGTACTTACACTCTTGTAAAGCCACTAGTACGTTTCGGGCAGGTCCTTAATCTAACAGATAATTTTAAATAGGTAATTTCTATCAGAATTAATAAATGATAACAAATACATTGCAAGAGAAAAATGAGATGATAGAAATAAGTAAGTATATTAAAGCACATTGGTATATTAAAGCTCTGATTGATTACATTGACAGCTTGATTGGTAATTTAAACAAGATTAATAGACACCATACAGCAGATTGACAGCACATATAAGGAAGGAAGGAAAGTGCAGGAAAAAGATATGAAATAAAGTGTGACCAACAACTACTGGCCTTCTTTAGTGATTGTGGTATATCTGAAAACCTGAACCCGACCAATGCCAGTACTTAAAATAACTCTTTCAGTGTCTGAGCCTAACCTAACTTAATCTAACTTTGTCCAAGGTGCTGTCTCTGCCTTACCATTTACCTAATGTTCTCTCATTCATATAATTTCCTAAATAATCAGTTAAGTCTCCATGAACTTATGCAAGCATCTACCTCAGTATCATTGTAAAATTTTGCTCTTAAATCTAATCTTACCCTATTCTTTTTAAATTTTAAATTTGATTGTACTGATTTGTCATTTATTGAAATTAATGATTGATCTCATTTTGTTCTCTTAATTAAGTTCACACTAATTATAGGTTAAAAACTAAGCTAAATAAAATTTATTATCTTTAAGATTATTTTACTTTACAATTATCATTTGTCAATTTTTTTTATATATTCATCTTGACAGTCAATTTCAATTTCTTTCTTTATTATGTACCCCATACCCATCCCGTGGGCGGTGGTGTAAAGGATTACAGAGGCACATAATCGGTTCAGGAACTGAACCCTCTAGTTCGTTTAGCTTAGCAAATAACAATTTTTAACGCTAGTTACAAAATTATCAATGTTGTATACACATGTACACACCCTCATACATGTACATTAATATATATATATATATATATATATATATATATATATATATATAGATATATATATTATATATATATACATATATATATATATATATATATATATATATATACGTATACACATATACATACACATACATATCTAATCACCCACACAAATACACACATCAAGAATCTTTGTGTCACAAGTGACACAAAGAGGTGTCACAAGTGACATTACAAGAGGCTCACAACAGTCACTATACAAGGCACTTTACATCTATAGTGAGTCACACAGTTACTAGTCTTGCTGCACACCCACCCAACTGGGCGGCAGCTTTACAGTCATGTGCATGCATTACCTACAGTAAGCAAATTTTGGATACTTCGCTAAAATTTCGGGCAGCACATCATTGTGAATGAAGTACTTACACATTTCTTGGACACTATTGATGGTGTTATCTCTAAATTCCGCAATTTTTTCACATTCCATTATATAATGACGCAAAGTATGCGAATAGTTCTGCTGACAGAGTTTACATTTAGTCAAATCTACATCAGCAGATGTTACAAACTCCCAGAGGTACTTGTAGCCGAGCCTAAGCCTAGCAGTGGTAACATCTAGAAGTCTGCTAACATTATTGGATGACCCATAGACGTGCGGTTCTTCATGCATAATAGAATGATGATAGATGAGTAACTGGTGTGAATTTCACTTTGCCTCAAGCCTCCGAAATTTAGTTGATGTTCCTGGGATATTACTGCCCTCAGGCTGCTCAAAGGCAGTCCAAGTTGGTAATCAATTCCCTCTTTACGAGCAAAAGTCTTGGCTAGCTCATCAGTTCTATCATGCATTCGGAGACCAATATGGGAAGGAATCCACAGGAGACAAACTCTGACTCCATCATTGATTATTTCACTATATCTGTGTCTAGCTTCAGAGATAAGCACGTCACAGTTATGCCTTGGGGAGCTGAGGGCAGTCAAGGATGACAAGGAGTCACTTACAATTAGCGTGTCAACTTTGGATTCATATACGCGCTCTAGTGCAAGGATTATGGCAACCAATTCTGTTTGAAGAGTGGAGGCCCAGTTACTTAGTCTCGCTCCACACTCATGGGAGATGGAACCATCTCTCCCTGTCACAACAACTGCACTTCCAGCTGCACCATAGGACTGATGCAAGGATCCATCAGTGTAAATAATCTGGGAAAGGGAGCGCTCTCTGACTAAAGCATCAATTTGGCTTAAGGCATTGTACTTTGCTTCTTGTCGAAGCAAGGCCTGTTCTTTAATCAGCTTCTTGGGTGGGAAAGGGGGAACAGTAATTTGGAAAGGAGTGATCTCCCATGGGGCAGGAAAGTGTTGTTGTTGTCGCTCTTGGTGGGGGTGATGAAAGTTATACATTCTGAGCACATTGGCAGTTACAGTAATCCATTTGGAGGGATGCTGACCTTCAAGGAAGAAGGCTTGGAGGGCTTCAGTGCAGGGGTTAGGGTGGGTTAGCCTAAGCATCTTGATACCAATTAAAGCATTAATTTCAGTGATACATCACTTACACATGAAATATTCAGTTCCTTCCTCATGTTTAGTAATTTAGTTGTACGGGGGCATCCGAGGATAATCCTCATGGCTTCGTTTTGCATCTTTTCCAGCCCTCCAAGCATTCTCTCAGGCACTAGAGCAAGCATGGGTGCAGCATAATCAATCAGAGACCTAATATATGAGAGATACATCATTTTGACAATTCTCACATTTGCACCATAGCTTGGATGGTAGCCTGCCACAGCCTTGAGAGCACGGAGCCTCTCTCTACATTGGCGACCCAGTCTGGCTACAACATTGCGGTACAGTGGAACTTCAAGACCAAGGTATTTGTATCTGGTTACATAGTCGAGCAGAGAGCCATCATGCAACTGCATTTTGCGAACGGCCCCACCCCGCCTGGGTGGGCGTCGGTTCAGGATCTTTGTTTTCTCTACTGAGATGACCAAGCCTAGTTCCTGACATGTGTGCAATACAGAGTTCAGAACATTTTGGGTGTTGGTATACCCATTGGTGTGGATCAGTATATCATCCGCATAGCTAATGATGTGTTCGCTTGGGCTCCTAGTTACTGAGTTTAGAAGTGCATTGATTAACACATTGAACAGAGTAGGACTGAGGACACCTCCCTGTGGAGTGCCAAGTTCAAAATCTCTCGTTACACTCCTATGCCCTTGGAATAGTACAGATGACTTCCTGTTGGATAGATAGCCTCTTATCCACCGTAAAAGCCATCCTCCAACATTCATTTTAGCAAGTTCGCTCAGAATGACGAGTGGGTTAGCAATGTCAAAGGCTGACTTAAGATCTAGGAAAGTGGTATATGACCTATCAGTATGCAGGGTGAGGAATGTGGTAATACAGTGATGTACACTCTTTCCATGCGTAAAGCCATATATCTGGGGAGACAACATGTTACTAATTCTGTAAAGGAGACGGTTGAGAACCATCCTCTCAAGACACTTACAGAGACAACTAGTGAGGGAGATTGGGCGAAAAACACTCTGCTGGTTTGGTTTAGGAATGGGAATAATAAGACTGTTGGTCCATGACTTTGGAAGCTCCCCAGTTACATAGCTCATATTATACAATTCAAGCAATCTTGACAGTCTCTACTGATTTTCTGTTCTCTCCACCAAACTTGTGTATCCTTCATGGCTGTCTAGTGACCTTTATTCTACTTCTAATTGTTTCAATTCTTTTGTTTACTTACATTTATTGTTGTGCTTTGCTATAATTATTCTCTAATTATAACAGACTTAGTATTTATGTAAGCATTTACCTCAGTGTCTTAGAAAATCTTGCTCATAATATAATCTTGCCCTGATATTATTATTTTTTTTTAATTTTAATTTTAATTGTAATTTGATTTATACATCATTTAAAGTAATTAACTATTGAGCTCATTTTGTTTTCTTAAGTTCATACTAATTATTGATTCACAATTAAGCTATATTAAATAATTTATTTTTAAGATTATTTTACTTACGATTATTATTTGTCTCTTTATTTTTTGCTATATATTATTCTTGTCAGTCTACTGATTTTTCTTCTCTCTTAACCTAACTACTGTATCCTTCCTGGCTATCTACGGGGATCTTTACTCTAATTCAAATTGTTTCTATCTTTTGTGTACCTACGTTTATTGTTGTGTTTTGCTATAATTAATTTCTATTTACAGCAGATTTAGTATTTAACTATTCCTGTAATTGCTAATCTTATTGTATCGTGACATTATTTTTCTATATGCTTACTGATATTGATCCTGATCGAAATCTTCTGTCCCATATCCACACAAATCAGCACATTGATCATCATTACTGCAGGTATTACACAGCAAATCTTGCAAAAAAACAAACTCCTAAATAGCACCTGCTTATCAGTTTACAACCAAAATGTTAGGTCACTTGGTAAACATTTTGATGATATAAATGCACTACTTACAGCACTAGGTACTAAATTATCATTCATCATTTTAACGGAAACTTGGCTAAGTAATGACTATACCCAACTCTACAATTTAGCTGGTTATAAAGCCATTCATAACTGCAGGCCTAATAAAAAAGGAGGTGGCACAGCAATATATTACAAAGATACCTTCATCTGCAATAGTGTTATTAGTGATAGAGACAACTATTGTGAATATACCTTTGCCAAGTTCTCCAGTAAATCCCTTAAATCCTCCCTGATTATCGGTGCCATCTATAGATTTCCTAATACCAACATAGCTTCATTCTCAGACAACGTAAGGAATCTTATCATAAATAACAATCTCAACAAAAAATCACATCATTCTGGGAGGTGATTTCAATATTGACCTGGGTCTTCAAAACAACCCTCAAGTTGACTATTTCCGTAACAGCATGCACTCCTGTATGCTAATCCCCACAATCACCAAGCCCACCCGAGTCACTCAAACATCTGCCACCACTGGATCACCTATGGACTAATATAACAGCTCCCCTTACATTTGGTGTAATTTATGACAGAACAACTGACCACTATCCTACCTTCCTCATACCAAACATGGACACAACACCACCAGAAACCAAGAAACTCTCATTCAGGCTACACAGTGAATCAGCTTTAGGCAATCTCTCTAATGCACTTCACAATGTTAACTGGGAATCTGAATTTAATAATACACAGGATATAACTCATTAACTAACCTCTTTCTCTCCAAAACTCTAAGCCTCTACAAACTCACTGTCCCCTCCTTACCAACAAGTAACTGATAAAGAAAAAATACCCGTGGCTCACAAGTGGCATAATTAAATCAATCAACAAAAACCATGAACATAAGAA
>WNGS01163796.1:81958-96024 GCA_020271785.1 Procambarus virginalis | reverse complement strand
TTTGTGTGTCTCATTGAATATAACCGCATATTCTGCATTTACTATCTTCTGATTTAGGGCTTCTCTCCCTCTATTTTTCTAGCATCAGGGCTTAGCTGAAAGAGTTCTCCAAAACTCATTTTTGTTATTTCAAAGTGAAGAAAAAAGTGAATTACTATAGAATGTATTACACTTAATTTTACAATTTGCACAACGTTTCGAACCTCCATGGTTCATTCTCAAGTGAAAAGAAATGACAAAACTCGTTTATTTATACCAGTACGGGGTCAGGTGAAAAACAAGTACAATAAAGGTAAAGACAAGGGGAATACATAGAGGATAAATGGGGGGATAAATGGGAGGGCGAAGCACATACAAAGATTAATCAGGTGTAATAGGCCTGTTATGTTGAACAGTGTCTTCTGTGTTGGCATCGTTATGTTCTGGTCTTGTCCTTAGTCTCATGGTGGGTAGAGTAAATAGTTCCGTGATTTGGGTGTTCATGGTAGGTTGTTCTATTCTTATGTGAATTGCTTCAAGAATTTGTAATCTTCTTACATCTTGGGTTTTGTCTATTATACAGGTATTTTTGTTCAACATTTCTCTTGTTAGGGTGATGTCATGGGCTTGTCTCATGTGATTCCTGGGGGCACCGGATTGAAGATGACAGGTCAAACGCCTCTTCAGCTTGGGCGACGTCATACCTATGTACTTAGATTGAAGGTTACATCCTTCGTGGGGGCAAGTGTACATGTATACAACGCTTGACTGCTGTAGAGCATTCTCCGTCAGCTTCGGGGTGTTTTTAATAAGGAGGTCAGTAGTCTTCTTTGTTTTATAGAATATGATCAGGTCTATGTTTTGGTAAGGAATAGTGCTTTTTACTCCCTTATGAATTATTTCCTTCATTATTCTTTCTTCTTTTTTATGTTCACTATGCATAGTTGATTTGTAATATAATTTTATTGGAGGTGTTGTGGTTTCTGTACTAGGTTCAGGCTTGTACTATCGGTCTAGGTGTCTTCTTATAGCGGAGTTTATTTCCGTGTTGCTATATCCGTTTTTCACCAGTACCTGAGTTATTCTTTCAAACTCTCTACTTACATTGCTCCATTCGGAGCAGTGTGTAAGCGCTTGACGAATATAAGCATTGAGAACACTGGTTTTGCATCTTTGAGGGCACTCACTCTTACCGTTCAGGCATAATCCTATGTTGGTAGGTTTTGTATATACGCTGGTGCTTAAAGAGGTTCCTGTTTTTGTTATTAGTACATCTAAGAAAGGCAGACTGTTATTTTCACTATTTTCATATTTTCATGTGGGGTAACTAGTGAGAACGAACACCGGACGGCTGAATCAAATCAGCACAAGGAATTTGCATACAAAGATACAGAGAAAAAATGTTTGAGTACTCACGTTAATTTATACTGTATGACACACTCACAAACATCAATCACAAGCTCACTGCTCCAGCTGTTGATTGAAGACCATGCACTGGAGATGACGGAGTGAGGTGGGACACTGCGCTCTGAGGAGCGAGGTGAGGCAGGGCTGGACCGTGAGGCGCGGTTGAGGTGCGACCAGCGAGGTTGGGCGTGAACCCGACCCTAGGCCAGGGCGACCAGGGCAAGATGGCCGCGCGCGCGCGCGTCACTTAAGGGCGATTTTTTTTTTTTTTTTTTAGGGATATTCCTGTGCGGGCCCTAAGCCTCTGGCTGATCCACTAAGTGTTGCTTGCTTCTGTTTTTACTTGGGCAGAATATGAGTAATTATGACTCGTATGGTCTCTTCATTAAGATTTTGCCATATGTGTTTAACAACTTCTTCTGCTCTGTTGAATCCAAGTTGAAATGTTAACTGGTTTGTAACTGTGCACTGTGTTAGATAATGTTCCAGTGGTCTGTCGGGCATTTCTCTACAGTGCTGACATTTCCTCTCATCTTCCGGAACCTGTAAGCCTATTTCCCATGCACATGGGTATCCAAGCCTGATGCGATGTAAGTGTACTTCTGTTACTCTACTGCTCCCTTTCATCAAACTAAGTGGTTCGTAGTTGGTTGAATTCCTGTACCAACCCGCAGATCCTGATGTTGCAACTGCTGTGTTGTGGTCACTGTACATCTTTTGCATTGTTATGTTTCTAATTACTTTCTTAATCTGTGATAGACTCTGTGGTATGTAAATGTCTACATTTCTTCTCTTAGTTGCAAGTTTTGCAGCTTCGTCTGCAATGTCATTTCCTATTATTCCCACATGACTTGGCACCCAGTTGATAAGTACCCATCAGCCTTGTCGTTTGAGTGTTTGCATTATTGATATGACATTTGTGATCAGATGTATGTTATCACATATGTGTTCTTGTTGCAAGGTTTCAATGGCTGTTCTCGAATCTGTATGTATGATAACATGTTGTCGGTGTTCAGCAAGAGCATGTTCCAAAGCCTTTTGAATGGCTAGCATCTCTGTTTGTAAAGTCAAACACCCATTTGAGAGCCTCCAACTATTTACAGAGTTTCCTGCTTTAACTGCAGCTCCGGTTTCTTGTCCCTGCTGGTCTACTGATCCATCTGTGAAGTAAGTGAAGCTGTTGGATGCCAAGTTTGCTTCTATATGCATCTGTGCAATGTTCCGTAGCAGATGAGGATTTGTCTGGTTCTTTTTTCCTTCAATAACCATAATCTTAAAGTCTGCTGGAGGAGATTCCCAAGGGGCTTGCATAACAAAGTCTGCATGTATTTCGTCGACACCCTTCTCAGTGACTGTGTTTGTTATATCGAATGTATTGATAGTGTTTATCGCACAATGGGTCCACCTGTTGATATTGGAGGCTTTTCTGTCCAGAGTTAGTGCTCCAGTGATTATATCTTTAAGTGAACTGATTCTAGGTCTAGTCAATATCTTGGTCAGCATGCACGCAGCAATCCCTTTTACCCTTATTTCAATTGACGTTAGCTTGGTTTCTAGCCCTCAAACCGCTAGGGGCCCAAATGGAATTCACACCCACAGGCGCAACAAAAAAAAAATCCAAAAAATTCTTTCGTCTTATAGAATTGTTTATTTTTGTTCCCTGATCACGGAAAAAATAACAAAAAAATCGTAGGTAGCATATTTTAGCCGCAGTAGGGTAGGGAAGTGTGGCAAAAAAGGGGCGTTGGCAGAGCCTTCGCCAGACGAGGTCTACTCCGCCCGAGCTGTCAGACGGCAGTTGCCACAAATATATTATTTCCTAATTATTTAAATGTCTCCGATTGATTTTTTCTTAGTTTTTTTGCAGTAATATTATTCCATACAGTGAATTGTGGTATATTTATATTATAAAATGTGTGAACCATCGCTGTACTCAAAATTATGGTGTGCATATAAGTGATTCAATTATTATGTTCATAAAACAATAAACAAATAGTTTTGCTGTTGTTACACTATATACACAGGTTATATATAAGTATCTGCATGTTTTGTTCACCATAACGAACTACTAAGTTGGTCTTGTGAGTCAAAAAGCAACGAGGAGTGGCCACCACACACCAGCCAGCCACTCGCTGCCACTCCCTCCCTCAACACCACCTCACTCACCCTCATTTACCTCCCACAATACTGTTTTTGCATTTATTCACTATACACAGACGTTATATATACGTATTTACATGTTTTGTTCACCATAACTGTACATCTAAGCTTGTATGGTGAGTAAACGCACAAAGACGTAGCTACTCCACAGTCAGCTGATCGGCGGCCGCCCTCAAGGCCACACGCACTAATATTTCTCCTCCAACAATATTGGTTGTGGTGTTATTATGCTATATACACACATTATATATAAGCATCTACCTGTTTTATTCACCATACTTGTACAAATAAGCTGGTATGGTGCCCAAAGACCCTTTGTGGTCACAGGTAAACAACACGATAATTCCTGCAGACGACGCTCCTCTCACCAAAATGGCGGCTCCCAACCTACTCCTCTCGCTGTTATCTCACACTATACACACGTTATATGTAAGTATCTACATTTGTGTTCACCATAGCGAACCACTAAGCTGGTATGGTGAGTGCAGTCAATAAATGGTGGCCACACACAGTCAGAAGACAACGCCACAATCCTCCCTCCACAGCCGTACTCCTCCCTCCATCGAGCACAGCGCTAAATATCTCCACAATCAAGCTGTTATCAGAATCCTGGTCAGTTTTATCAAATTCAGGGGGCTTCAGTAATACTATCACTGCTAAATAATAGCAGTATCACCTATATTTTGGCATTTGTAGGCGATGCTGTGGTCACAAGCTGAACAGCGGTGCTGTGAGCTCGTGCTGCGTGCGCCAGCCTTGGTGGCTGGCGCAATACTGACGTTCTCACTCTCAAGAATGTTGGGCTGGATTTTTTTCTAGGTGGGATCTGGCAACTATCAGTCGTGGCTGTACTATAGCTGCCCCTATCCCAGGCGGGGTGTTTAAATTATAGCGCTAGACACGAAATCATATATAAATGATGTGCGCGTTTTCGGTTTTGTCATTGATATCATTTATATATGATATGCGCGGTTTAAGGGCTAGTCTTAGGTTCAGTATTTTAGTCCATCTGGGAGCTCCTGTTATGATTTGCAATGCATCGTTTTGAATAACCTCAACGTTTGCCCACTGACCAGGAGAAAGAGTGAGTAAGACAGGCGCTGCATAATCAACTAGGGAACGAACGTCATGTATGTAAAACATTCTTAACACTTTGTGTCCCACTCCTAGACGGGGCGCTCTGATTGCTCTCGTTATATCCAGTCGTGATTTTGCTTTCTCCTTTAGATGTTGATCTTTGCTTGTTGAATGTCATTTTAAAATCTATCCACACTACGAGATATTGATATTGTGTAACCCACTGAAGGTTAATGTCTTGAATGCGTAGGTGCCTATCTGGAGTGTTGCCGCCTAGTCTCATTGCCTTAGACTTCTGTGCAGATATTTTTAGCCCTAAAATGCTGCATTCAGATGTTACTTTATCTAATGCACCTTGTGCTTTATTTAGAAGTGAAGGACCTGTAATGATTAATGCTATATAATCAGCATAGCTTAACAATTTAACCCCATCTGCAAATGGCATGGTAACAAGGTTTTCCATAAGGATGTTAAAAAGACTAGGACTGAGGACTCCTCCTTGTGGAGTCCCATTCTCATGCAAGCGGTAGTCCGACACTTGTCCTTGCAGCTTTACTCTGGCATACCTGTGACTTAGGTAATCTTGAATCCATGCTAGCATATTTCCCTTTACACCTTTTTTAACTAAGGTGTGTAAAATTGCTATAGCTGGACCTGAGTTAACTGTTCCTAGTAATGTTGCTATGCAGTTGGCAGTACCTACACCTCTAGTAAAGCCAAATATGTGTTTATGCAGGTCTCCAGTCTTCCACAGTAGCCTATTTAAGACCATCTGTTCTGCAGTTTTACTAATGTATGATGTTAATGAAATGGGTCTGTAATTGCCAGGTTCTTTCGGCTTAGGAATCGGTATGATGTCTGCTTTCTTCCAAGAGGTCGGTAGTTTGCCTTGCTGCCAAGATGCATTGATGACGTCCAATATTCCTTGTTCTCCAGCAGGACCTGCATGTGCGATCATTGAGTATGTAATGTTATCAGCACCTGGTGCAGTGTCCTTTCCACCTTTTTTGGCTCTGATTAGTTCTTGTTTGGTGAAGGGACAGTCACATTCGTCATTTATAGCTATGCTCTCATAAATGACTGTCAACCTATCTTGTTTTAATTGTTCTTGTTGCCTTCGGACCATTGCAGGAAGCTGATATGAAGCGGTTCTATCTGCAAATTGGAGAGCAAGTCTCTCAGCCTCCTGAAATGGTTGAATACATGCCTGTGGTCGGGCTGGTCGACCTGATATAGTTTTAATCTGACCCCATATCTTGCCAAGACTATTATGTTCATTTAGAGTTTGACACCACTCAAGCCATCTTGCCTCCTTTGCTTCTCTAGAAACTCGTCTTGCTTCAGATATCACCGCTCTTAGCAGAGTTCTTCCTTCTGGTGTGGGGTTTCTCTTTAGATGTTTTCTGAAGATGTTGACTCTGTGGTTCTGTTCTTTAACTTCATTACTATAGAACCAATAGTTCTTTCGTTTTGCGTTTCCTGTGATAATGATTGGAATAGCTTTGTTTGCAGCAGCTGCAATGGCTTGCTGCAGATTGGTCTCATGTATGTTCAAATCCTCAGGTGGCGTGTATGTTGCATACCATTTTTCAAGTTCTTCTTGGTATATATTCCAATTGGCCTTTTTTAAATTCCACCTAGGTTGTGCAGGTGGTGTAGGAGGTCGTTCTATGTTTAGTGTTGTGACAGTAGCATAGTGGTCACTGGTGATCACCGGGTCTACTTCCCACTTCGCCCGATGCTTGAGTGCTGTTGAGATTAATGTAAGATCAAGGGAACCTCCTTGAATGTGAGTGGGTTCCCCAGTGTTGAGAAGCGTTTTTCAGGTACTTCTCGCAGAGCTGCAGCTAAATGGCGCCCATCTGCATTGGCTGGCCCAGTCGCACCTAACTCTTGATAATGAGCATTAAAATCCCCAGCAATAATTACATTTTCCTGCATGGCCAAGGCAAACACTGCCTCTGCTTCTAGTTTACGTCTAGGGGGCTTGTAGACGTTGTATATGAGGAGCTCAATATTAGCCATATTCACTGTTACTGCTAATACCTCTTCTCCATCCCTACATGAAACTGGGTCTATTTTCTTGATGGGTATGCATGGTGTTCCTGACTAGGGTCATCAACCCTCTTTGTCTTCCCTGCTCGTATGGTATAACATACTGCTGATATCCAGCTAATCTGAAGGATTTCGTGGCTGGGAAAAGAATTTCTTCCAAAACGATTATATCTGCTTTCGTGCCAATTGCAGCCTCCTGAAGTGTGTGGTTTTTATTTCCAAGACCTTGTATGTTCCACTGCAGTATTCGTAATGGCCAGACGACGGTTTCAGTTGGTGTTGCCTGTTCTAGTAGAACTCCTCTTCGGAATCGACCTCTATATTCTCCACCTCGCAAGTCGTGTCGCTGCAAATCGGACTGCATTGATTGCTCGTGGTCATCCCCGGCATTGTTGGAATTTGTGCATAACTGTGGTCCATCACTTTGTTGTTGGTATTGCTGCATGTCGGACTGCATTGATTGCTCGTGGCTGTTTCTTGTGTTGTTGGAACCTATGCATCTCTGCTGTTCAATACGTCTTTGTTGGTGTTGTTGCATATCAGACTGCATTGACTGTTGTTGTCTGTCTCTTGTGTTGTAAGATTCTGTTGATCTTGAGTGGTCACTGCTTCTTGCCGTTGCTTTTGTAAATGTTTATGTTCTGGTGTCTTGACTACCCGACTGTTGTTGGTAGTCTGTATGTCGATGTTGCGTTGTTTATCCTCCTGTGCTTCGTCTTGTCTCAGACTGTCTATTTCTTGTGTAACTGTGGTTTGCTGCACGATCTTGTCCATTATCACACAAGTGATTTCTTGAGTCTGTTGCTGTGAGGCGTTCTGCGTCATCCGTAGACAATTGATAATGGTCTATGCCATGATCTTCACGATGTTTTTCAGCTGGACCTCGGTAAAACTGTATATCTGTTGTGTTGATTCCGAAAGTAATTGTTTTTTGCTCTTTTGCATTTGCTGTATTTCTACAGCACTTTTGTGTATTTTCTGATTTGGAAATAATAGATTCGGGAAATTTTGCTCTGTGAGAGTGAGTGTCTGTTGTGACTGTGCACGAGTGTTCCAGACGTTGGTGTTGGTGTATGTGGTGCTGGTCTGTGTGTTTATCCTGGCCTGAGCTGTCTGCACCTTTTCTTTCCGTGCAGAGCAGGTTGTGCTCCAGGCATGATGTTTGCCTCCACAATTTGGACATTTGGCTGTTGTGGCCTGGTTTGCCTTGTGCTTGGCTATACAGTCTGTGGTTGGATGTCTCAGGCTGCACACTCCGCATCTCTCCTGTCCGGTCCAGCGTGATTGACGGTGGCCGTATTTCTGACACCTGAAGCAGCGCAAGGGTTCCGGGACGTATGGTCTCTTGTCGGTATGTTCCCCAATTTCCAAGACTGAATGTTTCTAGCACATGTCCCATGACGGTCACCAGAACCTGACGTGTCGCTGCCTTGTCTTCTTTTGTGCGGCATCGTTCCGCATTCAGGATTTGCTTGTGTTCTAGTACTGGATCCAAGGGAAAGTCGATTGGGTGTCCCAATAGCACGACTCGTGTGCGTCTTTCTGAAGGGTCCAGCTTTTCCAAGCATACAGGTTTCCCTTGTCGGACTCTTACTTTTTCTAAGTAATTTGCAGTCTGTTGGTTTTATTTCCCATTGGGAGCGGCGGAGCCCTCGTGCCGCTCCCAATGGGAAATAAGCCAGCAGGAGACACTGATGACGTCACGTCACCGGCAAGGGGAGCCGTGATACCCGAGGGTTGGTCCCCTCATCCTCTCTCTCTCTCACTCTCTGTTGCCAGGCCAGAAGTTACAGGATTCAGAGAAAACCTGTAACTATTCATACAGAATACTCACCAAACAAAGCTAGCTTACATATGCACATGTTTTCTATGAGGGTCGCACATGTGTGAGTTTTGTGAGTGGAGCGTCTGATAGTTGCTCGTCTCCCGCAGAGAGGGGGTTCCCCGCTCTGGCGTTTGACAGCTGAGCTGGACCTACTGCTTGGCTGTCGCTCGACCCTGGTAGAGGGTGGCGGTCGACATTAGCTTCGACTCCCGGCCGGGTCGACCCCTCGAAACCGTTTGTCTAGCTAAGCCTCCCATCCTTCACTGGAGTCTGCGTCAAGCAAGGCGCAATAGCAACATTGGGGAGGGTAGGTGACGGCTGAGGATTAACTTGTAAATTAACTGGGGAAACTCTGGTTGACAACTCCTGACTCACTCTTGATTTACTACTCTGACAGGGCACCTTACTCTGCCCTGCTCTGCTTAGTGAGAAATCTGTTGAGGAAACATTAATTGACGGCTCATTGATTTCTCCTGCCTCAGTAAACTGACTGGGCACAACTCTTTTACCAGTTCTTCCCGGTTAAGAAGCTGTTGAGAGAACATTATCTGACAGTTCTGGGTTTTCTCCGATCTCAATAATCTGATAGGGCACATCCCTTTGCGCTGTTCTTCCTGGGGAAGTATCTGTGGAGAAAACATTATCTGACAACTCTTCAATTTCTCTCATTTCAACAGTCTGACAGGGTTCATCCTTTTCTCCTGTCTTGTTACTCTGACAGGGCACACTACTCGGCCCTGGTGAAGAATCTATTGAGGAAACATCATTTGACAGCTCGTTAATTTCTGTCGGAAAATCCGACACCATTTAATAATAATACATGCAATTTACAGATAATATTGCTGCTGTGTTATACACAAGTTAACCCTTAGAAAATGTAGCTTGTAGTGGAATTTTCCGTCAATAGAAAACTGGATATCATTGCCACATAGTACTATAAATTCACCAGCTATTCTGTTGGGAATTATTCTTAAATACAGTAGTCTATGGACTTATTACATCATAAAAACATCTCATATGAATTAACTTAATTATCAGTACCAAAATAGAGTAAATGTGACCCTTCTATCACTTACTAACATCTGGACAAAGTGAGCCAGGCGTCAGTGTGAAGAGGTCAGCCATTGTTCGTTAATTAAGACGGAGTCGTTGGAGCAAATTCAGGTCCTATAAATTCTCTTGGACGAAGTGTTATGGAGATCAACTTAAGTGTTCTATCATCATCAATATGCTGTCAACAACCACAAGGGAAGTGTCTTTCCAAAATCTATTATTTTACCATCTCGCACAAAACAATGTTTAATAGTAGGGGATCTTTTGCAGATTCCATGTAGTTTAAATAAGAGATTTTGTCTGAATCTGGTTAGACATTCGTTCACATAAACATTGGATTTCATAGCGACTGCAGCAGTGATAAGGTCTGACTTGCAGGAGCAGCTATCTAATTTCACACGAATCTTCCTGTTATTTGTACCAGATGATTTCGTACCCTCTCTATAAGCGATAGATAAAGGGCGAACCGGTTAGGATGCGAATGAGCCTCTTAATACAGGTAATTAAGCCTGGGTCCTTATCTTATATAATATACAGTGTTTTCTCTGATATAGCTGCCATATATTAGGATTCCGGCTTTACAGCTAGTGCCATTTGGCAGGAACAAGAAGAGGAAGCAAGAATTAATCATGGTACATCAGTTACTTGAAGTGCTGGAAGCTAGCCTCTCACGAGGATAATTTGGTGTCTACATCCTAGTTATACCTGGTGGACTAAGCCTGCTGTACAATAAGATAAGGCACCTCTATTTACTAATATATGTAGTTTAATACAGTAGTTTGATTGGCTGCATATATATAAATTTAATATACCCCCCCTAATGTGTAAGGATCGATTTGTGAGAAATATTGCAGAAATACAGTTCACTTAAGATCATACCAATTGCTATCGAAATATATAAATTAACATAAATATAAATTATATATAAATTCAAATAAATTAAATAAATATAAATCTCACAGGTCGGTTCCCACATATGGAAAAGTGTTTAAAGTGAAGCTTATATGTCTGCCTTTCTTGAGACATAGAACATATATATGTTTATTAACGAATTCAAGTGAAATAAACATTGTTCTGAGGAAGAGTTGCTCGGTCGATCGATCTGTGCTGGGTCGGAGATCGGCGATTATAAAAATACACATATCTTCGCTTTAAATTTAAATATGCCCATAGTAAGGTATTTAGAATGAAGCTTATATTTCTATCTTTCTTGTGACATATAAAACTCTTACGTTTATTTATAGATAATAAGTTATCAAGATTTTTCAACAATATTCTTTCGGCGTTCGTCTTTTCCAACATGGGCGACCCTTTTGGAAACGCAATACTTTTTTTTTTTTTATATATATATATACAAGAGTTGTTACATTCTTGTACAGCCACTAGTACGCGTAGCGTTTCGGGCAGGTCCCTGGAATACGATCCCCGCCGCGAAGAATCGTTTTTTCATCCAAGTACACATTTTACTGTTGCGTTAAACAGAGGCTACAGCTAAGGAATTGCGCCCAGTAAATCCTCCCCGGCCAGGATACGAACCCATGACATAGCGCTCGCGGAACGCCAGGCGAGTGTCTTACCACTACACCACGAGACTGCTTGGGCTAACCCATCCCATAGTTGGGCCAGTTTCCATTATGGTTTCGGAACAACTATGCAAATTAGCAACATAGGGACTATAAGCATTTTGTCACATATGTACTGTGTTATAGCGAGAAAGGGGTTACAACATGAGAGGAGAGGAGACATAGGAACATAATATCTGATTTTAGAAAGTACTCCAACCGTTTTTCACTTTCTTGGTTATGTGTTGTATGTTGGTACTGAAGCTGAGTCGCTGAAATTAATGACAGTGGATCACTGTCACTAACAATTATCCAATATTGTATCGGTATAACCAACTTTTATCAACTCTTGGATCAGTCACTGCAACGTCATTAAAGAGTAAAATATTTTAGTCAGACACTCTGTACTCATATAATATATAAATGAGGGAGCGTTAGGAGCCTCCAAATCATTATATATTTCACTTATATCATCTTATACATAGTGTCTACACGAGCAGAATTATTTAAAATTAACCTAACATTTTTAAGACAATATATAATTGCAAAAGAATTCATGATTAATGTTTTATTGCATTTCAAATATTAATAAATTTTTACATAAAAGCGTATATTTGTTTTAAAGAAAACAATATTTTATGACTGGCCCCGCCTATAGTGTTATTACTTTGGCCATTGCTCCTAAAGAACTCTATTTTAATTTTGACAGTCTACTTATAGTAGACTTTATATGTTATAATCTGAAACTTGTATTATAATTTTAGCCTTGATGTGCTAAGATTTTCTTATAATTGCCAATTAACCTTAATGACAATATTACAAGTCTGCAGTGTTTATATCTAGGCATTTCTGTTTGTAAATTTCATTATGTACATGTATATTATTGTTTTACATTATTCTATTCTTATATATCATATTTCTTTGTATTGTTAAGTGTTGAATTGCTAGTTGTAATAGTAGCGTCCGGCCGTTGATGCCCCCACCATCTACCTGTATTCACCTAGTTTTGCTTGCAGGGGTTGAGTTCTGCTCTTTCGGCCCGAATCTCAACTGTCAATCAACTCTTACTAACTACTAACTAATTTTTTTCCGTTCTGCTTGGTGTCTGGCGAGTTTTTCATGAGTAGATTTGCCGATTTTTTGGTTTTACAATAAATTATCAATTGTATTTTCTGATTTTTGTCTGTAGGGATGACGCTCCTATCAACAATATCTTTCAGGATCCTTTCCTCCGTTTTATGAGACGGTGAAAAGAAGTTCTTGTAAAATAGTCTAGTTAGGGTACAAGTGTTGTGTTGGTTGACTCTTCAGAAGTTGCATGGCGTTTTACCTTTCTTTTTCTGATGTCTTCAAAGAAACCGTTAGAGAAGCCGTTGTTGACTATGACTTGCCTTACCCTACAGAGTTCTTCATCGACTTCTTTCCATCCTGAGCTGTGGCTTAGAGCACGGTCGACGTAAGCATTGACAACACTCCTCTTGTACCTGTCTGGGCAGTCACTATTGGCATTGAGGCACATTCCCATGTTTGTTTCTTTGATGTAACCAAAGAAACAAACATAGGCAATTCTTTCTTTGGTGAAAAACTCGCCAGACACCAAGCAGAACGCTTTGAAGGAGACCAACGTCGTCTATGCCTTTAAATGCCCACTTGGGAACTGTAAGTCCCAAAGAAATCAGTATATAGGCAAGACAACAACGCCTCTTTCGAGGCGACTAACAATGCATAAGCAACAGGGAGCCATCAAGGAACACATAATTTCTTCCCACAACCAGACCATCACCAGAGAAATCTTAACAAACAACACAGAAATCATCGATATATTCGGCGATAGTAGGCGGCTTGACATCAGCGAGGCACTACACATCAAAAAGTCAACACCCAATTAATGCACAACTATATTCTACCTACTTCAAGACCCCGAACCAGTATCGAAGCAACAAGAGGAAGTATGGGTCAATAGACCTTCTGCAGTTACTTATATTCATATGTTCACTTATATGTTTGCCACCTCACCCAAAACTGTTGTACAATATCACCTCATCCAATAGAGTATTAGTACGAAGAATTTGTGTGTAAATTAAGTCTTCGAAAGTGTAATACGAATTACAAAACGCGTTCAGGCGTCAGACAATTAATAAATGAATTTCGGAGAATTGTTATTTTTATTACCACAGACAGTGAAGAAAAACATAAGAAATATTGAGAAGATTCGTGTTAGAATTATTAATCTTACCTTTTCGGACATATTCAACAACATATATATATATATATATATATATATATATATATATATATATATATATATATATATATATATATATATATATATATATATAAAAAGTTTCTGTGAGGGTACCACCTCTGGTGCCACTGTGGGGACCCATAGCCTCGGAGAAGAAAATAAAACGTATTCAGAGGAGAACTTGTAGTTTCTCACTGAACACTAATATTTTCTTCTCCTACCACCACAATTCTTTTGTATGTACACACATCTATATTTGCTTTATTTGAACTGTGTTACAAAAAAGGAGTTACATATAGTTACAAGATGGTTATCATAGGTTGTCGAGTTCCTCCAGCGCCTCAGAAGGCGGGCAGGAACCCTGGATGCAGTGCGCATTTCCCCTCTGTATCGCCACATTGAGGCGCTGGAAAAGAAAGCTGGCAGCTCTAGGGTCCCTTGTTGTTTCAATGAGCCTAGAACCCAGTTCCTTCAAAAAACTGGTAGCACTTTTACCCCAGGCGCCGATATATATATATATATATATATATATATATATATATATATAATATATATATTATATATATATATATATATATATATATATATATATATATATATATATTTACTTGGTATATTTTGGTAGCAGTCTTTCCTGTAGACATATAATATATTATTAAATATGACCGAAAAAGTAAGATTAATAATTCTAACACGAATTTTT
>WNGS01163796.1:63829-80958 GCA_020271785.1 Procambarus virginalis | reverse complement strand
TGGTTTCATCAGATTTCAGACGAGTGTTTACTGAAACGTGGTTGAAAGAGGATACTACTCAACTCTTTAACATGCCTAACTACTCGGCAATTCACAACTGTCGTCAAACTCAGAGAGGTGGTGGTACTGCTCTTTACTACCATCATGAACTAACATGCTTAAAAGTAATTAGAACTAGAGACTGCTGTGGGGAGTATATCTTCGCCAGTTTCAGAGTAAAGGGTACCGAGTCTATCCTGTCTGTGGGAGCAGTCTATAGGATTCCTAACACTGATGTGCCCGAATTCAATTCAAACCTTAGAAATCTAATACTCGATAACAGACTTAACAAAAACCATCTAATTATCGCAGGGGACTTTAATATTGACCTCTGCGAGCCTGAGCACCCTACTACTGTTAGCTTCCTCAACTGTATGAATTCCTGCTTCCTCATACCCTTAATCACTAGACCTACTAGAATCACTGATAGTACTGCCACGACACTAGATCACATCTGGACCAACATAACCTCTCCGCTTACTTCAGGTATAATCACCGACAGTACTACAGACCATTACCCCACATTTCTCTTAACTAACATTAACAAACCACCTCTAGAGTCAAGGGAGATAAGTTTTAGGCTGCACAATGAATCTGCTATAGGCAATTTTATAACTGCTGCTGATAATGTCAACTGGGAGTCAGAGTTAGGTAACATAGGGGACATCAACCTAGCAGTACAATCTTTTCTTCAAAAACTCTAAGCCTTTATAACACCCACTGTCCTATGCTTACAAAACAAGTCACTACCAAAAGGCTTAACAATCCCTGGCTTACAAAGGGAATACTTAAATCCATTAATAAAAAACATGACCTTGAGAAGAAGTATAGGCTAGGAACCGTCTCTAAAGAATTCTCAAAGAATTACTCTTTACTGCTATCTAAGATAATTAGACGAGCCAAAACTAAATACTACGAAGATAAATTTACCCAAATAAAGAGCAACATTAAAAAAACTTGGAGCACAATTTCACAAATCTTGGGATCAAAGAAGATTTTAAACAACAAACCAACACTCCTGTCAAATAACGATGGTCAGCTTTCAGCATCTGATTCTGCTATTGAGTTCAATAGGTTCTTCTCTTCCATTGGGTCATCCCTTGCAAATGATATTCCTTCTTCCAGTACTGAGGTTAAGGACTACCTTACAGGTAACTATCCACAGTCTCTGTACCTAAAGCCTACTAATTCCACTGATGTCAATGAGATAATCCTTTCCCTTAAAACCAAGTCTAGTGCCCTTGAGGAGATTCCGACATTAATTTACAAAAAGCCTCCAGATCCTTAGCCCCTGCAATTACATTGCTCTTCAACAAGTCACTTGAACTCCAAACCTTCCCAGATATTCTAAAAAAAGCGAGAGTAACCCCTGTCCACAAATGTGGTGATCTCACTGATGTTAACAACTACAGACCTATTTCAATCCTGCCTAACTTATCAAAAATTTTTGAAAAACTAATCTACAAGCAGCTTTACTCTTATCTAGCCAAGCACAATATACTTAGCTCTTGCCAATATGGCTTCAGACCTAAAAAAAGCACTAACGATGCACTTATTAGTATGATTAACTTAATTCATGCAGCTCTTGATAAAAATGAGTTCCCTGTTGGGTTATTTGTGGACCTGCGTAAGGCTTTTGACACTGTGAACCACCAAAACCTTCTTCTTAAATTACATCATTATGGAGTCAGAGGACTCTCCCTGCAATACCTCAAATCTTACCTTACTGACAGACTCCAGTATGTTTCTGTGAACAATTCAATTTCTCCTACCCTACCCATCAACATTGGTGTTCCTCAGGGCAGTATACTTGGCCCTCTCCTCTTTCTCATCTACATTAATGACCTTCCAAATGCCTCCCAACACCTTAGACCAATTCTATTTGCTGACGACACAACCTTCATTTACTCCAGTCCTGACCCCCTTGCTCTAAATGCCACAGTAAATACCGAGCTTAATAAAGTCCATCTTTGGCTAACTGCCAACAAACTCACCCTTAACATTGACAAAACTTTCTATATTCTGTTTGGCAATAAATCCTCTAACCAAATAAATCTCAAGATTAACAATACCCAAATTTGTAACAAATTAGATGGCAAATTCCTTGGCGTTCTCATTGATCACAAGCTTAATTTCCAGGGACACATTCTAAATATATCAAAAAAGTTTCAAAAACTGTTGGCATTCTTTCTAAGATCAGATATTATGTACCCCGCCCTGCCCTGGTGACTCTCTATTACTCCCTCATCTATCCATATCTCAACTATGGTATTTGTGCTTGGGGTTCTACTACCCAAAATCATTTACGTCCTCTAATTACTCAACACAAAGCTGCTATTAGGACAATATCCAACTCTGGCCCCAGACATCACTCGGTACCCCTACTCAAATCTCTCAATATGTTAGATATTAAGTCACTGCACATTCTCTCATGTGTATTATACATATATAAAACGCTGAACTGTAATGCCAATCCTGACCTCAAAAGCTTCATTGAAAGCTGTAACAGAACCCATGAGCACCACACCAGAAATAAATACAGTTTTGATATTCCAAGAGTACGACTTAACCAAACTAGAAATGCTCTACAAATCAAGGGACCCAGAATGTGGAATGACCTTCCCAACCATGTTAAAGACTGTACCTCTCTCAACCAGTTTAAGATTAAAACTAAACACTACCTGATAAACTCCCTGTAACCTACCTTACCCCTCTATTGTCAACCCATGTCTTATTTTTTTTTTTTTTCAACGCTGTTTGTCTACATATTGTATTTGTGCTGCTTTTCAGTCATGTTCCCCCCTTTTTTTGTACCTTTATTTGTATCTGTTCTCAAAACATTTTATTCTTTTTGTTCAATTAGTATTAAGTTTTAGATATTAATGTTTTCTTGCCCGAAACGCATTGCGTAATAGTGGCTTTAGGCATTGTATGTACTAGCTCTATCTATAAATCGATCCACTTATGTAAAATCTCTCTATGTATGTACCTTTCCTGAATAAACATATTTATTTATTTTATTTAANCCCAGCGCGCCACTCCTCAACTATGCAATTTGGGTCCCAGCGTTTCACAGGAGCGCGCGTTATTTCTGAAAAGCGTATACTCTCTTCAACTTTGTCACCTCAATTCTCGTCCAACAAGATTAAATTTGGTATCATTGTGTTCGCAATAGAATTCTCTACAGCACTAAATGCATATAAACTCCAAAAGCCCGGCTAATTACCCGCAGCAAACAGAGAAAGTACGAACGAGTTACCCAGGAGCGCGCAAAAGCGATATGTTCACTCTTTTCACTCTGGTCACCTCAATTTTCGTCCTAGGTCTTTCATTTTGGTATCAATGGGTTCGCAATAGAATTCTTTAGAGGAACATTAGCATATAAAATAAAAAACCTGGTCACGCTCCACCCGCTGACGAGTTGAAGACGGGCCACGCGTTAGCCGCGAGTGAGGGCTCAGAGGGGTTCCAGCTACACTCCTACACACTACATACACTCTTTGTACTTACCACCTCAGTGTTGTGTATTGAACATGACATAGGCGTGTAGGGAAGACAGGCGTGCATTTTAAAACCAGTCCCCCCAAAATCAGATAAAAACCTGATTTTTGGCGATTATTTTTAGTGGATGACGCAGCATTGCGTCATCCCCGAGACTACTGCCAGTAAACGGATGACGCAGCATTGCGCCATCCGGACGAAAGTGTTAAGCAGTCGTCTAGAGTAGCAGACCACTGCATCAGGTGTACAATGCTTGTGAATTGTCATATACCTGTACAGTACAGACTTGTTCCTTACAACATTTTGTGTGTACTTCACATGCACACACCTCCCTCTCTCTCATGCTGTGTCCACCAAAAATGGTGTATTTTTAGATCAGAATTCAAATTATTAAATACTTTACAACAAAATTTTCCGTAAATAATGTAGACATTGATGAAATGTTTCACTTTTAGAAATAAAACTAAGTATGGCAACGCACACTATTTAAAGAAATATAGGAAAAGCAGGAACAAAGTCAATATAATGGTTGCGTGGAATAAATGTTAGAGAGATGCACAGAAAAAGTGCATATTAGCTAACACATTGTATCCTCATTTTAATCAAGAAAATGTAAGAATAATAACACATTGTATCCTCATTTTAATCAAGAAAATGTAAGAATAATAACACATTGTATCCTCATTTTAATCAAGAAAATGTAAGAATAATCAGAGCAGTTAAAAGACACAACTGAAGGACATAGATGCTAATAATTCTTTAAATTACTGCAATGGTTTCATTATAGAAAGAAAGTGCAGAAAATTAACAGTAAAGTCATATGAAACGTGAACCTCTCCCCTTGTATTGCAAATACAAAATGCACTTACAGCAGACAACTAAGAAATCAATTCTTTTCTGTGGGGAGCCCCTATGGCTCCCCGGTTCCCGGGTTGATGTGTATGTATGAGAGTCCGAGACCGTGGCATCAGCCAATTGGATTTTTTTTTCTTGACATATATACAAGAGTTGTTACATTCTTGTACAGCCACTAGTACGCGTAGCGTTTCGGGCAGGTCCCTGGAATACGATCCCCGCCGCGAAGAATCGTTTTTACAACCAAGTACTCATTTTACTGTTGAGTTAAACAGAGGCTACAGTTAAGGATTTGCGCCCAGTAAATCCACCCCGGCCAGGATACGAACCCATGACAAAGCGTTCGAGGAACGCCAGGCGAATGTCTTAGGTCTACACCACGGAGACCTAAAGTTCTTACCTACCAGAGACCACGAGCCAGAACCTGGCCCCTCTCACAGAGGTATGATGAGCAATGGCCTATTGAAACCCCCAATGTATTCTGGAAGCATTCCATGTTTGCCATCAACCAGGGTTTGACACCCAGGGATGTTCAGGAGGCTCTCGCGGCGTACCTCCTGCGAGACCTGGATTCCGCCTCTGTGATGGATCATGGATCCATATTCTTTTGAGTTCGGTCCCATGGCGAACTTCTACTTTTCCCTATTGGGTGCGTTACGAGGTAACGGCGTCTTTCTAGCTGACAGGACTTCCCTTTCTTTTCGTTTGGGGTGTGGCATGGGTTTTGTCGGACCCGAATGCTTGAATGGCGGGAAACTTCTACTGTTGTACATGTTTATCTGGGGGCGAGTTTGAGCATGTTAATGCTTACTTGTTCTTCCGTGCTTCCTCTGGATTTTGGCGTTGTGCAGCTGCACATGCCGATTCCCTCCCTTTCGGTTTCCTTGGTACAGTAGCTGAGGATTTGCGCGCCCATGGGCATTTGGCCTCGGTCTTGCATTTCTTTTCCCTTTTCGAGATGTCCTCGAACTAGTTTGAGGAGGATGTGGAGGAGCTGGATGGCGAGTCTTTGTCCGGTGCGCTTGTCTCGGCGGCTGAGGCGTTGGTTGCTTTTTTCAAGTTGTATGCACCGATTCTCAAGGAGGCACTGGGTGTCTGTTTTTTGCTTCTTGCTTCGCGTTCTGACAGGCCGTGCTTGCTCTCTCCTTGGAATCTGCTTGGGTCCTGGTTCTTAGGCTTTTGTCACTATTTTGTCTGTTGCTGTTTGTGGAGTCTGTTGTTAGGCAGTTTCTGCAGGCAGCTTCGTCTAGTTGTCGTCCCATGTCAGATTTGTTGGTTCTCCAGGGTGACCGTGGTGGTTTTTCCCGGAAGGGTTGTGCCAGGGTTTGGGGTTCCTCTGATCATGATAGGCCAGTGGTGCCAGTTTCGGAGCCCACAACATCAGGTCGGCGCAGTGATCACTCTGCTCGTCGGTCAGCTTCTCGTAAGGGGCGTCGGCCCTTTTGCAGGTCGCCCCAGGGAGGCTCACACTGTTTGTTCGTGCCTGGTCCCACGATTTGTGGGCCTTTCGGGTCGTCTCTTCCAGCTTGCGGTGGCGTTGGGTGCGCTCGCTTGGGTGTGGTCGAAACGTCCACGTTTCCCGCTTGTTTCCAGTCCTGTTTTTGGTCTTTGCGGATCTGAGGCTCATTCTGGACGTGTCCTGCCTGAGCCCCTGGATTGTTTGACTCACATTTTGGTTGACCACTGTGTCCGAGGTCTAGCTTCTCTTGAAGCCGGATGCTTGGATGGTGTCTCTGGACTTCCGGGATGTATATTGGCCCGTCCTGATTCATCCTGGGTTCAGGGACTGGTTAGGTTTTGTGGTGGGGCAGAATGCTTACCGCTTTCACTGCCTTCTGTTTGGCCTGAATCTGGCATTCTGTGTATTCACGCACCTCACTCCGAGTCGTAGTCGCCCATCTGCGTTCACCATGCAGACGGCCAAACCTGGCCATCTGTTAGGGGTTCAGGTTCTAGCTTACCTCGACGACTGGCTGGCGTGGGCTCCCAGCTGGTCTGCATGTCTGCTTTCCAGGGGTGTGGTTCTTTCCCAGCTCATCGGGTTCGGGTTTGTAATGAATTGGAGGACGTCCCATCTGGTCCCACCCCAGGCTCGGACTTGACTGCATCTTGTGTGGAACTCTCAGACCGCTTCCTTGTCTCTCCCTATGGAGGCGTTGCTGTGACTGCAGTCCTGCCGTCTCAACTCACCGTGCGTGAGTTCACGGCAGTTTGACTGTTGCTTTAAGCGGTCCGAGTCGCTTAGGGTTCAACGATCGGGCTCCATTCAGACTGTACTCCGGTGGTTTATTGCTTGAACAGTGGAGAACCCTTTGATCCCTGGCTCTTTGGGGTTGGTCGCTAATAGTGACTAGTCTGCTGGATTCTTGCGGTTTGTCTCTGCGCGGTTCATGTCAGGGGTGTGTGAAACGTCCTGATGGACGGCCTGTTTATTCCCTTGTCCACGGAATGGGTGGTCGATGCTGACTCCTTCAGTTGGCTCTGCCGGACATACGGACTCCCGGATGGGGACCTCCTCGCGTCGGTATGGTCCCAGCGACTTCCCGTTTATGTGGCGCTCTTCCCAGATTGCAAAGCAGTCACGGTGGACGTTTTTTTGCAGGACTGGCCGAGGTGGGCTTACACGTACCTCTTTTTCCCTGCTCCAGATGATGTTTTGGGTCCTGGCTCAATTGGAGACTTACCAGGAAGAGTTGTCCTGTTGGCCACGTGGTCACTTGGTGGCTGGCCCAGCCCAGGTTTCAGGCGCCGCTTGCTTGGTGTCTGAACCCGAGGTGTTTTCCGTGGCTCCTCCTCTTTCAGCAGATCGGGCCGGTCCGGTACGTGACTGGTTCAATCTTCGCGTCTGGTCTTTTTGACATGGGTGTATCATCATTTGTATGGTAATCAGGTGGCTTTGTTGATGGTGTCCCACCTGCAAGCTTCGTTTCGGCTACAGAATGAAGTTTCCTGGCGTTCTTTTCGTCATTTTTTCTCTTCGTAGGTTGTCACCTATTTTGGATTGTGTTGTTTTGTCCTTTCTTTCAAGGCTTTTTCATGACCGTCATTTGATGCCTAATAATGTCGCCTCATATCATGCGGCGCTGACGGGCTGTTTCAGCTTGCGTTTGGGGAGGATGTTACTTCTGCTCCGTTCCACAAGATTTCTCATGCTTTGTTTCACCTCCGGCCTGCTCATGCACCTCCTGAGCTATCCTGGTCTTTGGACTGGGTGCTCTCTTTTCTCTCTTCCTCAAAGTTTGGGTGGCCCCTTCTGTTGTTTTTCTTTGCAATACGTGCAGTTTGCATGAAGGTACATCCTCCCGATAACTGCATGAGTTGCAATGTAGAAAGTTGCATATATGACAATGCACAACAAATCAACGGTCTCGACGCTCCAGAGGCAAGACGATAATGATGCCGTCAAGCCGGGCAAGAATAAAGGCAAAATAAATAAGAGGAAAAGAATGTAGGATGGGAATAAAGAAAACAGAAGGTGAATGTAAAGCGTCGCCGCAGAAAAGAAAGCGAGGGACGGAGGCAAGAAACGAAGGGCGGGGGCAAAGAATGTGAAGGAGGACAGTGCGAATGTGTAGAAGGGGAGAGGAAGTCGGGACAGGTGAAGTTAGGACAGGGCAAGGTACGGAGATGACATCCGGAGCCTCATGACTGGGACACCAAGTCCCAGTCATGGGACTCTGCAGAAGCGCCAGCAGGACAACGGGAGGAAGATTAAGAAGGGCGCGAGGACAAGTCGTGGGAGAACGCAATGTAAGAGGCCCATCAGACAAGGTGGCAGGGCGCTTGGAAATCGGGATGACGAAGGATTGCTTCTGCTTAGTACCGGGGCCAGAGACGTGCGGCAAGGTAGCCTGGGAAGAGACAGGGAAGGCTTGCCATAGAGTTCCGAAGGGCGTTGTCCAGCATTGATTCAAATGCATTAGAGATAGCAGAGGCAGCTGCGGGAGGAAGGATGTCAACCACAGAAGCGGAGGAGAGGAGCAACAGGAAGGTTAACTTACCTTGAGGTTACCTTGAGGTTACCTTGAGGTGCTTCCGGGGCTTAGCGTCCCCGCGGCCCGGTCATCGACCAGGCCTCCTGGTTGCTGGACTGATCAACCAGGCTGTTGGACGCGGCTGCTCGCAGCCTGACGTATGAGTCACAGCCTGGTTGATCAGGTATCCGAAGGACGGACGGACTGCGGAAAGAATTTAGTAACGAGGCGGACCAGCACCATCTCGAGTGCATCCACAATGCGAGCGACAATAGCGTCAACAAGATCGGGACTCAGTTGAATAGTGGGTGGGAGAGAAGCAGCCTCAGGGGCGAAAGGAACCCCTGAGGCTGCTTCTCACACAACAAACAAGTCAGGCACAGTGTTACGGAAAGCCTTATCGTGTTATTGCGTCGCATCAGAATAGCACTGTTATTTAATAGTAATATTTTCAATGTTACAGGGAGAACAAGGTTACCGACCGTAGTAGTATAATTAGAGCCAGATAGGGACACTTAACAAACAATGGGAGGTACTTATCTAACAATGGACTCGGAGGCGGGGAGCCAGATAGGCCCACTTATCATACAAAGAATCAGAGGCGGTGTGCCAGACAGTCACACCTAAAATTTAGTCTACGGTGAGCTCGCACCATATTTCACTTACTCTGGGTATCTCCTTAAACACCTTGTCATTATTTAGTGCTAATTAAAGGAAATATAATCGAACAAGACTGAATGGTCCCTTCAGGACTATATGCATATATGACTGGGAGCTATATAGGATATATACTCAAAATAAATGAGGGTGAAAAGAAATAATACTTGTTTTATACAATATATTAACAAAAGTACATAGTGGCTTAAAACGTAGTCGTAATCTAATTCCCCCCATAATATTGATTAACTAGACCCCTCCTCCGTGCCCACAGGTCCGTTGTAGGGTCTTCCCCCTCCTCCTGGGGTGACGATGATGACAATGAGTCATCATCCAGAGGGAGAAAGGAGTGTTGTGGTTCTTCCTCCCCTAGTGGGGTGCTGACGTCATAGTGTTCACTCTCACTGGAATGGTGTTGTCCTTCCTCTCCTTGTGGCTCGATGACGTCATCACTTTCACTCCCAGCGGTCACCCCTTGGGCTGAGGCCAAGGGGTGGGGCTCAGGTGGTATGTCTGGATGACCATAGCCTAGGCTTTTGTATTTATTTAGGTAATAGCTATCATCAAATGCACTCAAACCTCGTTTAGAATTATGGTGGAGACAATTTGNAAGGGGCGATTACGTATAAAGGATGGGTCTATGCCAGCCACCTTCAGTAAAATCCTTACATCTGCCTTGTCAGCCGCCCTAAATTGTCCTTTAGTAAAGGCTAAAGTTTTAATTATATCTAAAATATTTAAATTTTGCACAGGCTTTAATAAATTCCCGTGACTATCCCATACCACCTGTTGGCTGTTTTGTTCAAACATGTTCAGTAATGTTTTGACGTGAGGAATTTCCCCTATTTTAAAATTCACATTTATTAAGTTGTCCAGACTTGGATTTTGGGAGGTAGTAGTGGCGGTGGTGGCTTTGTGGAGAGTGGGCCCAGCAACAGCTAATCGCATCTCGGGCGGTAGAATGGAATGTATCCTTTTTTTATTTGTTTTTTTAAAGGACGATGGTCGCACCTGTCCCGCGTTTTTTGTTGAAAGAACCGCGCGGCGGCGGCCGGGGGGCGGGCAATGTCTTTTAAAGGTGGTCTGACCAGTCCCCCACGGTAGGTAGGGTTATAACGTTCAAAGGAGCTACTGTGGCAACCCCGCCCCAAGTTATTATTCTTGCTGGGGGTGAGGGGGGAGTGGCCTCTCCCCCCACTCTACCATCGCCACCGCTAGACTCGCAGTCAAGGTGTTTACAGCTACCACCAACATTATTAGCCGAATTGCCCCATTTGCTTTCGTTTTTTAAAGAGGACTTATTTCCACCTCTATTACTGGCGGGGGAGGGTGGAGCCACCTCATTAAGAGGTGATGGAGTACTCTCGTTTTTATTAAATAAATATTTTTCAGCGACGAGTCGTGGTACTAGGCAATATTCTTTCACCATTTTTTCTCTTCTTACATAATTACTTTATTAGAGAGGAAATTAACGATACAGCCAAAGGTAACAGAGCTGCCAATATGGCTCCACCTCTTCTAGAGGTCAGGATGATTTTCTTTTTGTAGAGAGGAGTTCTCTTACGTGCTACAGAACGAATGTCATTCTGATACCTCTGTTGTCCATTAATTATCTGAGGTTGAACTGGGATGTTTCGTTTCAGAAAATTGGCAAAAATTTCACAAATTGATTCAATTTCCTGTCGTTTTAAAGCCTTGATTAGTTTATTCCGCTTCTTGGGCGATAAATTGTTTAATAAAAATAACAGTTGATGGTGTTTCTCTACGAGAGAGTCCTGATGAACTGTCATTTTTTTTTATAATTTGACGATGTCTTGAGCTCTAATCCAGCAATTGGAGGATTCTGGGTAGCCTCTCCACTTGACGAAATATTCTCTGTGTCCTTTCGATGTCTTCCTAGACTGTAATATCGTTATGGGAAAATAGTCTGGAAGGGATGTTGGAATCAATTCTTGCTCATAAAACATACCACTGATTGCCTCGTTGGTTAAATCTTTGATTTTGTAGTTTGGGATTGGTTGTGTTCTGTCGATATGAGTCACCTGAAATATTTCTTCTGTATTTTGGGGCCAAAAGCCCTTGTGAAATATATTCCTTCGCTTTGCTAGTCGTACATACTGTCCAACCTCCAGTTGTGGACTGATGGCGGTTAACGGGTAGTTATTGTTTAAATACATGACCTTAAACTGTCTTCGTATATCTTCAATGTTTTGCAACTTATGAATGGCATGTGGGGTATTTCTTAGTATTCTGTGGAAAGAGTGATTGTATACCTCCACAACTTTTGGGAGGATGTGAATGTATTGTAATGAATTAGCTTGAGTCATATAATGATACAGTTTATGTTTTAAAGTTTTGATGGCACGCTGCACTATACTAGATTTCATTTCCGAAAATACACTATATAATTTAATATTTTTCTTATTCAAATAATTTTGAACTGTCCTGTTGTAAAACTCTCTTCCTCGGTCGGTGAATATTCGTCTTACCCCGTGAAACTGTGGGGTTGCTTCTAACATCTTCTTTAGAGCAGCTACCACATCAGTTGAATTTTTTGTTTTTAAAGTTTGAGTCTGCATTAGACGAGAATAAACATCAACACAAATCAAAATATATTTAACACCGTTATTGTATTTTTGTAAACTACAAAAGTCTCCCAAATCACAGGCAATTATGGTGCGGGGCTTAGGAGCTAATATTTTCCGTCGAGGAAACCTAACTAAATTTCTTCTATGTAAGGTATAAGATCGCTCCCCACGGAGAAATTCCCGCACATCTGCAATACTGATGCTGGTGTCTTTAAGTCTGGCGGCCTTATACAATTTTTGAATTGATCCTGTGAAACCACCCAAGCTGGAAATGTCATTATAGATGGTGGTAAGAATTGTCCGTTTCTGCGTCGTTAAAGACATTTTTTTGTTCACATTTGATAAACAATTTCACACTGGTCTTCATTGACAATGTTCGTTCGTAGTTGTAATGGCTCAGGAACTGTCAGATCGACCAATAAATAGCCATACTCTCTCTGGGATATTGCCCGACGGTATATTTCAACGAAATTATTGATAGTTTTTCGCCCATATAACTGTCCACTTAAAATTTCAAGTTGGGTTATGTCTCTCTGCTTCATTAATAATTTTAAGTGGACAGTTATATGGGCGAAAAACTATCAATAATTTCGTTGAAATATACCGTCGGGCAATATCCCAGAGAGAGTATGGCTATTTATTGGTCGATCTGACAGTTCCTGAGCCATTACAACTACGAACGAACATTGTCAATGAAGACCAGTGTGAAATTGTTTATCAAATGTGAACAAAAAAATGTCTTTAACGACGCAGAAACGGACAATTCTTACCACCATCTATAATGACATTTCCAGCTTGGGTGGTTTCACAGGATCAATTCAAAAATTGTATAAGGCCGCCAGACTTAAAGACACCAGCATCAGTATTGCAGATGTGCGGGAATTTCTCCGTGGGGAGCGATCTTATACCTTACATAGAAGAAATTTAGTTAGGTTTCCTCGACGGAAAATATTAGCTCCTAAGCCCCGCACCATAATTGCCTGTGATTTGGGAGACTTTTGTAGTTTACAAAAATACAATAACGGTGTTAAATATATTTTGATTTGTGTTGATGTTTATTCTCGTCTAATGCAGACTCAAACTTTAAAAACAAAAAATTCAACTGATGTGGTAGCTGCTCTAAAGAAGATGTTAGAAGCAACCCCACAGTTTCACGGGGTAAGACGAATATTCACCGACCGAGGAAGAGAATTTTACAACAGGACAGTTCAAAATTATTTGAATAAGAAAAATATTAAATTATATAGTGTATTTTCGGAAATGAAATCTAGTATAGTGGAGCGTGCCATCAAAACTTTAAAACATAAACTGTATCATTATATGACTCAAGCTAATTCATTACAATACATTCACATCCTCCCAAAAGTTGTGGAGGTATACAATCACTCTTTCCACAGAATACTAAGAAATACCCCACATGCCATTCATAAGTTGCAAAACATTGAAGATATACGAAGACAGTTTAAGGTCATGTATTTAAACAATAACTACCCGTTAACCGCCATCAGTCCACAACTGGAGGTTGGACAGTATGTACGACTAGCAAAGCGAAGGAATATATTTCACAAGGGCTTTTGGCCCCAAAATACAGAAGAAATATTTCAGGTGACTCATATCGACAGAACACAACCAATCCCAACCTACAAAATCAAAGATTTAACCAACGAGGCAATCAGTGGTATGTTTTATGAGCAAGAATTGATTCCAACATCCCTTCCAGACTATTTTCCCATAACGATATTACAGTCTAGGAAGACATCGAAAGGACACAGAGAATATTTCGTCAAGTGGAGAGGCTACCCAGAATCCTCCAATTGCTGGATTAGAGCTCAAGACATCGTCAAATTTTAAAAAAAATGACAGTTCATCAGGACTCTCTCGTAGAGAAACACCATCAACTGTTATTTTTATTAAACAATTTATCGCCCAAGAAGCGGAATAAACTAATCAAGGCTTTAAAACGACAGGAAATTGAATCAATTTGTGAAATTTTTGCCAATTTTCTGAAACGAAACATCCCAGTTCAACCTCAGATAATTAATGGACTACAGAGGTATCAGAATGACATTCGTTCTGTAGCACGTAAGAGAACTCCTCTCTACAAAAAGAAAATCATCCTGACCTCTAGAAGAGGTGGAGCCATATTGGCAGCTCTGTTACCTTTGGCTGTATCGTTAATTTCCTCTCTAATAAAGTAATTACGTAAGAAGAGAAAAAATGGTGAAAGAATATTGCCTAGTACCACGACTCGTCGCTGAAAAATATTTATTTAATAAAAACGAGAGTACTCCATCACCTCTTAATGAGGTGGCTCCACCCTCCCCCGCCAGTAATAGAGGTGGAAATAAGTCCTTCTCTTTAAAAAACGAAAGCAAATGGGGCAATTCGGCTAATAATGTTGGTGGTAGCTGTAAACACCTTGACTGCGAGTCTAGCGGTGGCGATGGTAGAGTGGGGGGAGAGGCCACTCCCCCCTCACCCCCAGCAAGAATAACAACTTGCGGGCGGGTTGCCACAGTAGCTCCTTTGAACGTTATAACCCTACCTACCGTGGGGGACTGGTCAGACCACCTTTAAAAGACATTGCCCGCCCCCCGCCGCGCCGCCGCCGCGCGGGTTCTTTCAACAAAAAACGCGGGACAGGTGCGACCATCGTCCTTTAAAAAAACAAATAAAAAAAAGGATACATTCCATTCTACCGCCCGAGATGCGATTAGCTGTTGCTGGGCCCACTCTCCACAAAGCCACCACCGCCACTACCACCTCCCAAAATCCAAGTCTGGACAACTTAATAAATGTGAATTTTAAAATAGGGGAAATTCCTCACGTCAAAACATTACTGAACATGTTTGAACAAAACAGCCAACAGGTGGTATGGGATAGTCACGGGAATTTATTAAAGCCTGTGCAAAATTTAAATATTTTAGATATAATTAAAACTTTAGCCTTTACTAAAGGACAATTTAGGGCGGCTGACAAGGCAGATGTAAGGATTTTACTGAAGGTGGCTGGCATAGACCCATCCTTTATACGTAATTCTCGCGCCAGAACGCAGTTAAAAGGGGGAAGGGCTATTCATAGGAGACCCCATTGGGAACCGTATTGAAAAGCCTATATGAGTCACTTCTTAATCATCATTATATTCAGTTGTGTATCCACCATGGAGCGAGCTTCAACCCCCCCTCCGACGGTAGAGGAGGAAGAAAAATCGCCCCTATTGAAGCGTTTGGTTGCTACTCAACGTTACTACAAGTTTGTCGAACACAAAAGTAGATTGATATATGCCTTATGGGATTGTTACGACCGTCTTGTGTTGAGTGCTCCCCCAGAACGGTTTTTTAAGTCATTTGGTGAAACGGTGAAAAGGTATGAAGAGTATTCATCTCAGGAGATCCAGACGGAGATTTGGCAGATGGAAAAATTAACCTTCCAACATCGGGACATGATTACAGCCTTTGAGTCTGGGCGGAGTGTCTATGGGCTCATAAGGTGATCTCTACCCCTCACCCCTACATCCCTCTACCCCCAGGTGGGTCGCAGGTGTATTTAAAGGCCGCCCACCGCCTCCTCCTGGAACACTATACTACAGTGTCGACACGCTCCTCACAGCCGCCCTCTCACCATGTCCCTGGCGAGTATCAAGACCATTGGTGACGATATCACTGACTCCCACTCCTTTGGAGTAGGTGATGTCATCGTCTACGAGTTACCAGCTGCCGTTGTGCGTCCCTATGGTCTCGCTTCCATCATATGGAAGACATACCCCTATGCCCGTGTGGAACGTGAAGGGCTGGGTAGTGTCAATAGGGCAATAATTCGTTGTCGGGCTACCCCCGGGACATTGATGTGAAGATTGCCCCACTCCCCTCTGACGGACAAGATCTCATAGAGGAGCCCATCCTCTACTTCAGGCCGACTTTTGTGGCCTTGAGTTCTGCTTTCGGGGCAGGGGCCCCCTTCGAGTCAAACCCAATAGCCCAGGAACAAGTGCAGACTTCCGCCGACACTCACTACGTCACTAACGTCACCCTGGATACCGCACAAAACAGGAGGTACTGGTTGAAGATGGCCCTAACCAAGATGGGGAATGTCATGGCGAGAACCCCAACCATGACTCGACTGGTGGTACCCCACGGCTTAGGGGCTTCCCGTGATGGTATGGTCAACTGGCACAAGGACATTGGACCCATGCTGCTCTCTCTTCATCAGGAATTGACCAAACTCAACAAAGAGTTGGTCATCCTCAAACGTCCTGCAGGTGTTACCCCTCCAGTGGTGCCCCTCCCCTTCGACGACCCAAGTGCTGATAATCTTACTATAACGCTCGACACCGTGGTGGGAGAGGGCGGTACCACCCCAAGAACCTCTTCTCGTTCTACTCCTTCAGCGCCACCACCCACCCCCAGGAAGAAGAAACACTCTCAGGAATACGGCTCCAGCTCCAGCTCCACCGCCACCCCTCCACCACCCCCTTCAACATCAACCTCAGTCAAACGGAGGATTGAGCCACTCCTCGACTTTGAAACAGAGGCGAATCGCCGTATCGACTCCATCCTCGATGGTGAGTCACAGGAAATATTCCTGTTATCCTCCCCCCCGAAAAAACAACGAAAGCTGTAACCGCCACTCCAGTAAAGAAGTTGAGGTAGTGGCAGTGACAGTACCCCCGGTGGAAGCAGCAGTGGAGGTAGCAGCAGCCAGCAGCAGTAGCAGTAGTAGCGAGGGGGGCGTGGTTAATCACTATTCTTTAAAAAATGTGGGGGAATCTTCACCTGTTGTAGTTCTTTAAGTAGATTAATAAAATAAAATATAAGTTATGTTGTTTATTTTCCCCTTGTATATTGTCCAATCTGTACATAAGGGGCAATGGGAGAAGAACATTAGATATATCTTACCAGTCTCGAACAAGGAGATATTTACAACAACACGACTTCAGCATTTTACAAACACCATCCCATCACTACATTTAAACCCTCCCATTAAACATGAACTGGCTTTAATCAACATACTCCCACCCAGGCGAATTAATGCCATCATCAAAGATGAGGGGGACTCTGCCGTAGATATCTATGCCACTTTTAAACATGGAACTCTTTCTAAGAGTCCAGAACACTTTAAGCACCACCCCCAGGAGGGAAGTAGAGGTAGTGCCACCGCCAACAGCAGCAACAGCGACAGTAGCCCCGCAGGGGGACAGCAGCAGCAGCAGCAGCAGCAGCAGCAGCAGCCGCCGCCAGTAGTAGTAGCGAGGGGCTGTGGTTAATCACTATTCTTAAAAAAATGCGAGGGAATCTTCCCTTGTCATAGTTCTTGAAGTAGTTTAATAAAATATAAGTAATATTGTTTATTTTCAGCCTTCTTACAAAAACCCATCCCCTGTATATTGTCCATTCAGTACATAACGGGACAATGGGGGAAGAACATTACATATATCTTACCAGTCTCGATCAAGGAGATATTTACAACAACACAAGTTCAGCATTTACAAACACCATCCCAACACTACATTTAAAAC
>WNGS01163796.1:25292-61878 GCA_020271785.1 Procambarus virginalis | reverse complement strand
AAAACACCAACTAGAAACACCAGCGTGACCAAAACACCACAACAAGAAACAGGAACAACAAGAAACACGAACAACAGCCACACGAACAATTAGAAACAGCTCTTGAAAGGTGAGCTTCTGTGACCATCGCTGCCGCAGAACACGGTACACAGTAGCTGTGTCCGCCACTCTCTAACAACTGCGACGACTACTGTAGTAGACATTCACTAAGTGATTCCTATTCACTGCATAGGTATATGTGTATAATGTACACTCAAAAATTGTAGTACGAGGACAATACAGTAAAATTAACTAAAAGTTTCTTTTTATATGAACTAATATATTTACAAAAAATTAAAGTAAGTAATTTTGTGCTAAATTCGTAAGATTTCTATTAAGTTTAAAATTTATAATAGAATTTTTTAATTTTATATTGTTAATAAAAATTAATATCGATTTGTTTCGATTATAATTTTCACAATTTCTATTAGTAACAATAAATATTGATATCCTGCTCATCCTGTCAGACTCACATTTCCAATTGTCTTGGTTTTCTATACCTCTTTTGAATAACTTTAATATTAAAAAAAAATTTATTCATTTTTACCAGAAATCTTATGTTGATACTTTGAATGCCTTATTAATATCCACTTTGTTACGGAAACTTATCGTGTTATTGGTCGCATTAGAATAGCAGTTATTTAATAGTTATTTTCAATGTTACAGGGAACAAGGTTAGTAGTAGTAATTAGAGCCAGATAGGGACACTTAACAAACAATGGGAGGTACTTATCAAACAATGGACTCGGAGGCGGGGAGCCAGATAGGCCCACTTATCATACAAAGGAATCAGAGGCGGTGTGCCAGACAGTCACACCTAAAATTTAGTCTACGGTGAGCTCGCACCATATTTCACTTACTCTGGGTATCTCCTTAAACACCTTGTCATTATTTAGTGCTAATTAAAGGAAATATAATCGAACAAGACTGAATGGTCCCTTCAGGACTATATGCATATATGACTGGGAGCTATATAGGATATATACTCAAAATAAATGAGGGTGAAAAGAAATAATACTTGTTTTATACAATATATTAACAAAAGTACATAGTGGCTTAAACGTAGTCGTAATCTAATTCCCCCCCATAATATTGATTAACTAGACCCCTCCTCCGTGCCCACAGGTCCGTTGTAGGGTCTTCCCCCTCCTCCTGGGGTGACGATGATGACAATGAGTCATCATCCAGAGGGAGAAAGGAGTGTTGTGGTTCTTCCTCCCCTAGTGGGGTGCTGACGTCATAGTGTTCACTCTCACTGGAATGGTGTTGTCCTTCCTCTCCTTGTGGCTCGATGACGTCATCACTTTCACTTCCAGCGGTCACCCCTTGGGCTGAGGCGGATGGGTGGGGCTCAGGTGGTATGTCTGGATGACCATAGCCTAGGCTTTTGTATTTATTTAGGTAATAGCGTTTATCATCAAATGCACTCAAACCTCGTTTAGAATTATGGGTGGAGACAATTTGCCCTTCTACATTCCTAATTTGGGAATATTGGAAAGTATTTACTACTCCATTACTGTGTAGGGTCTCTTTAAAATGGTTATGTGTTAAAGATCTTTGCACAGCACGGGGGATACCCTTAGCCGTAATGGAATTTGAATTGTCATGTAACAGCAAACTATACATTTTGGGCTTGAGAGCTACAACTTCAAGGATGTGTCTGTCTGAAACCTCTGACTTTAAAAGTCCTAGAACACCCTTCTTAGTAGGATCATATAAGGAGTGAGTTTTAGGAAAATTACTTGTGTCCATCCACGATTTAAGGGGTTCTTTCCCCATCTCGATAAAGACATCTTCAGTCATTAAACTGAAGATGAAACTATCGGTATCGCTGTATATCAGTGCTGTCCTATCTGTATAGTGCTTCTTAAGTACCCTGTACCAAAAATGGTACATACTGTATTTTGCTAGCTCAAGAATCTGGAACCCAATGTAATTAGGGTGAGTAATTTTAATGAATGGTCTGGAACTGACGGACAATAATTTATTGTCACCTAAATGCACCATACGTTTAAAGCGAGGATTCTTCACCTCACGTAAAAATGCCCTAGCAGAAGTCACTAGTTTGGTGTCAATGGCATAACGGGCTGGGTTCAATAGTGTTTTACCAAAAACACTATTTGTTAGTAATTTAAATAGTGTTTTCCTATCGTTACTAGTGGAGGCATTTCTATTGTTAACGTTGGTGTTAACAAATTCTGCCATAAAATCTGACTGGTGGAACTCGTAAATGGCGTGTATAGTCTCTACTTCAAGTCCTATCTCAATAAATAGCTGTAAGAGGTGTAGAGATATGAAATAATGTTTTTTGGGGAGATGATCCCCAACCAGCTTAATATTTTTTTAGGGAGCTTTGTAATGTTATTAGTTTCCAGAAGTCCCTTACTAAATGGTGAGATATCCTCCATACTTATCCCCCTATGGTGTAAACAAAGGGGTAGATCATCTGTCAGTCTAGCTATTTCAGGTCTTATGTGTTTGGTGTCAATTAAGAGCCAGTACCCTTTGTTAGAAGAGAATGGCTGTTCTGTCATTATCTTCCCTTCACTAATGAAGGAGTTCATCTCATCAGATGACAACCTTCTTAGACCCCCATAGGGTAATTTCTTAGTCATACAACTCCCGTAAAGAGAGTTGTAATCTAAATATAGTAAGAAAGAAGAACTATCCTCCTGAGGGTTAAAAGATGGGTTGACATAGTGGTTGTTAGCTCTGACGTAACTCCTAACTGCAGTTGTAAAACCTCCTCGTATGTTTTGTGACAAGAGATTGTGTAACGTGACATCTGCACTTAACTCCAATGATATTTTGCTGCTTTTCAAGAAGCAGTCGTAGGAGTAGCCCGGGAGGCTACAGTAATGAGTCATTTCTAAAGAATAGATATCATTTAGAATTACCCTATGGTGAGTAAAAATGTCAGCTAGTAAGCCTACATCACACCTCAAATAAACTAGGAGGTAATCCTTTAAGGAGTTACATCCTGTTGCCTCCCATACTAATTTAGAATGTCTATATTCCTCCAAGGTGATGGTTGATTTGTTTAGGGAGCTGTAAAACATTTCAATAGGGGGAAGTGTTGCATCATTAAAGCGGCTGATTTTTGTGGCATATTCATAAGGGAAAAACTGTTTTCCCGCTAAGAGTAGGTTATGACTCTCTTCGGGTAAACCTTCTATCATTGAGTGAGTGAATGTTAAGGGGCTGGCTGAATCAATGTGGGTCTTTGCTAGGGACGAAAGACTGCCCGTAATAAAAGCCAGTGAATCAAGAAATTTAAGGTTGCCTATTTCCACCTTAAGATATTTAGTCCCCTGCCTCATGAGGATATTGCTCTTAATATTTGAACCCATGGCAAACTCCCTCAAAATTAAGCCCATGTCGTAAGACATATTGTGGGCAATTAGGACTAAACTCTCTAGAGCATTCTTGTGGCGAAGGTTGCAGTAGTTGCAAAGAGCTCCAATATAATTGACCTTTTCCCTAAGGTGATCATGATGTTGAACCTTGAAATTGGTGTGGGTAAATACCTCTTCACAAAACTGACAGTGAGTTTGTCTCCTAAAATGAACCATATCCTCAAGAGACATGTCTATTTCATATTTGGGCAGGGTGGATCTGATAATTTCCCATTTGGTGGCAACTCGCTCCATGAAATGTGTGACACTGTCCCCACCAAAATAAGTGAATTTATCAATGACGGAGTGGTTCCTATCAACAATTATATAGCTGTATGCTATAGGCCTATGTATTGCTGTAACAGAACCTACACAATCCTCAGTACTTAACACGCTTTCGAAATCAAAAAAAGCTATGTGGGATGGAGGGTAACCTTTCCCTGTATTTTTAAAATGAAGGGTGTCCCCCTCCTTGGGATAAATCATTTTTTGAGTGATGTCGCAGGAAGAAGAGTGATGACTCAGCTCACTAGAATTTTGATATTCTGAAAGACAGCTTTTACAGAAGACTGTCTTTCGCCTGTGACTGCGAGTAAAGTTCCGTAAAAATCTATTCAAGTCTTTAATAAGACTTACATGAGACTCTCCCAACAATAATAATGGTACTATGTCTGAGTACTGTCTGCTACCGCGACGGCAAAGAGAGACGTGATAGGCACCGTCTGTATGTTTGTGAATTGAATACAAAAAAATGGAGAGTTTATTCCTATTCTCCAATTTAGAGATATCCTCCCATGAGAGAGGGAAAGATAAATGGTCGTATTTAACCATTTTCCTAACCCTAGAGTGAGACTCTACAAGTCTTCCTATACGTTTCCATTTCCATCCTTGTTGTGATGCCCGAAAAGCAGCAATGCATTGAATAATGCATGTTCCATTGTTACCATTGGGGTTTGGGTTGAAGACGTCATGTCGTCCCCTTAAAAAGGGGGGATAAGGGACATAATCCCCCAAAACTGACCTTACACTACCATTACAGATAACTATTTTGAGGAAATCAACATTAAATAATATAAAACCACTTCCCTCTGTTTCTGATAGGAGATCCTCCAGACGTGTAATCATATAACCCACCCAACTATCAATAAGATCACCCACCTCCTCAAGAGTTACCAGCCTAGCAGGTGTCGTTATGAAGTGTTCCCTATAGTCATCATCTTCTGTGAGACGTTGTTTTAAAAGTGTTACTTTAACCTCAAGGAGGATTTTGAATGATGAAGTAAAATTGCCATGAGCCGCCAGAGAATTCATGTAATTCTCTATTTCATTGGAGAAAAGGTCTCTAAAGTTGCTTAGGAGACCTACAGGATCTGTGGCAAAGGCTGGGGGGATGGAATATTCCATTCTAGTGAAGAGATCCCCCAGGGCTCCCACCCTATTAATTAAGTGAGGGATGTCTATAACATCCTCCCCTTCTGAGGAATTTCCGTCACTATCTCGATTGTTGTCAAGGGGTCTAAGGCCACTAGGAGCCGTTTGAGGGATGTCACCACCACCATCATTATCATCATCACTCATCTCTTCCTCCCCCCCATTTGCATTGGACTGTCTACCCCCACCACCACCACCACCTAAGAGGCTATTGTTATGTTGGGCTTTGGGGTGAAGTTCCTCCCCTACCTGCCCCTGAGATGTCTTTACCTGCTTCTGAACTGCTCCTGGAAAAAATAATAATAATAATAATAATAATAATAATAATAATAATAATAATAATAATAATAATAATAATAATAATAATAATAATAATCAACACTCCCACACCCTACTAAACCCTATGACATAACGTCTCAAGAAAGCTTCTTAAGAAAATAAAACTGGAGAGAGGGTTTATTCACACACCTTGTGGACATGATTGTAGATGTTCAGTGACCAAGTGCTCACACAAAGTGACCCCACAACTGCCGCAAGAGAAAGTGGGGTGAGGCTTCAAGGTGACGTTGCCGCAAATGAGGCATACAAATCCACTCTCTCTGGTAGGTTGGCGATGTTTACTTCCTAACAATGAAATAGCATATAATTATACACTCTCTCTCACTCACTCACTCACACATGAAGATAGGAAACCATCTCAATATTTCTCATTTGAAATAAATACAAAAAAATAAAAAATAAACAAATAAATAAATAAGGGCTTACCTCCTCCACAGGTTCTCCTGTGAAGTCCACTAGATTGAACACACAGAGTTTCCCCACAAAGGCGACAACAATAAGTTGTATGCACGAATTGTGGTGATGAGCCCCAACCACAAACGTTACAAATGTTTCCTGGATGTGACATCATCCCCTCTCCTAGGAAAAAAAAATAAATATATATTCTCTCACCAAAAAAAAACACTCCCTCTCCCTTATATATAAAAACATATATATACATATATATATATATAGATATATATATACATATATATATATGTACATATATATATAATATATAAATATAAATAATATATATATATATTCTCACTCAAAACAGCCCACTCTCTCTTATATAGCCCCATATGAAATAGATATTAATTTACTTACATCTTAGGCTGGAAGGGGATGGAGGGTGGAAGGTTTCAACACTAGCTGTATAATACTACGGAGGATGGGTGAGTGGCGTCCTTATATTTGATGATCAAGTGGGGGGGGGGGGCGGCGTTGCCACATGCAACACCTCACAGCCCCTCCCCCCTCGTGTGAAAGAGAAGGGTTAGGGTTGCTATGGGGAACTTTTTTTTCTCGTCTGGCGGTCATCTCAATGGGGAGTTCGACAAAAAACCCAGGTAGGTTGTCTATGGTCTGCGGAGGGTGCCGCTCCTTGGAGGGTGAATACACAATACATGCAACATCTCGCAGGTCTTGTATGAAAGAGAAGGGTTAGAGTTTGCTATAAAGAACTTTTCTTTTCTCTCGTCTGGAGGTCATCTCAAGGGGAGTCCCCCACAAAAAAAAACCAGGTGGGGGGTGTCTTAGTCCTGATGGAGTGAATACACCCTCTCTCACACACACTCACACACACTCTTCTTCTTAAGTATAGTGCTTCTTAAGTACCCTGTACCAAAAATGGTACATACTGTATTTTGCTAGCTCAAGAATCTGGAACCCAATGTAATTAGGGTGAGTAATTTTAATGAATGGTCTGGAACTGACGGACAATAATTTATTGTCACCTAAATGCACCATACGTTTAAAGCGAGGATTCTTCACCTCACGTAAAAATGCCCTAGCAGAAGTCACTAGTTTGGTGTCAATGGCATAACGGGCTGGGTTCAATAGTGTTTTACCAAAAACACTATTTGTTAGTAATTTAAATAGTGTTTTCCTATCGTTACTAGTGGAGGCATTTCTATTGTTAACGTTGGTGTTAACAAATTCCGCCATAAAATCTGACTGGTGGAACTCGTAAATGGCGTGTATAGTCTCTACTTCAAGTCCTATCTCAATAAATAGCTGTAAGAGGTGTAGAGATATGAAATAATGTTTTTTGGGGAGATGATCCCCAACCAGCTTAATATTTTTTGTAGGGAGCTTTGTAATGTTATTAGTTTCCAGAAGTCCCTTACTAAATGGTGAGATATCCTCCATACTTATCCCCCTATGGTGTAAACAGAGGGGTAGATCATCTGTCAGTCTAGCTATTTCAGGTCTTATGTGTTTGGTGTCAATTAAGAGCCAGTACCCTTTGTTAGAGGAGAATGGCTGTTCTGTCATTATCTTCCCTTCACTAATGAAGGAGTTCATCTCATCAGATGACAACCTTCTTAGACCCCCATAGGGTAATTTCTTAGTCATACAACTCCCGTAAAGAGAGTTGTAATCTAAATATAGTAAGAAAGAAGAACTATCCTCCTGAGGGTTAAAAGATGGGTTGACATAGTGGTTGTTAGCTCTGACGTAACTCCTAACTGCAGTTGTAAAACCTCCTCGTATGTTTTGTGACAAGAGATTGTGTAACGTGACATCTGCACTTAACTCCAATGATATTTTGCTGCTTTTCAAGAAGCAGTCGTAGGAGTAGCCCGGGAGGCTACAGTAATGAGTCATTTCTAAAGAATAGATATCATTTAGAATTACCCTATGGTGAGTAAAAATGTCAGCTAGTAAGCCTACATCACACCTCAAATAAACTAGGAGGTAATCCTTTAAGGAGTTACATCCTGTTGCCTCCCATACTAATTTAGAATGTCTATATTCCTCCAAGGTGATGGTTGATTTGTTTAGGGAGCTGTAAAACATTTCAATAGGGGGAAGTGTTGCATCATTAAAGCAGCTGATTTTGTGGCATATTCATAAGGGAAAAACTGTTTTCCCGCTAAGAGTAGGTTATGACTCTCTTCGGGTAAACCTTCTATCATTGAGTGAGTGAATGTTAAGGGGCTGGCTGAATCAATGTGGGTCTTTGCTAGGGACGAAAGACTGCCCGTAATAAAAGCCAGTGAATCAAGAAATTTAAGGTTGCCTATTTCCACCTTAAGATATTTAGTCCCCTGTCTCATGAGGATATTGCTCTTAATATTTGAACCCATGGCAAACTCCCTCAAAATTAAGCCCATGTCGTAAGACATATTGTGGGCAATTAGGACTAAACTCTCTAGAGCATTCTTGTGGCGAAGGTTGCAGTAGTTGCAAAGAGCTCCAATATAATTGACCTTTTCCCTAAGGTGATCATGATGTTGAACCTTGAAATTGGTGAGGGTAAATACCTCTTCACAAAACTGACAGTGAGTTTGTCTCCTAAAATGAACCATATCCTCAAGAGACATGTCTATTTCATATTTGGGCAGGGTGGATCTGATAATTTCCCATTTGGTGGCAACTCGCTCCATGAAATGTGTGACACTGTCCCCACCAAAATAAGTGAATTTATCAATGACGGAGTGGTTCCTATCAACAATTATATAGCTGTATGCTATAGGCCTATGTATTGCTGTAACAGAACCTACACAATCCTCAGTACTTAACACGCTTTCGAAATCAAAAAAAGCTATGTGGGATGGAGGGTAACCTTTCCCTGTATTTTTAAAATGAAGGGTGTCCCCCTCCTTGGGATAAATCATTTTTGAGTGATGTCGCAGGAAGAAGAGTGATGACTCAGCTCACTAGAATTTTGATATTCTGAAAGACAGCTTTTACAGAAGACTGTCTTTCGCCTGTGACTGCGAGTAAAGTTCCGTAAAAATCTATTCAAGTCTTTAATAAGACTTACATGAGACTCTCCCAACAATAATAATGGTACTATGTCTGAGTACTGTCTGCTACCGCGACGGCAAAGAGAGACGTGATAGGCACCGTCTGTATGTTTGTGAATTGAATACAAAAAATGGAGAGTTTATTCCTATTCTCCAATTTAGAGATATCCTCCCATGAGAGAGGGAAAGATAAATGGTCGTATTTAACCATTTTCCTAACCCTAGAGTGAGACTCTACAAGTCTTCCTATACGTTTCCATTTCCATCCTTGTTGTGATGCCCGAAAAGCAGCAATGCATTGAATAATGCATGTTCCATTGTTACCATTGGGGTTTGGGTTGAAGACGTCATGTCGTCCCCTTAAAAAGGGGGGATAAGGGACATAATCCCCCAAAACTGACCTTACACTACCATTACAGATAACTATTTTGAGGAAATCAACATTAAATAATATAAAACCACTTCCCTCTGTTTCTGATAGGAGATCCTCCAGACGTGTAATCATATAACCCACCCAACTATCAATAAGATCACCCACCTCCTCAAGAGTTACCAGCCTAGCAGGTGTCGTTATGAAGTGTTCCCTATAGTCATCATCTTCTGTGAGACGTTGTTTTAAAAGTGTTACTTTAACCTCAAGGAGGATTTTGAATGATGAAGTAAAATTGCCATGAGCCGCCAGAGAATTCATGTAATTCTCTATTTCATTGGAGAAAAGGTCTCTAAAGTTGCTTAGGAGACCTACAGGATCTGTGGCAAAGGCTGGGGGGATGGAATATTCCATTCTAGTGAAGAGATCCCCCAGGGCTCCCACCCTATTAATTAAGTGAGGGATGTCTATAACATCCTCCCCTTCTGAGGAATTTCCGTCACTATCTCGATTGTTGTCGAGGGGTCTAAGGCCACTAGGACCCGTTTGAGGGATGTCACCACCACCATCATTATCATCATCACTCATCTCTTCCTCCCCCCCATTTGCATTGGACTGTCTACCCCCACCACCACCACCACCTAAGAGGCTATTGTATGTTGGGCTTTGGGGGGAGTTCCTCTCCTACCTGTCCCTGAGATGTCTTTACCTGCTTCTGAACTGCCCTGGAAAAAATAATAGTAATAATAATATAATAATAATAATAATAATAATAATATAATAATAATAATAATAATAATAAAAAAAAAATCTACACTCCCACACCCTACTAAACCCTATGACATAACGTCTCAAGAAAGCTTCTTAAGAAAATAAAACTGGAGAGAGGGTTTATTCACACACCTTGTGGACATGATTATAGATGTTCAGAGACCAAGTGCTCACACAAAGTGACTCCACAACTGCTGCAGGAGAAAGTGGGGTGAGGCTTCAAGGTGACGTTGCCGCAAATGAGGCATACAAATCCACTCTCTCTGTAGGTTGGCAATGTTTACTTCCTAACAAGGAAATAGCATATAATTATACACTCACACTCACTCACTCACTCACTCACACATGAAGATAGAAACCATCTCAATATTTCTCATTTGAAATAAATACGAAAAAATAATAAACAAACAAATAAATAATTTATTTATTATTATTTATTTATTTATTTATTTATTTATTTATTTATTTATTCATATACAAGAAGGTACATTGGGAATGTGAGAATATATAATATGGTAATTACAATCTTGTAAAGCCACTAGTACGCGCAGCGTTTCGGGCAGGTCCTTAATCTAAGAAAATTTTTAGTAGGTAAATACTAGCAAAAATTATAAAAAAGAAATGATAACAGTTACATGGCAAGAAAAGAAGAAAGAAAAAAAAAAGATGAGAGAAAATTGTAGGTACAGTATAATAAAGCACTTAGGTAGCTAAGATTGATTGCAATGAAAGCTTGAATGGTAGTTGACAAAATTTGGTAGGCACAATACAGCAAATGGCTAGCACATAAAGGAAGACAGCAATGAACACAATGAAGGTTGTTTGGGTTAAATACATAAGAATTAGGAGATTGGGTAACACTAGATACAGAGCAAAAAATAAAGCTCAGTGTAGGAAACTAAGAAGATGAAATTAAGTACTTTTTGGTTTGTTTTTAAATAAGGCAAAAGTTTTACAGTTTTTCAATTCACTAGGGAGTGAGTTCCATAGACTAGGTCCCTTAATTTGCATAGAGTGTTTACACAGATTAAGTTTGACCCTGGGGATATCAAAGAGATATTTATTTCTGGTGTGGTGATAATGGGTCCTATTACATCTGTCCAGAGAGAGTTTCAGAGCATGGTTTGCATTTAAGAACAGGGTTTTGTAGATGTAGTTGACACAAGAGAATGTGTGGAGGGAGTTAATATTTAGCAAGTTTAGGGATTTAAACAAGGGAGCTGAGTGTTGTCTGAAAGCAGAGTTAGTTATTATTCTGATAGCAGATTTTGCTGGGTGATGATGGGCTTAAGGTGGTTTGCAGTGGTAGACCCCCATGCACAGATACCATAATTAAGATAGGGGTAGATTAGAGCATAATAGAGAGAGAGGAGAGCAGAGTTAGGAACATAATATCTGATTTTGGAGAGTATACCAACTGTCTTAGAGACTTTCTTAGTTATGTGTTGAATGTGGGTGCTGAAGTTGAGTCTCTTGTCTAGGAATAGGCCAAGAAACTTGCCATCATTTTTATTACTGATGTTAATGTTGTCTATCTGTAGCTGAATTGCATTTGATGATTTGCTTCCAAATAAGATGTAGTAAGTCTTTTCGATGTTTAATGTTAGTTTGTTAGTTGACATCCATAAGTGGACTTTTTTTAATTCATTATTCACAACATTATTTAGTGTATGTGGGTTGAGGTCTGAATAGATAAGAGTAGTATCGTCAGCAAACAATATAGGTTTGTGAATATTAGAGACATTAGGCAGATCGTTTATATATATAAGAAATAGAAGAGGTCCTAAGATACTGCCCTGTGGCACTCCAACGGTAATTGGTAGAGTGGAAGAAGTTGTTTCATTGATAGTTACATATTGGTGTCTGTCACTAAGATAGGATCGGATGTAGTCAAGGGCAAGGCCTCGGATTCCATAATGCTGGAGTTTAAGTAAGAGGTAGTTGTGATTAACAGTATCAAAGGCTTTTCTTAGGTCAATGAAGAGTCCAATCGGAAACTCATTTTTGTCAAGTGCTGAGTAGATTACGTCAAGGAGACTAATGATTGCATCGTTGGTGCTCTTTTGGGACCTGAAGCCAAACTGGCAGGGGCTGAGTATGTCGAATTTTACGAGGTAGGAATAGAGCTGTTTGTAAATAATTTTTTCAAATATTTTTGATAGAATGGGTAGATTTGATATTGGTCTATAATTGTTTATGTCCGCCGGATTGCCTCCTTTATGGACTGGCGTTACTCTTGCTTTTTTGAGGATATCAGGGAAGGTGTGACACTCTATAGATTTGTTGAACAGTAGGGCTATGGGTGGGGCAAGGGCATGGGAGGCTCTCTTGTATACAATGGACGGAATTTCACTGGTGTTCCCTGCCTTTGTTTTTAGAGAGTGTATGATGGACACAACATCTGCCGGGCTGATTGGTGAAAGGAGTAGAGAGTTTGGATAGCTGCCTGAGAGATATGTGTTAATATGTGTCTGAGTCTGCGGGATTTTACTGGCAAGATTAGCACCAACCGATGAAAAGAAACTATTAAATTCATTTGCCATTTCTAAATCAGTTGACGGTATATCCCCATCCTTGTAGACTTTTATTTGGTTATGTGAGTGTTGTTTAGTTCCTAGGATACTAGAGATGGTTTTCCAAGTGCTTTTCATGTTGCCTTTTGCTTCATTGAATCTATTCACATAATATGCAAGTTTTGCCTTTTTTATGATACTGGTAAGCATTGATGAGTACCTTTTAGCTACTTCCTTTGAAACTAGGCCAATCCTAGTTTCTTTTCATATTCATGTTTCTTGTTGATTGAATTGAGAATGCCGCTTGTGAGCCATGGATTGTTTAATCTTTTGTCAGTTACTTGCTTGGTAAGAAGGGGACAATGAAGGTTGTAGAGGCTTAGAGTTTTGGAGAGGAAGAGGTTAGCTAATGAATTTATATCCTGGGTATTATTGAATTCAGAATCCCAGTTAATATTGTGAAATGCATCTGTAAGATTGCCCAAAGCTGATTCACTGTGTAGCCTAAATGAAAGCTTCTTGCTTTTTGGTGGTGTTATGTCCATGTTCGCTATGAGAAAGGTAGGATAGTGGTCAGTTGTTCTGTCGTAGATTATACCAGATACAAGGGGAGCTGTTATGTTTGTCCATATGTGGTCCAAGGTAGTGGCTGATGTTTGAGTGACTCGGGTAGGTTTGGTGATTGTGGGGATTAGCATACAATCCTGAAGGGCTTACCTCCTCCACAGGTTCTCCTGTGAAGTCCACTAGATTGAACACAGAGTTTCCCCACAAAGGAGACAACAATAAGTTGTATGCACGAATTGTGGTGATGAGCTCCAACCACAACGTTACAAATGTTTCCTGGATGTGACATCATCCCCTCTCCTAGGAAAAAAAAAAATATATATATATTCTCTCACCAAAAAAAAAAACTCCCTCTCCTTATATATAAAAAAATATATAATATATATATATATATATATATATATATATATATATATATATATATTATAAATATATATATATATATATATAATATATTATATATATTCTCTCTCACTCAAAACGTCCCACTCTCTTATATATAATATATATATATTATATATTATATATAATATATATATATATAAATATATATATATATATATATATATATATATATATATATATATATATATACATATATATATATATATAAATATAAATAATATATATATATATTCTCACTCAAAACAGCCCACTCTCTCTTATATAGCCCCATATGAAATAGATATTAATTTACTTACATCTTAGGCTGGAAGGGGATGGAGGGTGGAAGGTTTCAACACTAGCTGTATAATACGACGGAGGAGGGGTGAGTGGCGTCCTTATATTTGATGATCAAGTGGGGGGCGGCGTTGCCACATGCAACACCTCACAGCCCCTCCCCCCTCGTGTGAAAGAGAAGGGTTAGGGTTGCTATGGGGAACTTTTTTTTCTCGTCTGGCGGTCATCTCAATGGGGAGTTCGACAAAAAAACCCAGGTAGGTTGTCTATGGTCTGCGGAGGGTGCCGCTCCTTGGAGAGTGAATACACAATACATGCAACATCTCGCAGGTCTTGTATGAAAGAGAAGGGTTAGAGTTTGCTATAAAGAACTTTTCTTTTCTCTCGTCTGGAGGTCATCTCAAGGGGAGTCCCCCCAAAAAAAACCAGGTGGGGGTGTCTTAGTCCTGATGGGGGTGACATACACACTCACACACACACACACACACACACACACACACACACACACACACACACACACACACACACACACACACACACACACACACACACACACACACACACACACACACACACACACACATATATATATATATATATATATATATATATATATATATATATATATATATATATATATATATATATATATATATATATGACTGTCCATAGGTAATTGGGCCATTTCTGTGGGAAATATGGAGGAGTGTGCTTCTGCCACAGATGACCAACTTAATATTTTTCATCAACCAGCAAGAATATTTGTAGCTGGTTTTAGCAATTCTGGGAAAACCAGTCTGGTGGAAAATTTATGTGTTAAATACCACTGGAAATTCTCAAAAATTATAGTGTCATCTGCAAATAATACTGAACATCCTCTTTCAAACAACCCCATTTTGCGAAACAAGGTTACTCTCTCCCAAGGTCTGATAAACCCTTTAGAGTATAAGAATCCTTTTTCAAAAGAGTCAGTTTTGTATATAATTGATGACTTATACCTGGAAGCCATTCAGAGTCCAATTATAGCCAATATCTTCACCCGAGGGAGACACGATAATATTTCTGTAATTCTAATTAGTCAAAATTTGTTCCCCCAGGGGAAATATGCCAGGACAATAACTCTGAATTGTACCCATTATATATTAATGAAGCAGAGAGACATAACCCAACTTGAAATTTTAAGTGGACAGTTATATGGGCGAAAAACTATCAATAATTTCGTTGAAATATACCGTCGGGCAATATCCCAGAGAGAGTATGGCTATTTATTGGTCGATCTGACAGTTCCTGAGACATTACAACTACGAACGAACATTGTCAATGAAGACCAGTGTGAAATTGTTTATCAAATGTGAACAAAAAAATGTCTTTAACGACGCAGAAACGGACAATTCTTACCACCATCTATAATGACATTTCCAGCTTGGGTGGTTTCACAGGATCAATTCAAAAATTGTATAAGGCCGCCAGACTTAAAGACACCAGCATCAGTATTGCAGATGTGCGGGAATTTCTCCGTGGGGAGCGATCTTATACCTTACATAGAAGAAATTTAGTTAGGTTTCCTCGACGGAAAATATTAGCTCCTAAGCCCCGCACCATAATTGCCTGTGATTTGGGAGACTTTTGTAGTTTACAAAAATACAATAATGGTGTTAAATATATTTTGATTTGTGTTGATGTTTATTCTCGTCTAATGCAGACTCAAACTTTAAAAACAAAAAATTCAACTGATGTGGTAGCTGCTCTAAAGAAGATGTTAGAAGCAACCCCACAGTTTCACGGGGTAAGACGAATATTCACCGACCGAGGAAGAGAATTTTACAACAGGACAGTTCAAAATTATTTGAATAAGAAAAATATTAAATTATATAGTGTATTTTCGGAAATGAAATCTAGTATAGTGGAGCGTGCCATCAAAACTTTAAAACATAAACTGTATCATTATATGACTCAAGCTAATTCATTACAATACATTCACATCCTCCCAAAAGTTGTGGAGGTATACAATCACTCTTTCCACAGAATACTAAGAAATACCCCACATGCCATTCATAAGTTGCAAAACATTGAAGATATACGAAGACAGTTTAAGGTCATGTATTTAAACAATAACTACCCTTAACCGCCATCAGTCCACAACTGGAGGTTGGACAGTATGTACGACTAGCAAAGCGAAGGAATATATTTCACAAGGGCTTTTGGCCCCAAAATACAGAAGAAATATTTCAGGTGACTCATATCGACAGAACACAACCAATCCCAACCTACAAAATCAAAGATTTAACCAACGAGGCAATCAGTGGTATGTTTTATGAGCAAGAATTGATTCCAACATCCCTTCCAGACTATTTTCCCATAACGATATTACAGTCTAGGAAGACATCGAAAGGACACAGAGAATATTTCGTCAAGTGGAGAGGCTACCCAGAATCCTCCAATTGCTGGATTAGAGCTCAAGACATCGTCAAATTTAAAAAAAAATGACAGTTCATCAGGACTCTCTCGTAGAGAAACACCATCAACTGTTATTTTTATTAAACAATTTATCGCCCAAGAAGCGGAATAAACTAATCAAGGCTTTAAAACGACAGGAAATTGAATCAATTTGTGAAATTTTTGCCAATTTTCTGAAACGAAACATCCCAGTTCAACCTCAGATAATTAATGGACTACAGAGGTATCAGAATGACATTCGTTCTGTAGCACGTAAGAGAACTCCTCTCTACAAAAAGAAAAACATCCTGACCTCTAGAAGAGGTGGAGCCATATTGGCAGCTCTGTTACCTTTGGCTGTATCGTTAATTTCCTCTCTAATAAAGTAATTACGTAAGAAGAGAAAAAAATGGTGAAAGAATATTGCCTAGTACCACGACTCGTCGCTGAAAAATATTTATTTAATAAAAACGAGAGTACTCCATCACCTCTTAATGAGGTGGCTCCACCCTCCCCCGCCAGTAATAGAGGTGGAAATAAGTCCTTCTCTTTAAAAAACGAAAGCAAATGGGGCAATTCGGCTAATAATGTTGGTGGTAGCTGTAAACACCTTGACTGCGAGTCTAGCGGTGGCGATGGTAGAGTGGGGGGAGAGGCCACTCCCCCCTCACCCCCAGCAAGAATAACAACTTGCGGGCGGGGTTGCCACAGTAGCTCCTTTGAACGTTATAACCCTACCACCGTGGGGGACTGGTCAGACCACCTTTAAAAGACATTGCCCGCCCCCCCGCCGCGCCGGCCGCCGCCGCGCAGGTGCCCGCCGCGGGGTTCTTTCAACAAAAAACGCGGGACAGGTGCGACCATCGTCCTTTAAAAAAAATAAAAAAAAGGATACATTCCATTCTACCGCCCGAGATGCGATTAGCTGTTGCTGGGCCCACTCTCCACAAAGCCACCACCACTACCACCTCCCAAAATCCAAGTCTGGACAACTTAATAAATGTGAATTTTAAAATAGGGGAAATTCCTCACGTCAAAACATTACTGAACATGTTTGAACAAAACAGCCAACAGGTGGTATGGGATAGTCACGGGAATTTATTAAAGCCTGTGCAAAATTTAAATATTTTAGATATAATTAAAACTTTAGCCTTTACTAAAGGACAATTTAGGGCGGCTGACAAGACAGATGTAAGGATTTTACTGAAGGTGGCTGGCATAGACCCATCCTTTATACGTAATTCTCGCGCCAGAACGCAGTTAAAAGGGGGAAGGGCTATTCATAGGAGACCCCATTGGGAACCGTATTGAAAAGCCTATATGAGTCACTTCTTAATCATCATTATATTCAGTTGTGTATCCACCATGGAGCGAGCTTCAACCCCCCCTCCGACGGTAGAGGAGGAAGAAAAATCGCCCCTATTGAAGCGTTTGGTTGCTACTCAACGTTACTACAAGTTTGTCGAACACAAAAGTAGATTGATATATGCCTTATGGGATTGTTACGACCGTCTTGTGTTGAGTGCTCCCCCAGAACGGTTTTTTAAGTCATTTGGTGAAACGGTGAAAAGGTATGAAGAGTATTCATCTCAGGAGATCCAGACGGAGATTTGGCAGATGGAAAAATTAACCTTCCAACATCGGGACATGATTACAGCCTTTGAGTCTGGACGGAGTGTCTATGGGCTCATAAGGTGATCTCTACCCCTCACCCCTACATCCCTCTACCCCCAGGTGGGTCGCAGGTGTATTTAAAGGCCGCCCACCGCCTGCTCCTGGAACACTATACTACAGTGTCGACACGCTCCTCACAGCCACCCTCTCACCATGTCGCTGGCGAGTATCAAGACCATTGGTGACGATATCACTGACTCCCACACCTTTGGAGTAGGTGATGTCATCGTCTACGAGTTACCAGCTGCCGTTGTGCGTCCCTATGGTCTCGCTTCCATCATATGGAAGACTTACCCCTATGCCCGTGTGGAACGTGAAGGGCTGGGTAGTGTCAATAGGGCAATAATTCGTTGTCGGGCTACCCCAGGGGACATTGATGTGAAGATTGCCCCACTCCCCTCTGACGGACAAGATCTCATAGAGGAGCCCGTCCTCTACTTCAGGCCGACTTTTGTGGCCTTGAGTTCTGCTTTCGGGGCAGGGGCCCCCTTCGAGTCAAACCCAATAGCCCAGGAACAAGTGCAGACTTCCGCCGACACTCACTACGTCACTAACGTCACCCTGGATACCGCACAAAACCGGCGGTACTGGTTGAAGATGGCCCTAACCAAGATGGGGAATGTCATGGCGAGAACCCCAACCATGACTCGACTGGTGGTACCCCACGGCTTAGGGGCTTCCCGTGATGGTATGGTCAACTGGCACAAGGACATTGGACCCATGCTGCTCTCTCTTCATCAGGAATTGACCAAACTCAACAAAGAGTTGGTCATCCTCAAACGACCTGCAGGTGTTACCCCTCCAGTGGTGCCCCTCCCCTTCGACGACCCAAGTGCTGATAATCTTACTATAACGCTCGACACCATGGTGGGAGAGGGCGGTACCACCCCAAGAACCTCTTCTCGTTCTACTCCTTCAGCGCCACCACCCACCCCCAGGAAGAAGAAACATAAGAACATAAGAACATAAGAACAAAGGCAACTGCAGAAGGCCTATTGGCCCATACGAGGCAGCTCCTATTTATAACCACCCAATCCCACTCATATACATGTCCAACCCATGCTTGAAACAATCGAGGGACCCCACCTCCACAATGTTACGCGGCAATTGGTTCCACAAATCAACAACCCTGTTACTGAACCAGTATTTACCCAAGTCTTTCCTAAATCTAAACTTATCCAATTTATACCCATTGTTTCGCGTTCTGTCCTGTGTTGATACTTTCAATACCCTATTAATAGCCCCTTTGTTATGTCCATTCATCCACTTGTAAACCTCTATCATGTCACCCCTAACTCTTCGCCTTTCCAGTGAATGCAACTTAAGCTTTGTTAATCTTTCTTCATATGAAAGATTTCTAATTTGGGGAATTAACTTAGTCATCCTACGCTGGACACGTTCAAGTGAATTTATATCCATTCTATAATATGGCGACCAAAACTGAACTGCATAATCTAAATGGGGCCTAACCAGAGCAAGATATAGCTTGAGAACCACACCAGGTGTCTTGTTACTTACGCTGCGATTAATAAATCCGAGTGTCCGATTTGCCTTATTACGAACATTCATGCATTGATCCTTTTGTTTTAAATTCTTACTAATTATAACTCCCAGATCCCTTTCGCAATCCGACTTCGCAATCTCAACACCATCTAGCTCGTATCTTGTAACTCTATCATCATTACCTAGCCTCAGAACTTTACATTTATCAGCATTAAACTGCATCTGCCAGTCCTTTGACCATTTCAAAACCCTATCTAGATCAACTTGAAGTGATAGTGAGTCCTCCTCCGAATTAATTTCCCTACCGATTTTCGTATCATCGGCAAATTTGCAAATGTTGCTACTCAAACCTGAATCTAAATCATTTATATATATTATAAACAACAGAGGTCCCAAGACAGAGCCTTGAGGCACTCCACTTACAACATTTTCCCACTCTGACTTGACTCCATTTATACTAACTCTCTGTTTCCTTTGGTATAGCCATGCCCTAATCCAGCTTAATATAGCACCCCCAATACCATGAGCCTCTATCTTTTTAATCAGTCTTTCATGTGGCACTGTATCGAAAGCTTTGCTAAAGTCAAGGTACACAACATCACAATCCTTACCACTATCAACTGCCTCAACTATGCTAGAATAAAAAGATAACAAATTTGTTAAACATGAACGGCCATTTATAAAACCATGTTGCGACTCAATTATTAATTTATGTTTTTCAAGATGAAGACGAATTTTATTTGCTATTATAGATTCGAGTAACTTTCCCACAATAGACGTTAGGCTAATTGGTCGATAGTTAGACGCAAGTGATCTATCTCCTTTCTTAAAAACTGGTATCACATTAGCAACTTTCCAAAACTCTGGCACTCTGCCTGACTCTATTGATTTATTAAATATGATTGACAGTGGGTCACAAAGCTCCTCTTTGCATTCTTTCAGCACCCTGGCAAACACTTCATCCGGCCCTGGGGATTTGTTTGGTTTGAGTTTTACTATTTGTTTAAGAACATCCTCCCTGGTAACTGCTAAACTCGTCAACCTGTCCTCGTCCCCACCCACATAGACTTGTTCGGCTGAAGGCATATTGTTAAGTTCCTCTTTAGTAAATACAGATACAAAATATTTGTTAAAAATACTACTCATCTCTTCATCACTATCTGTTATTTGACCTGTCTCAGTTTTTAATGGACCTATCCTTTCCCTAGTCTTAGTTCGATATAACTGAAAAAAACCTTTAGGATTTGTCTTTGCTTGCCCTGCTATACGAACTTCATAGTTTCTTTTTGCTTTCCTTATCTCTTTTTTAACATTTTTAACCAGTTGTACGAATTCCTGTTCTAAAGTGACCTCCCCATTTTTAATCCTTTTGTACCAAGCTCTCTTTTTACCTATAAGGTTCTTCAAATTCTTTGTTATCCACTTTGGGTCATTAGTAATCGATCTATTCAATTTGTGTGGTATACTACGTTCCTGTGCTTTGTTTAGAATATTCTTAAATAAGTTATATATTGAATCCACATCGAAATCCCCATTTACATCACCTATCGCTGGGTTCATGTCTCGCTCCAAGACCGGCCCACACCCCATACCCAAGACTTTCCAATCAATTTGACCCAAAAAATTTCTTAGGCTATTAAAATCAGCTTTTCGAAAATCTGGCACTTTAACAGAATTTTCTCCTACAGGTCTATTCCATTCTATGCTAAATCTGATTTCTTTGTGATCACTGTTCCCTAGCTCACTCCCTATTTCGATGTCATTAATTTGTGTTTCCCTGTTAGTTAACACTAAATCTAAAATATTGTTTTCCCGTGTTGGTTCCTTAATGTGTTGCGTAAGAAAGCAATCGTCAATTAATTCTAGAAAATCTTCTGCTTCACTATTCCCTGTTTTGTTCAACCAGTTTATTCCACTAAAATTAAAGTCACCCATGACATAAATACTGTTAGATCTAGATGCCCTAGATATTTCATCCCATAGATGCTTTGCTTCCATTCTGTCTAAATTTGGTGGCCTATATATAACTCCTATTGTAATATTATTTGCTTTTTCGTTTAATTCTATCCAAATGGTTTCTGTGTGTGGCTCAGTTTTGATTCCCTCTTTGAGACTACATTTCAAATTGTCCCTAACGTATATGGCTACTCCACCTCCTCGTCTAATATATCTATCTGTGTGAAATAGTTTAAATCCATTTATTTGATATTCAGCTAATAGTTCTCTATTATCTACATTCATCCACGTTTCGGTAAGTGCAATAATATCTATTTTTTCTGTGCAGACAAGAGCATTTAATTCGTTAATTTTATTTCTTAGACTTCTACTGTTAGTGTAATATACCCTAAGTGAATAGTTATTTTGAGGCCCTTCTCTTTCCCTGATCATTTTGCCAATTCCTTTCTCCCACAAACACATACTTTTATTACCTCCTTCCTCCAAATCAATTCCCATACCACTATCTACTAACAGTTTAAACCCAAACAAACACCTCTAACCACTTCTTCCAACGAGTTCGCAACAGCAACAACCCCAGCTCTCGATAGGTGCACACCATCACGAGCATACATTTCATTCCTTCCATAGAAGTGTTCCCAGTTGTCTATGAAAGATATTGCATTTGATTTGCAATATAAGAACATAAGAACAAAGGCAACTGCAGAAGGCCTATTGGCCCATACGAGGCAGCTCCTATTTATAACCACCCAATATCTTTCCAGCCGGCAATTGACACCAAGTGCCCTCGACATCCATTCATTTCCAACTCCCTTTCTTGGAAGAATGCCACATATGATCGGGATTCTTCCCTTGCTCCTAACTAATTCTATTGCTGTCTTGAATCTTTGTATTAGTTCCTCACTCCTAACTCGCCCAACATCATTACCCCCTGCACTTAAACAAATAATGGGTTTGTTCCCATTTCCCTTCATAATATCATTCATGTTTCCAACAATATCACCAATTCCAGCTCCCGGATAGCACACCCTTAATCTGTTCCCCCTTTCTCTGGCACAAAACGTTCTGTCTAAATATCTCACCTGAGAATCTCCCACAACCAAAATTCGCTTCGATTCTCCCTTTTCCTTACGAGCAGTTTGAGGGACCTGCGTTTCAATGCTCCTCGTTGCTTTGCCTTTGGCTCCTCGTTGAGCAACAGGTTCACCACAGCACTCGTCCTCTAACACATCAAATGCGTTAGAAGTCCTTAGGCTAGGTGTCGGTCTTGCCAAGGTCTTCTTAAGACCCCTGTCTTTTACCACTTGCCAAGACGAGGTCTCCTCCTTTGTTTCTTCCTGACGTTGCTTCAGCTGTCGAACCTCCTCCCGTAGTGAATCCAGCTCTGTCCTCAGAGCTCCAACTAGATTCACCAGTGCCTTTACTAATCCTTCCATTATTGCTGTAATAATATTACTACAATCGGAGCTCCAGCTAACACAACCTCTCACTGTGAAAGCACCTGACTGGAGCTTTCACAGCTCCAGTCAGGTGCTATGAAAAGAAATTTAGGATTGGCCTAGTTACAAAGGAAGTAGTTGAAAGGTACTCATCAGTGCTTACCAGTATCATAAGAAAAGCTAAACTTTCTTATTATGAGACTAGATTCAAAGAAGCAAAAGGCAACATGAAAAGCACATGGAATACCATCTCTAATATCCTAGTAACTAAACAAGACTCCCACAACCAGATAACACTCTCTAAGGATGGCCTTACACCGTCATCTGATTTAGAAATGGCGAATGAATTTAATAGCTTCTTTTCATCGGTCGGTGCTAACCTTGCAAGTAAAATCCCACAGACTCAGACACATATCAACACATCTCTCAGGCAGCTATCCAAACTCTCTTCTTTCACCAGTCAGCCCGACAGATGTTGTGTCCATCATACACTCACTAAAAACCAAAGCTGGGAACATCAGTGAAATCCCATCCATTGTATACAAGAGTGCCACCCATGCCTTTGCGCCACCTATAGCTCTGCTGTTTAACAAATCCCTTGAGTGTCATACCTTCCCTGATATCCTTAAAAAAGCAAGAGTAACGCCAGTTCATAAAGGAGGTAATCCGGCAGACATAAACAATTATAGACCAATATCAAACCTACCCATACTATCAAAAATATTTGAAAAAATAATCTACAAACAGCTCTACTCCTATCTCGTAAAATTCGAAATTCTTAGCCCCTGTCAGTTTGGTTTCCGCTCCCAAAAGAGTACCAACGATGCAATTATTAGTCTCCTTGATATAATTTACTCAGCCCTTGACAAAAATGAGTTTCCGATTGGACTCTTCATTGACCTGAGAAAGGCCTTTGATACAGTTAATCACAATTATCAATTATGTAGTTTCCGATTGGACTTTCCAATTGGAGTTCCAATTGGAACAATCCAATCCAATCCAGTTTCAATTGAAAATCCAATCCAATTGGAGTTTCCAATTATGAGTTTCCGATTGGACTCTTCATTGACCTGAGAAAGGCCTTTGATACAGTTAATCACAATTATCTCTTATGTAAACTCCATCATTATGGAATCCGAGGCCATGCACTGGACTATATCCAATCCTATCTTAGTGATAGACACCAATGTGTAGCCATCAATAATATAACCTCTCCCACTCTACCATTAACGTTGGAGTGCCACAGGGCCGCATCTTGGGACCTCTTCTATTTCTTATATACATCAATGATCTGCCTAATGTCTCTAACATTCTGAAACCTATTTTGTTTGCTGATAATACTACCCTCATCTACTCCAACCCCATCCCACATACACTAAATAATGTTGTTAATAATGAACTAAAAAAAGTCCACATATGGATGTCAACCAACAAACTAACACTTAACATAGAAAAGATCTACTACATCTTATTTGGAAGCAAATCTACAAATGCAATTCAGCTTCAGATAGACAATGTAAACATTAGCGATAAAAATGATGGTAAGTTTCTTGGCCTAGACAAGAGACTCAACTTCAGTACCCACATACAGCACATAACTAAGAAAGTCTCTAAAATAGTTGGTATACTCTCCAAAATCAGATATTATGTACCTAACTCTGCTCTCATCTCTCTATATTATGCACTAATCTATCCCTATCTTAACTATGGTATCTGTGCATGGGGTTCAACCACTGCAAACCACCTCAAGTCCATCATCACCCAGCAAAAATCTGCTATCAGAATAATATCAAATTCTGCTTTCAGACAACACTCAGCCCCCTTGTTTAACTCCCTAAACATGCTAAACATAATCTCACTCCACAAATTCTCTTGTGTCAACTACATTTACAAAACCCTGTTCTTAAATGAAAAATCCTGCTCTGAAACTCTTCCTGGACAGATGTAATAGGACCCATTATCACCACACCAGAAATAAATATCTCTTTGATATCCCCAGAGTTAAACTTAATCTGTGTAAACACTCTATGCAAATAAAAGAACCCAGTTTATGGAACTCACTCCCTATTGAATTGAAAAGCTGTCCAACTTTTACATCATTCAAAAACAATACTAAAAAGTACCTAATTTCATCTTCATAGTTTTTTACCTTAGATAAAGGGCGAACCGGTTAGAATGCGAATGAGCCTCTTAATACAGGAAATTAAGCCTGGGTCCTTATCTTATATAATATACAGTGTTTTCTCTGATATAGCTGCCATATATTAGGATTCCGGCTTTACAGCTAGTGCCGTTTGGCAGGAACAAGAAGAGGAAGCAAGAATTAATCATGGTACATCAGTTACTTGAGGTGCTGGAAGCTAGCCTCTCACGAGGATAATTTGGTGTCTACATCCTAGTTATACCTGGTGGACTAAGCCTGCTGTACAATAAGATAAGGCACCTCTATTTACTATTTTTTTTTTGAGATATATACAAGAGTTGTTACATTTTTGTACAGCCACTAGTATGCGTAGCGTTTCGGGCAGGTCCCTGGAATACGATCCCCGCCGCGATGAATCGTTTTTTTCATCCAAGTACACATTTTACTGTTGCGTTAAACAGAGGTTACAGTTAAGGAATTGCGCCCAGTAAATCCTCCCCGGCCAGGATACGAACCCATGACATAGCGCTCGCGGAACGCCAGGCGAGTGTCTTACCACCACACCAATATATGTAGTTTAATGCAGTAGTTTGATTGGCTGCATATATATAAATTTAATATACCCCCCTAATGTGTAAGGATCGATTTGTGAGAAATATTGCAGAAATACAGTTCACTTAACATCATACCAATTGCTATCGAAATATATAAATTTACAGTCTCCGTGGTGTAGTGGTAAGACACTCGCCTGGCGTTCCGCGAGCGCTATGTCATGGGTTCGTATCCTGGCCGGGGAGGATTTACTGGGCGCAATTCCTTAACTGTAGCCTCTGTTTAACGCAACAGTAAAATGTGTACTTGGATGAAAAAACGATTCTTCGCGGCGGGGATCGTATTCCAGGGACCTGCCCGAAACGCTACGCGTACTAGTGGCTGTACAAGAATGTAACAACTCTTGTATATATCTCAAAAAAAAAAAAAAAAAAAAAAACATAAATATAAATTATATATAAATTCAAATAAATTAAATAAATATAAATCTCACAGGTCGGTTCCCACATATGGAAAAGTGTTTAAAGTGAAGCTTATATGTCTGCCTTTCTTGAGACATATAAAACATATATGTTTATTAACGAATTCACGTGAAATAAACATTGTTCTGAGGGAGAGTTGCTCGGTCGATCGATCTGTGCTGGGTCGGAGATCGGCGATTATAAAAATACACATATCTTCGCTTTAAATTTAAATATGCCCATAGTAAGGTATTTAGAATGAAGCTTATATTTCTGTCTTTCTTGTGACATATAAAACTCTTACGTTTATTTATAGATAATAAGTTATCAAGATTTTTCAACAATATTCTTTCAGCGTTCGTCTTTTCCAACATGGGCGACCCTTTTGGAAACGCAATACTTTTTTTTTTTTTTTTTTTTTTTTTTTTTTAGATATATACAAGAGTTGTTACATTCTTGTACAGCCACTAGTACGCGTAGCGTTTCGGGCAGGTCCCTGGAATACGATCCCCGCCGCGAAGAATCGTTTTTTCATCCAAGTACACATTTTACTGTTGCGTTAAACAGAGGCTACAGTTAAGGAATTGCGCCCAGTAAATCCTCCCCGGCCAGGATACGAACCCATGACATAGCGCTCGCGGAACGCCAGGCGAGTGTCTTACCACTACACCACTTGGGGTAACCCATCCCATAGTTGGGTCAGTTTCCATTATGGTTTCGGAACAACTATGCAAATTAGCAACATAGGGACTATAAGCATTTTGTCACATATGTACTGTGTTATAGCGAGAAAGGGGGGTTACAACATGAGAGGAGAGGAGACATAGGAACATAATATCTGATTTTAGAAAGTATTCCAACCGTTTTTCACTTTCTTGGTTATGTGTTGTATGTTGGTACTGAAGCTGAGTCGCTGAAGTTAATGACAGTGGATCACTGTCACTAACAATTATCCAATATTGTATCGGTGTAACCAACTTTGATCATCTCTTGGATCAGTAACTGCAACGTCATTAAAGAGTAAAATATTTTAGTCAGACACTCTGTACTCATATAATATATAAATGAGGGAGAGTTAGGAGCCTCCAAATCATTATATATTTCACTTATATCATCTTATGCATAGTGTCTACACGAGCAGAATTATTTAAAATTAACCTAACATTTTTAAGACAATATATAATTGCAAAAGAATTCATGATTAATGTTTTATTGCATTTCAAATATTAATAAATTTTTACATAAAAGCGTATATTTGTTTTAAAGAAAACAATATTTTATGACTGGCCCCGCCTATAGTGTTATTACTTTGGCCATTGCTCCTAAAGAACTCTATTTTAATTTGACAGTCTACTTATAGTAGACTTTATGTTATAATCTGAAACTTGTATTATAATTTTATCCTTGATGTGCTAAGATTTCTTATAATTGCCAATTAACCTTAATGACAATATTACAAGTCTGCAGTGTTTATATCTAGGCATTTCTGTTTGTAAATTTCATTATGTACATGTATATTATTGTTTTACATTATTCTATTCTTATATATCATATTTCTTTGTGTTGTTAAGTGTTGAATTGCTAGTTGTAGTAGTAGCGTCCGGCCGTTGATGCCCCCACCATCTACCTGTATTCACCTAGTTTTGCTTGCAGGGGTTGAGTTCTGCTCTTTCGGCCCGAATCTCAACTGTCAATCAACTCTTACTAACTACTAACTATTTTTTTCCGTTCTGCTTGGTGTCTGGCGAGTTTTTCATGAGTAGATTTGCCGTTTTTTGGTTTTACAATAAATTATCAATTGTATTTTCTGATTTTTGTCTATAGGGATGACGCTCCTATCAACAATATCTTTCAGGATCCTTTCCTCCGTTTTATGAGACGGTGAAAAGAAGTTCTTGTAAAATAGTCTAGTTAGGGTACAAGTGTTGTGTTGGTTGACTCTTCAGAAGTTGCATGGCGTTTTACCTTTCTTTTTATGATGTCTTCAAAGAAACCGTTAGAGAAGCCGTTGTTGACTATGACTTGCCTTACCCTACAGAGTTCTTCATCGACTTCTTTCCATCCTGAGCTGTGGCTTAGAGCACGGTCGACGTAAGCATTGACAACACTCCTCTTGTACCTGTCTGGGCAGTCACTATTGGCATTGAGGCACATTCCCATGTTTGTTTATTTGATGTAACCAAAGAAACAAACATAGGCAATTCTTTCTTTGGTGAAAAACTCGCCAGACACCAAGCAGAACGCTTTGAAGGAGACCAACGTCGTCTATGCCTTTAAATGCCCACTTGGGGACTGTAAGTCCCAAAGAAATCAGTATATAGGCAAGACAACAACGCCTCTTTCGAGGCGACTAACAATGCATAAGCAACAGGGAGCCATCAAGGAACACATAATTTCTTCCCACAACCAGACCATCACCAGAGAAATCTTAACAAACAACACAGAAATCATCGATATATTCGGCGATAGTAGGCGGCTTGACATCAGCGAGGCACTACACATCAAAAAGTCAACACCCAATTAATGCACAACTATATTCTACCTACTTCAAGACCCCGAACCAGTATCGAAGCAACAAGAGGAAGTATGGGTCAATAGACCTTCTGCAGTTACTTATATTCATATGTTCACTTATATGTTTGCCACCTCACCCAAAACTGTTGTACCATATCACCTCATCCAGTAGAGTATTAGTACGAAGAATTTGTGTGTAAATTAAGTCTTCGAAAGTGTAATACGAATTACAAAACGCATTCAGGCGTCAGACAATTAATAAATGAATTTCGGAGAATTGTTATTTTTATTACCACCGACAGTGAAGAAAAACATAAGAAATATTGAGAAGATTCGTGTTAGAATTATTAATCTTACCTTTTCGGTCATATTCAACAACATATATATATATTGTGACGGTAACGTGTTGGAAATGGTGGTCGGCAGTCTTCCAACTAGCAGGTGTCAGTGCTGGGCCACATATACTAAATTTAAATAAAAAAAGGAAAAAAAAGAGTGACTGCTTGTCTGATAATCTGTGGTAAGGCAAGAAACACGAAAACACAAAATATAACAAAATACTTTACTTTAATATAGAAAACACAAAATAAAATAAAGACGATACCTTGGCATATATATAATATAATGTAAAAGAAAAATATATAAAATTATAACAAAGTGAAAAGGGGGGAACTGGTTACGTTAACAAAATAAAATGGTGCTGGGAATATATGCGCTAGCTAAGAACCTCTTATTTGATCACACGAGGTGGGTCAAATTCAGGTGTTCATAGCAGGAGCACGAGATATATTCTGGCTGGCAGAAATGCAAGGGACTCCAACAATAACTGGCGACGATTGTGATTGGCGAGGAACGGGAGTGGTGTGTTGGTTGGCGGCCAATGAGAACGCTGGACGGCCGCAAGTCGCTAGTTAGGCAGTTGAAGGGTTCGGCGCGTCGACCAGGTGTGCAGCAGGTGCTGGAGTGGGGGGAAGGAGGGAGTTGAGGTGCGTGTGGCTGTCTTGATATATACGTTTAGCCACTACAAAACGTATCTTGCATATTGTTGAGGACGTGATGAAATACGAAAATAGCAGGCTAAATCTCTGATAAGAGATTATCGTCACAACTCTCCCCCGAAGCCTGCTGTTCCGGGTGAGTCACGTTCACTGGAGGTAGAGTGGGAGGTGGAGCTGCCTCTACCTCATGCACTCTGGAGAGGGCGTCAGCGATGATGTTATCAGGCCCCTTGATGTAGCAGATCTTTAAATTGAAGCCTTGAAGATATAAAGCCCATCGCAGCAGACGTTGGTTATTAAATTGGGCTTGATGTAAGAATCTCAGAGGGTTGTGGTCCGAATAGATGGTAGTGGACCTAGCACCGTGCAGATATGGTGCAAAGTGTTGTAAGCTCAGGACGATGGAGAGGAGTTCCTTCTCTATAGTACTGTAGTTCTTCTGATGAGGCTTCAACTTGCAACTGTAGTAGCTGACAGGTAGAACCTCCTCGCCTCGCTGCTGCATTAAGACACTTCCGATGCCGGTACCACTGGCGTCGACATGGAGGATGAAAGGCTTCTTGATATCTGGTGAGGCGAGAATGGGATTAGAACAGAGGAGGAATTTGAGTTGTTCGAATGCAACGGTTTGCTCTCTGGTCCAATTATACCGTTGCTTGGGACTGGTTAAGGTGATTAATGGGGTTGCAACAGTGCTAAAATTCTTCACAAACCTACGGTAATAGGAAGCAAGACCAAGGAAGCGCAGGAGCTGCTTCCTGGTAGTAGGCTGTGGATACTGTTGGATTGCTTGAATGTGAATGTTTAACGGAGCCAGGCTGCCACTCCCTATAACATGACCCAGGTACCGCACTTTACCTTTCGCGAAGGTGGACTTGCCCAGATTGATGGTGAGGCCGGCTTTCAGGAGCTTGTAAAACAATCGTTGTAGCTGGAGCAGGTGTTCGCTCCAGGTGTTGGATGCTACCACGATGTCATCCAAATAGGCGTAGGTGTTGTCCAAGCCCTGGATGACGCGGTTGACAGCTCTCTGAAAGGTGGCTGGGGCATTGCAGAGTCCAAAGGGAAGGCGATTGTACCTGTAGAGACCAAACGGGGTTATAAAGGCGGACAGTACCTTAGCTCGCTCCGTTAAACTCACCTGGTAGTAACCCTTGAGTAAGTCTACCTGAGACAGGTAGCGGGCATTACCAATGGCATCCAAAATGTCGTCTATCCTGGGTATTGGGTAGGCGTCCTTCACTGTGACCTGGTTCAACTTCCTATAATCCGTACACAGACGGATTTTGCCGTGAGGTTTGGGTACCAGGATGCATGGTGAGGCCCAGGGGGACTCACAGGGGGTAGCCAGTCCATGGTCCAAGAGATACTGTACCTCAGCCCGCATGACTTCCGTCTTGCTCGGGCTGATTCGGTAGAACGGTTGGCGAATCGGCTGGGTGTCAGGTAGCAGTTGAATGTCGTGCTGAGTCACAGTACACTCTTGGGGATCATCTCGAAACAACTCTTGATGTTCTCTGATGAGTTTGATTAGTGGAGCACTATTATCGTCCTGAAAATGATGGTGAAGGTTAGTAAGGATTTCTGAGTTAGAGAGCGCTGTCTCAGTGTCAGTGCTTTCGGAAGGAGAAGCAGGGAAGGTCTCACTGTGGCTGTATGGACCTGTAAATGAGGTGAAATTGGTTAACACAGTGGGAGGAACCCCATGGTAGGGCTTGAGTAAATTGATGTGGCACAGCTGGGTCTTCCGCCGCCTATCGGGGGTCTCGAGAACGTAGTTGAAGTTGTTCCGGCACTCCTTAACACGGTAGGGTCCTGAGAACCTGTTCTGTAAAGGAGAACCTGGGATAGGGAAATAGGCAAGCACTAAGTCTCCTGGTGTAAACTTCCTTACTTTACAGTGCTGGTCGTAACGAGTCTTCATCCTCTCCTGGGCTTTCTGTAGGTTGTTGCTGGCAAAGGAATGGACCCTCTCTAGAATGTGTCGGAGATTTTGAAGATACTGGGGCACATTCTGATGCTCACTGAAGGTGGCATCACGTAGAGAATCCTTGAAAGCCTTGAGAGGTGTACGGCACTTACGTCCGTAGAGCATCTCATAAGGAGATACTCCTAGTGACTCGTTGGGAAGACTTCTGAAAATACACATGATGAGATCAATTTGCCTATCCCAATCCTTTGAGGTCTCATTACAGAACTTTTTTAAGAGTGCCTTGATGGTTTGATGACTACGCTCGAGAGAACCCTGTGAAGCAGGATGATAGGGGCTGGACAGTACCTGTTTGATGTTGAACTCCTCCAGAGTCCGTTTGAAGAGATCACTGGTGAAGTTGGTGCCACAGTCGCTCTGAATCTCCCTCGGAAATCCATACTGGGTGAAGATTTTCAGTAGATTCTTCACCACTGTAGCAGCTGTAATATTTTTCACTGGAACTGCTATCGGAAATCTGGTGGTAGGACACAGGATGGTTAAGATATATGCATTGCCTGCACTGGTCCGAGGCAAAGGACCAACGCAGTCGATAATGAGCTTGTGGAACGGTTCCTCAGGCACCTGGATGGGTATCAGTGGTGCTCTGGGAATGGAAACGTTCGGTTTCCCGGCTAACTGACACACGTGGCATAATTTGACATGAGTTTTGACGTCGTTTACCATACCTGGCCAGTAGTAGTCTTGTCGAATTCCATGGTAAGTCTTGTTGAACCCGTAGTGTGACAAAGCGCCGTGGGCCAGGTGTAGAATCGTGGGCCGCAGGCTGGTAGGAATCACTAGTTGTTCAACGTCTGCCCAATCGTCCTCGTCCTTCAGTTTACTGGGTCTATACCTGCGATAGAGTATTTCGTTCTCCATAAAGAACCCAGGAACACTGTCGGATTGGGTTTCAGCCTGAAAGAATAATGGTGTCAAGGTAAGATCATCTCTCTGTAACTTACGGAACTCCACCGCGGTCAGGTTAGGGGGTAGTTTCGAAGGGTCCTGAGGGACAGCGGTAGCAGTAGAGTCAGCTGGCTGTGGTCGTGCAGCTTGAGCACGGGTGGTCACCATAACAGGAGGAGAACCTTCATCACTCTCTTGAACCTTTGCTGGAACATGTTCAAAAATCGGGTTATCCACCACAGAGTTGCTTACCTCGGATATGTCCTTGACGATCAGGTTGTTTGGTTGTTGGTCTTCTGCCAAGTCGTTGCCCAGGAGAAGTTGCACTCCAGGCATGGGAAAAGGCTTTTCCCTGACGGCGACTTGGACTTCACCGGTCACGAAGGGACAATCCAGGTAAACTCGGGCAAGTGGATAAGGAGTTGTAGCAGTAAGGTCAGTGATGAACACAGTCTCTCCTGTGTAGGCGACGTTGGGCACAGCTGATTTCAAGACGATCGATTGTAGAGCCGCTGTGTCCCGTAGGATCTTAAGTCCGAAACGTCCCTCTGAATCTGAACCGTGGGTAGAGATAGTTCCTGGATATAGATGCTTGGTAAGAGAGAGAGATCATTAGCATGAACACCAACATTCATTACAGGCTTACCGGACTTAGGGTGAGTAGGTTTAGACTTAGGGGGTTCGATGTTACCTTTAGATTGGGACTTACCACATTTGTCAATGGTGTGTCCATATAGTCGACAATACCTGCAGTACAGTTGAGAGGTACCTTGATCTGGGCTCGCTTTCTCGTAACTGTACCAAGACTTCTTGCTGGTAGGTTCTGGAGTCAGCCGGTGGATGAGGCTGTAAGTGTCAGCTGACTTCGCGCACTTCACTAAATCCGTCTCTTCCTTGTCTGCTAAGTATAGGCGGACAGGAGGAGGTACACGTCTCAAAAATTCTTCAACCAGTATGAGGTTGACAAGCTCTGAAAAAGTAGAGACATGTGCTGCCTCCAGCCATTTCATGAAATATCTTCGTTTGGTGTTAGCAAATTCTAAGAAGGTGGTGGTACTTGCCTTGACGTAGTCACGAAACTTTCGTCGATAGCTTTCGGTGGAGAGAAGGTAGGCGTCCAACACAGCTTGTTTCAGGGTGGTGTAGTCGTTTTCCGAAGCCAAAGTGCTGAGTGTGACTGCTGCTCTACCTGTTAAATGTACTCGGAGAAGGGTAGCCCATTGGTCGTCAGGCCAATTAAGTTGATCAGCAAGGGTCTCAAAAGTGGTAAAGAACACATCAACCTCCGTTTCGATGAACGGGGGCATTAACTTACTTGCATGGGAGATATTGAAACTGGGAGGAAGACTAGCTGCCGCTTGTTGGAGTTGAGCTTGGTGTGCAGCGTCCCTCGTGAGTTCTCGGTCACGACATTCTAGCATTGCTTCTGCCTGTCGTTTGTCGTGGTCACGTTGCATCTCGAGTCGCTGTTAGTATAAGGCCAACTCACGTTCACTTTTTCTTTCCTCAGTGCGGTCTCTCTGTCACTTTCTTCTTTCTTCAGTGCGGCCTCCCTTTCCTTGAGGCGGATTTCTCTTTTATGTTCTTCCTTTCTGAGGGCAGCTTCACTTTCTCGGATTGCAGCTTCACGCTCTCGGATTGCAGCTGCTTCCTGTTGTTGCTGTAGCTCGATCTTGGCAAGTTCCAATTTGAGCTTTATCGCTCTCAAGTCATCCTAATCTGAAATAATGTACTGTTCATTAGTAGAAGAATCTATAATACCTTCATCAGCAAGGTGATCCAGTATCATATTATTAATGGCAAATTTGTTGGCTCCATCAGGAACTTCCAAGTGATACTCATGTGCAAGAGTTAACAAATCGACCCTCTTAGCGTGACGTAAGGTCCCTATTTCACCTTCTGGATCTGTTTTGAATGCTTGTAGGCGGAACATTGTGAAAATATAGCAAAATATAGGAGACACGAATATATAGTGAGAATATGGTGAATGTCAGAAACAGGAAACGTGGCAACTGATACCTGTCCTGTGGGGAATTGTTAATAATTAAAGTTAATTCAAGGTGGTAAATGAATAAGGTCGCAGGAAATCTTGTATCTGGTACTCACTGTGGGAGAATAAAGGCAAGAAAATCCTACTGATTAGTAAAAACTGAGTTTAAAATACAAGTGAAACACTAAATGGCTTCAAAATAAATAAGGTAGTCCAAAAAATGTAGTCATACCTTGCCAAGTCACTATAGAACGTAAGCAAAGGTACCCACTGAAATTGAATATGGTATTTACCGAATTAGCGAACTTTGTGCTCACAAGAAAGAACGCCAATTCCCTACCTTAGGTAAATACCATCAGTCTGACCGACGAGTAGGGGTGCGAGTGTCAACTGTGACGAGAACTATCGGCGAGGTCCCAATTCGCCAATAATAGTTCGTGCTAGAGGATCTAAAGCCCTCTTTTTCCTCCTAGAGTCGGATTGCAGGACTTAGGTGCTATTGACCCGGAGACAGACCACAGTACCAGGGTACCTATGTGATAATCTGTCAAAAAGTGAGAAATATCTGGGGACAAAAGATGTTAGACACGGATAATAACACGGAAGGGGGAGATGACCAATTAAGAGTATGACTGCGGCCTACAGTCACCACGTAATCCAAAGTTGTCTCACTCTCACCATATGCTATTCCCATAATGCACAATATACACAGCACCATATAAAATAAAAAAAGATTAATGTAAATAATGGAAGCAAGGGAAATGAAAGCCAAGTATGCTTACCACAATTACCAATACCTGAGTGAAGCTCCGTGGACAGGCCCCCATTTACATGTGACGGTAAAGTGTTGGAAATGGTGGTCTGCAGTCTACCAACTAGCAGGTGTCAGTGCTGGGCCACATATACTTAAATTAAATAAAAAAAAAAGGAAAAAAAAAAAAAGAGTGACTGCTTGTCTGATAATCTGTGGTAAGGCAAGAAACACGAAAACACAAAATATAACAAAATACTTTACTTAAATCTAGAAAACACAAAATAAAATAAAGACGATACCTTGGCATATATATAATATAATGTAAAGAAAAATATATAAAATTATAACAAAGTGAAAAGGGGGGAACTGGTTACGTTAACAAAATAAAATGGTGCTGGGAATATATGCGCTAGCTAAGAACCTCTTATTTGATCACACGAGGTGGGTCAATTCAGGTGTTCATAGCAGGAGCACGAGATATATTCTGGCTGGCAGAAATGCAAGGGACTCCAACAATAACTGGCGACGATTGTGATTGGCGAGGAATGGGAGTGGTGTGTTGGTTGGCGGCCAATGAGAACGCTGGACGGCCGCAAGTCGCTAGTTAGGCAGTTGAAGGGTTTGGCGCGTCGACCAGGTGTGCAGCAGGTGCTGGAGTGGGGGGAAGGAGGGAGTTGAGGTGCGTGTGGCTGTCTTGATTCGAGTCAGATTCGAGTATGGGTTCGAGTCACTTCTGGGGTGTGAGTTTTCATTCGCATATAGTCCTGGGGACCATTCAGGCTTGTTCGCATTTGTGTTCCTCACGTGTGCCCCAAAGAATGAGGTGATTTGGTAAAATGCTATGCCCAAGATAACCATCCGAGTGCCGGCGGTGAGGTGGTTCAAATAGCTTCGGCTATCACCTCATTTTGTTCGGTCGTGATGGTCAAGTGGTTTAAGGCGTCTTGTACATACCAGTTGCGTTGCTCCTGGGAGTATGGGTTCGAGTCACTTCTGGGGTGTGAGTTTTCATTCGCATATAGTCCTGGGGACCATTCAGGCTTGTTCGCATTTGTGTTCCTCACGTGTGCCCCAAAGAATGAGGTGATTTGGTAAAATGCTATGCCCAAGATAACCATCCGAGTGCCGGCGGTGAGGTGGTTCAAATAGCTTCGGCTATCACCTCATTTTGTCCGGTCGTGATGGTCAAGTGGTTTAAGGCGTCTTGTACATACCAGTTGCGTTGCTCCTGGGAGTATGGGTTCGAGTCACTTCTGGGGTGTGAGTTTTCATTCATATATATATACATATATATAATATATATATATATATATATATATATATATAATATATATATATATATATATATATATATATATATATATATATATATATATATATATATATATATATGACAGTGTCAGACCACGGAGGAAAATTGAAACAGGAATTTCCGTAAGTACTTTCGTATATTAATACATCTTCAGAAGGAGTGGTTTTACAGGTCGAGTACTGGACATATATAGGCAGGGAGAATGGTGGAGTGAGGTGAGGTACAATACGTGTACACTGCAGAGGGCCTATGGCCCATCCGATGCAGCAACCACACACAGGCCCACACATGGATATTATAGCAAAAAATAGTAAATATTTACAATGAATTAGTGAGACAAATGTGTTCCAATGATCCTACTTAAATCGCTCTTTAATTGATCTATTAAAATGGATCTAAGTTATAGAGACCA
>WNGS01163794.1:0-37309 GCA_020271785.1 Procambarus virginalis | reverse complement strand
CTTCTGTGGCTAGCAGGAACGGATCCAGACTTCTAATCATGGGAGACTTCAACCATGGGAAGATAGATTGGGGGAACAGAGACCCACACTGAGGCCCAGACACGTGGGAGAGCTAAGCTGCTGGATGTGGCAACAAGACCCTTTCTAAGTCAACACGTCAAGGGACCGACAAGAATGAGAGGAGGGGATGAACCAGCCTTGCTGGATTTTATATTTACCCTAAATGAGTCGGATATAAGGGAAGTTAAGTGGGAAGCCCCCTTGGGAATGAGTAATCATAGTGTATTGAGCTTGAGTACCTGGTTGAGCCTAGGAATTATCACCCCCAAAAAGAACTGGGAACCAAAGGGCTGCGTACAGAAAGGGAAACTATGAGGAGATGAATAATTCCTATGGGATATACATTGGGACACAGAACTCGGAACCAAGTCCGTACAAGACATGATGGACTATGTCACCCAAAAATGTCAGGAGGCTGTAAGCAGGTTTTGTCCCAGCCCAACAGGGAAAAAACCAGAGAAGCAAAGGAAGAATCCGTGGTTTAATATGGGAATGTATAGAAAGCAAAGGAGCTGACCAAAGGGCCATGGAGGAACTTCCGTAATAACAGAACATCAGAAAGTAGAGAGAGACCAGAGAACCAGGAACGCGTATGTCAGTGTGAGAAGAGCAGCTGAGAAAAGGTAATGAAAATGATATAGCTAAGAGAGCCAAGACTGAACCAAAGCTACTACACAGTCACATCAGGAGGAAGACAACAGTGAAGGAACAGGTGATTAAAAGTAGGGTGGGCGAGGACAGGTACACAGAGAATGACAAAGAGGTGTGTGAAGAACTCAACAAAAGGTTCCAGGAGGTCCTTTACAATAGAACAGGGAGATATCACGGCGCTGGGAGAGGTGGCAAGCAAACCAGGTGACCCTTGGATAGGTTCGAAATTACAAGAGATGAGGTCAAAAAGCACCTATTGGAGCTGGATGTGAGAAAAGCTGTTAGTCCGGATGGAATCTCGCCATGGGTATTGAAAGAGTGTGCAGGAGCACTTTGCTTACACTCTCCATAGTGTATAGTAAGTCACTGGAAACGGGGGACCTACCAGAAATATGGAAGACTGCTAATGTAGTACCAATATACAAAAAGGGTGACAGACAAGAGGCACTGAAACTACAGGCCAGTGTCCTTAACTTGTATACCATGCAAGGTGATGGAGAAGATTGTGAGAAAAAACCTAGTAACACATCTGGAGAGAGAGACTTCGTGACAACCCATCAACATGGGTTCAGGGAGGGTAAATCTTGCCTTACAGGCTTGATAGAATTCTACGATCAGGTGGCAAGAATTAAGCAAGAAAGAGAAGGGTGGGCGGACTGCAATTTTTTTGGACTGTCGGAAGCCTTTGACACAGTACCCCATAAAAGGTTGATGCATAAGCTGGAGAAACAGGCAAGGAGTAACAGGTAGGGCGCTCCAGTGGATAAGGGAGTACCTAAGCAATAGGAAGCAGAGAGTTACAGTGAGGGGTGAGACCTCAGACTGGCGTGAAGTCACCAGTGGAGTCCCACAGGGCTGTGGACTTGGCCCTATCCTGATTCTGATATACGTAAATGATCTCCCAGAGGGTATAGACTCATTCCTCTCAATGTTTGCTGACGACCGCCAAAATTATGAAAAGGATTAAGACAGAGGAGGACAGCTTGAGACTTCAAGAAGACCTGGACAAGCTGCAGGAATGGTCGAACAAATGGCTGTTAGAGTTTAACCCAAGCAAATGTAATGTAATGAAGATAGGGGTAGGAAGCAGGAAGACCAGATACAAGGTATCATTTGGGAGATGAAATACTTTCAAGAGTCAGAGGAGAGAGAGAGAAGACCTGGGGGTTGATATCACGCAGACCTGTCCCCTGAAGCTCATATCAAGAGGATAACATCAGCAGCATATGCCAGGTTGGCTAACATAAGAACGGCCTCTTTAGAAAACTTGTGGTAAGGAATCTTTCAGAACATTATATACCACATATGTCAGACCAATCCTGGAGTATGCGGCTCCAGCATGAGGTCCCTATCTAGTCAAGCATAAGACTAAACTGGAACAAGGTTCAAAGGTTGCCCACCAGACTAGTAGCCGAGCTGAGAGGTATGAGCTACGAGGAGAGACTGCAGGAATTACCCTCACTTCGTTGGAAGACAGAAAGAGTTAGGGGGGACATGATTCACCACATTCAGATTCTCAGGGGAATCGAACAGGGTTGATAAGACAGGCTGTTTAACACAAGTGGCACCCGCTACTAGGGGCTCCCAGGTGGAAGCTGAAGGCCACACAGAGCCACAGTAGATATTAGAAAGAACTTTTTTAGTGTCAGAGTGGTTGACAAATGGCAATGCATTAGGATGCGATGTGATGGAGGCTGACCTCCATACACAGTTTCAAGGTAGATATGATAGAGCCCAATAGGCTCAGGACACTGTACCACCTGTTGATTGACGGTTGAGAGGCGGGACCAAAGAGCCAGAGCTCAACCCCCGCAAGCACAACTAGGTGAGTACAACTAGGGAGTACGCTAGCAGAGGTGGGGGTGTAAGGATCAATGCCCCCCGCGGGCTCCCGGTCTCTAACCAGACACCCTATGCACTCCATCCCTACACTAAGTAAGTCCATCGGACCGTGTGTGTGTATCACGCTCGACGATGTGAAAGCACCTTTGGAGTGTGTATAAAGGTCGTTTATCAGGTAGTCACGTAGTTGAGACCAATACCCTAACTCGACCCCTTAATGTATATAGAACTTCTCTTTTAGAGATAGAGGCGAAGGTCCTCGCTTCATGCAGGTCGGCGTTCACATCCCCGACTGTCCAATGTGGTTGGGCCACCATCCTTCCCCCCGTCCCATCCCAAATCCTTATCCTGACCCCTAGTGCTAATAGTCGTAAATGACTTGGCGCTTTCCCCTGATAATTACCTTTTAGAGGCCATATTGCACCTCGACTTTTGAACGGGAGTATTTTCCACTCGTGACCAGGCCTCTGGTCACGAGTGGAACTATATAATTGTGCACATTTACAACCAGTCTAGGAATGTGCTGGTGTGTGTGTACTAGTTAACACAAGGTGTTATAACCTAGAATGCACGGGAAAGGGGCATTGGGTGATGGGTGGGATATGGAGAGTGAGAGAAGGGTGGAAGGGAGGAGCTAGCGCCTGTACTGTGTGATGTAAGAAGTACTATATATACACACAACTGTGTGTTGCTGGGTGTGGACGACGATGCTCTCCTCTCCTCTCTCCTACCTCTCTCCCTCTCTCCCTTCTCTCTCCCTCCTTTCCCTCCATCCCACCCTGGCACTACCGGTCGGCCGATGCGGACAGCACCCTGGACTTGTGATCCTGTGTTCTGGGTTCTGATCCCAGACACCGGCGAGAAACACTGGGCAGGGTTTCTTTCACCCTATGCCCCTGTTACCTAGCAGTAAAATAGGTACCTGGGTGTTAGTTAGCTGTCACGGGCTGCTTCCTGGGGGTGGAGGCCTGGTCGACGAGCGGACCGCGAGGACACTAAAAAGCCCCGAAATCATCTCAAGATAACCTCCCCCCTCCTCCGTCCCATCAGGCACGGTAATTCCTTGTGTGTGCCATAACACCATCTTCTTGAAGTTATCTTGAGATGATTTCGGGGACTTTATCTAAATAAACATTTGAATTTAGAAACCAAATAAGACTTCCACCGAGATTTAAACGCACAGAAGTTTACAGCTCACTGACGTCCAGTAACATCAGCACCGCTCCTGTGCCAGGTAAGTCCACTACGGGTTCACCATAGCCCGTGCTACTTGCCCCGCTCCTGTGCCAGGTAAGTCCACTACGGGTTCACCATATCCCGTGCTACTTGCCCCGCTCCTGTGTCAGGTAAGTCCACTACGGGCTCACCATAGCCCGTGCTATTTGCCCCGCTCCTGTGCCAGGTAAGTCCACTACGGGCTCACCATAGCCCGTGCTACTTGCCCCGCTCCTATGCCAGGTAAGTCCACTACGGGCTCACCATAGCCCGTGCTACTTGCCCCGCTCCTGTGCCAGGTAAGTCCACTACGGGCTCACCATAGCCCGTGCTACTTGCAACTTGTTCCGAGTAGCTGAATCTATAACAACAACAACAACAGCACAGAAGTTATCAAACAAAAGTGGCCATGGTCTTACTCAAGCCAACACGCACAGGTCGCAAATACTCAATGACTCACATACTCATCCACCGCCTAAGTCAGACATGAGTAACACTTCAGTGGACCAGGCAGAGGCTTAGAGCCCTCCAGTAGACGAGATAAATTAGAGTTGGTGTGTTGACGGTAGTAACTGAGCCGTCGAGTGGCAGATATTGGTAGATGTTTGTGTTGATGGAGCAGCCGCGTGGAACAGCTGGGTTGATGAGATTAGCAACCAGGAGGTCTAGTCAGAGACCGGGCCGGGGGCGACGGCGATCCCTGGGGAATCATCAACAGGAGGTAGGGTACTTGTACCTTGTGAGAGGGCGGGTAAGAGAGTAGTGACCACTATAGGGGTGTGTGTGTAGGGGGGGGGGGAAGAGGTGTAGCAGGTCATTAAAGTAGACCCTTCACTACAGCTACGGGCTCACCATAGCCCGTGCTACTTGGAACTTTGTTCCATGTAGCGAATCTTAAACAACAACCACCACCACCACCTTCACTACAGGGGGCGCTGCCTCCCCCTTTCACCCCCCCTCACTCTCTCCTCCTTTCCTCACTGTCCTGTCTTATGCTCTCTCATTTCCTCTCCTCTCTCTCTTCTCATAGTAGACCCTGCCTCGGGGAGCCGGTCGGCCGAGCGGACAGCACGCTGGACTTGTGATCCTGTGGTCCTGGGTTCGATCCCAGGCGCCGGCGAGAAACAATGGGCAGAGTTTCTTTCACCCTATGCCCCTGTTACCTAGCAGTAAAATAGGTACCTGGGTGTTAGTCAGCTGTCACGGGCTGCTTTCTGGGAGGTAGAGGCCTGGTCGAGGACCGGGCCGCGGGGACACTAAAAAGCCCCGAAATCTCTCGGGGCTTTTGAGAAATTCATCTCAAGATAACTTCAAGAAGATGGTGTTATGGCGCACACAAGGAATTACCGCCACAGTAGAGTGTGTCAACACAGTGTGGCGTGTTGCCACCTTATGGCAACATGCTTCCGTTCCTGTTGCGGGAACATCAATGATCATTGATCATTGAGTTGTCTACTGGTGTGGGGAGGGGAAGCACACGTGAGCACGAGCTCTGTGAGAAACACTATATATCTCGGGATATTTCAGTGATACAGGAACTAAACACAGTCAGATAACTCATAAAGTGCGTCTCAACTTATTAAACAATATACCATAGTGATTGACATCCGACTTTTGTGCTTTAAGGAAATAATAAGTGAATTTTGTGTGGAGTCCACCTCGTGGTGCCAGAACCCAGCCCTTAGGCCCACATCCTGTGTGGCCGCCGTGTGTGTGTGTGCTTACTAGCAAATTGGTTTCCAACAAGTGTAATAGGGGACTGTGGATCGAGAAATTAGTAATAGAGAAAGTGAATACTATTGCAAGTCGGGAATAAAGCAGAAAATCCCTTATTGTAATACAAGCGAATTAATATATCAGTGTTATAACCCAAGTAACTGGCAACTGAGGGCCTCCAGCCGCGGCCTGGGACAACAAGTGTCAACGGTACACCTCTGGGACCCTCCCTCACCCTCGACCGTGTGATAAGTTGACCATACTGTAGAACAAATAAACATATATACTATTACAAACATACGGTATACATATAATATTATAAATATATAGATATATACAACAAAACAAGGCAAAATGGGAGTAAATAAACAAATTTGTGGCCACTGTAACATCTCCTTAAAGTCGAAGGCAACGGGAATTGAATGTTATATCTGTAAGAATAGATTTCATTCGGCTTGTGCAGGAGTGAGTAACACTGCGGCACTGAGAGCTGGCCACTTGCTCTGGGTGTGTAAACATGACCAGCCAGCTTGGAATATCCTAAAAAACCTTCTAGATAACATGACGCATGATCGGAAAACATCGTTCATTGGAAGCCTACCAGCCATCCAGAGGAGTGGGAAAGGAACAACAATTGTAATATACCAGGGGCGGAGGCTATAGTCAGGGATGAAACTGAGGCTGAAACTCAGGAAGTTGTAAACTCTGACTCAGTAGGCCCGGATGTGGATGACAGTAAACTAGAAAGTGTAACAGACAGCACTGACAGCTCGGTAGGTACAGACACTACAACGGTTCCCGATAGAGAAAGTCAGAACAGAAGGACAGACTTATGCAAATTTTATGCAAAGGGCATATGCAGACATAGATATGCTGGTAATAAGAAAGGATTAGAATGCAGTTATCAACATCCCAAAAATGTTTAAATATGCTTAGGAAAGGTGAGTGTCGATTTGGATCAATATGTAGGTTTTTCCATCCTGAGATGTGCCAAACCTCACTGGAGGACAGAAAATGCTATGACCTCAGCTGCCCATACTTTCACGTGAAAGGCACGGAACGCTACATAAAGAGTGGCAAGCAGGATAATGAATTTGGAGGAAATTCGATAAATTTTTTATACCAGACCGAAAGAGAATTCAAAAGGAGGAGCATGGAGAATGTATGGAACTGGATGCCAGACCCACTTGCATACCAGAATTACAGATACAACTACACACCGAAAGGGAACCACAACTACAACAGGCAACTGCCCTACAACAATCAGCACTGGTCAGAACAAACTCAATATGTCCACGCATAATGGGCTTGCCGAAAAAGTCTCCCAGTCAAACTATCACTAATAGAGTAACCTCATTCATCTTTGCCAACATACAAGGACTGAAAACAAGAACCAACAATAAAGTACAGTTCATAAATGGCCTCCTCACGGAATCAAATGCAGTATTTGGAGCTTTCACAGAAACCCATGCAGGGGAATTCTTGGACAGTGAGATCTGGATTCCAGGATATAACCTATACAGGTGTGATAGGAAAATTAGGTCACATGGAGGAGTGGGTCTGTATATTAGGGAAGACCTTGTGTGCTCGGAGCTCCTAAACGTTACAAATGAGGTGATAGAGGTACTGGGATTAAAAATAGAGAAAATAAATTTAGTGATTATTCTAATATACAAACCGCCAGATGCAACGGCTGAGGAATTCACAGAACAGATAAACAAAATAGAGAATAGCCTTGATAATTTGGAGAACCCAATACCTGATATTATCTTCTTAGGTGACTTCAACTTGCCTAGTCTCAGGTGGAGAATAGCAAACAATAATATTATACCAGGGAATCTATCAGGACCTAACCAACCACAGATTAGAGAACTACTTAGATTCTGTGACAAATTTTCACTCACTCAGCAGATATCGGAGCCAACGAGAAATGAAAATATTCTAGATCTGGTCTTTACGAACAATGAAGACATTATCAGAGACATTACGATATCAGATACCACATATTCAGATCACAAGCTCATTGAAGTGCAAACTACCATCAATACTCAGAATAGACCTAAAACGTTGATAAAGCGAGAGGGGCTATTCAGTAAATTCAATTTTAATAATAAAAGGATAGACTGGGAGATAATAAACAGGGAACTTAAAAACATTCCATGGGAAACTGTTTTAAGTAATAAAAGTCCTACAGAAGGAATAGAAAAACTGACTTCGGAAGCGTATCAAGTCTGTCTGAAACATGTTCCTTTGAGGAAAGCCAGAAAGAGATCCAACGTAGAAAGAGAACGCAGAAGACACTATAAACGCAGGAAAAGAATAACGGAACTGCTTATGCAGACACGAATTTCCCGTCAAAGAAGGAATAATTTAAATAGGGAGATTGAAGAAATCGAGCGGAAATTGAAACACTCATATGAAACTGAAGAAAGGCAGTTAGAACAGAAAGCAATTCAGGAAATAAAGAAAAATCCAAAATACTTCTTCACATATGCGAAATCAAAAGCAAAAACTACTGCCAGTATTGGACCTATTCGTACAAGTGAAGGTTCATACACGGAGGATGACAAAGAAATTAGTGAAATCCTAAAAAAGCAGTATGAGGACATGTTTAGCACTCCAATAAACAACATGAAAGTAGAAGATCCAGACAATTTCTTTATGCGGGATATCCAAACCCCTGTAAATATAACTGATATCAACACGAGCGCACTAAATTTTGAAAGAGAAATTGAAAACATGCCCATGCACTCGGCCCCAGGTCCAGACTCATGGAATTCAATATTTATAAAGAAATGCAAAGTGCCGGTAGCACAGGCACTCAGTATAGTGTGGAGGAAGAGCTTGGACACGGGGGAGATACCAGATGCACTTAAAGTAGCAGACATAGCCCCTCTACACAAGGGAGGGAGCAAAGCATTGGCAAAGAATTATAGACCAGTTGCACTAACATCGCACATAATAAAAGTATTTGAGAGAGTGATTAGGAGTCAGGTCACCAATTTCATGGAGACCAATGACCTTCACAACCCAGGCCAACATGGATTTCGAGCGGGAAGATCGTGCCTCTCACAGCTACTTGAGCACTACGATAAAGTCACTGAGGCATTAGAAGAAAAACAGAATGCTGATGTGATATACACGGACTTCGCAAAGGCTTTCGATAAATGTGACCATGGCGTGATAGCACACAAAATGAAGTCAATGGGAATAACCGGTAAAGTAGGACGCTGGATACTCAGTTTTCTGTCAAACAGGACTCAGCGAGTAACGGTCAACCATATAAAATCTAGTCCAAGTGCAGTTAAAAGCTCTGTACCTCAGGGTACAGTCCTTGCACCGCTGCTTTTCCTTATTCTCATATCAGATATAGACAAAAATACAAGTCACAGCTTCGTATCATCCTTTGCAGATGACACAAAAATCAGTATGAAAATTACCTCGGCTGAAGACATTGAAAAACTTCAAGCTGATATTAATAAAGTTTTCGACTGGGCATCAGAAAATAATATGATGTTTAACAGTGACAAATTCCAGGTACTCAGGTACGGTAAAAATGAGGACCTTAAACATAATACAGGGTACAAAACACAATCAAATGTGCCCATAGTAGGAAAACAACATGTAAAGGATTTGGGAATAATGATGTCTGACGACCTAACGTTTAGGGAGCATAACCAAGCAAATATTGCGACAGCCAGAAAAATGATAGGATGGATTACGAGAACTTTCAAATCCAGGGATCCCATCACAATGCTTGTACTCTTCAAGTCACTTGTGCTGTCCCGTCTTGAGTACTGTTCAGTACTCACTTCCCCCTTCAGAGCAGGAGAGATTGCTGAAATAGAGGGAATACAGAGAACATATACGGCACGCATAGACGCGATAAAGCACCTAAATTATTGGGATCGTCTCAAAGCTCTCCAAATGTACTCACTAGAAAGAAGACGAGAGAGATATCAAATAATATACACCTGGAAGATACTGGAGGGCCAGGTCCCAAATCTACACAGTAAAATAACAACGTACTGGAGTGAACGATATGGAAGAAAATGCAGAATAGAACCAGTGAAGAGCAGGGGTGCCATAGGCACAATCAGAGAACACTGTATAAACATCAGAGGTCCGCGGTTGTTCAACGTCCTCCCAGCAAGCATAAGAAATATTGCCGGAACAACCGTGGACATCTTCAAGAGGAAACTAGATTTATTCCTCCAAGGAGTTCCGGACCAGCCGGGCTGTGGTGGGTATGTGGGCCTGCGGGCCGCTCCAAGCAACAGCCTAGTGGACCAAACTCTCACAAGTCAAGCCTGGCCTCGGGCCGGGCTTGGGGAGTAGAAGAACTCCCAGAACCCCATCAACCAGGTAATCAACCAGGTAACCAGGTAATCTTCCGTGCCTGTTGCGGGAACATCATTGATCTTCCGTTCCTGTTGCAGGAACATCATTGATCTTCCGTTCCTGTTGCAGGAACATCATTGATCTTCCGTTCCTGGTGCAGGAACATCATTGATCTTCCGTTCCTGGTGCAGGAACATCATTGATCTTCCGTTCCTGGTGCAGGAACATCATTGATCTTCCGTTCCTGGTGCAGGAACATCATTGATCTTCCGTTCCTGGTGCAGGAACATCATTGATCTTCCGTTCCTGTTGCAGGAACATCATTGATCTTCCGTTCCTGTTGCAGGAACATCATTGATCTTCCGTTCCTGTTGCAGGAACATCATTGATCTTCCGTTCCTGGTGCAGGAACGGAAGCACAGGAATCCACGGAACCTTGTGGAGGTTCCGTGGAGTCTTGTGATAAGTCGCAAGTCTCGACAAAGTCGATAAGTCTTACTCTTTTGATTATTATTCTTGTGACTTATTCTTATTTTCTCTTATTATTCTTATTCATTACTGAAGAGAGGGAGAGTGCGCGATGTACCTGACCCCAGTAAGACTTGCCTTGACCCCAGGGGGCCCAGTGGGGGGGAGGGGGGGTGGTAGAGATGATAGTGACGACAATAGCGGAGGTGAGGGGGGGGGTTAAGGTTGTGAGGCTCCTCCCCCCCCCCCTCATTAACAAGTAGGAGCCTCCACCCACCGCACCTCACACCTCGTGTCTGGCAACTACCACTACAACACCACTACTCACACAGGCTGTGGCTCTTACGGGCTATTCAGGCCCCAACCCGTCCTCGCAAATTCGTATAGTCAATATTGACTTATTAAATATGTGTATAGGTGACATAACATAATAGTTTCCCTTGAAAAGCTTCATAGAAAACACCGACCTTACCTAACCTACTTAGTACGTTAAAATAAGCATCTTATAGCTTCGTAATTACAATTGTTACTTAACCTATTATAGGTATAAGTTAGGTAATAATTGTAATTACGAAGCAATAAGCCATTTTTTTCAGAGATATTCCTGCGCGGGCCCTAAGCCTCTGGCTGGCCCACTGCGCGGGCCCTAAGCCTCTAGCTGGCCCACTGGGCGGGCCCTAAGCCTCTGGCTGGCCCACTAAGTGTTGCTTGTTTCTGTTTTACTTGGGCTGAGTATGAGTATTTATGACTCGTATGGTCGCTTTAGTAAGATTTTGCCATATGTGTTTAACAACTTCTTCTGCTCTGTTGAATCTAAGTTGAAATCTTAATGGGTTTGTAACTGTGCACTGTGTTAGATAATGTTCCAGTGGTCTGTCGGGCATTTCTCCACAGTGCTGACATTTTATAGAGTGGTGTGATCTCCGCGTCTTTAAGTATGTCAGAGATAACACCACTATCGTATTGGGATCGTCTCAAAGCTCTCCAAATGTACTCTCTAGAAAGGAGACGAGAGAGATACCAAATAATATACACATGGAAAATATTAGAGGGCCAGGTCCCAAATCTACACAGTAAAATAACAATGTACTGGAGTGAACGACATGGAAGAAAATGCAGAATAGAACCAGTGAAGAGCAGGGGTGCCATAGGCACAATCAGAGAACATTGTATAAACATCAGAGATCCGCAGTTGTTCAACACCCTCCCAGTGAGCGTAAGAAATATTGCCGGAACAACCGTGGACATCTTCAAGAGGCCACAAGATTGTTTCCTCCAATGAGTGCCGGACCAACCAGGCTGTGGTGGGCCTGCGGGCCGCTCCAAGCAACAGCCTGGTGGACCAAACTCTCACAAGTCAAGCCTGGCCTCGGGCCGAGCTTGGGGAGTAGAACAACTCCCAGAACCCCATCAACCAGGTATCAACCAGGTATCTAGGCTTTGTCTCTAAAACATGTTTAGGATGCAGGCGATGAGTCACAATAACGTGGCTAAAGTATGTTGACCAGACCACACATTAGAAGGTGAAGGGACGACGACGTTTCGGTCCGTCCTGGACCATTCTCAAGTCGAGAATGATTGAATGGTCCTGGACCATTCTCAAGTCGTCGTCCCTTCACCTTCTAGTGTGTGGTCTGGTCAACATGTTTAGAATCTGTGATTTTGTTTGTCAATTCTTGCTGGATAAAGAATGCCAGAAGTGTGGGGCCTGGCGCAGGGCAGTCGAGCTACTTTATAAGTAATAATTTATGTTTAAATTATAATTTACGAGTCCATAAACATCTCGTTAGCATCAGTGATCTTCAGTGTGTTCAGAGGTTAATTGAAAACGGAGTCGTACTATAGTTTCAGTATGTCACTCATTTCTTTGTTGTAAACTATAGAAGTTCCGTCAAGCTTTTGCAGGGGTTAGGTTAGGTTAGGTTAGGTTAGGTTAGGTTAGGTTAGGTTAGGTTCCGTCAAGCTTTTGCAGGGGTTAGGTTAGGTTAGGTTAGGTTAGGTTCCGTCAAGCTTTTGCAGGGGTTAGGTTAGGTTAGGTTAGGTTCCGTCAAGCTTTTGCAGGAGTCCATTACTAACTGTTGCTTCTGTTGTTGATTTTACATAAGAGACAAAAAATATTTCGAATTCCTTGTATTTCAATAATGGCCTTTCACGCTCTTTACCACTTCTGGAATTTGGGATTCTTACAGCCCAATCGTTTCTGTTTCTCTACATAACTTTCCTTGTTCTTGTGCTAGAGGGCAGCGTTTGAGACGTTCTGCGATTTGTTTTCTTCGCCTGTAGAGGGCACGGGTGCGGCAGGGTGTGGGGCACGGGTGCGGCAGGGTGTGGGGCACGGGTGCGGCAGGGTGTGGGGCACGGGTGCGGCAGGGTGTGGGGCACGGGTGCGGCAGGGTGTGGGAACGGGTGCGGCAGGGTGTGGGGCACGGGTGCGGCAGGGCGTGGGGCACNCCCTCCCACTCCATCCCACCCCCCCTTCCATCAGTTCCATCTTACCTCCATGTCTTCCTTCTCCATCTTCCCTCCCTCCCACTTGGTGGCATCACTCGACTCCAAGGCACCTCGAAGTCATTTCTGTGGTCACGTCAATGTGGTCATTTAATGGATCATGTATACCAGGACCGAGTTCTCTATGTATACCATGGAAGATTTGGTATACCCTAGGTATTATACACCCTCCCCCTCTTCCACTGGGGCTCTTGAACCGCCCCATAGTGTAAGTGGGCAGGTTGTTCTTAAAGATTTGCTTCCTGGAACAAGAAGTTCCAAGTAGCACAGGCTATGGTGAGCCCGTAGGTGTGCAGGTGGAGAGAGCGCTCCCCACAACAGCAGGGGTCCCTGGACGTTCTCCATGACTGGTGAGAGAGAGTAGCGGCGAGCCTCTGAATTTGGGAGGTAGATGAGCGTCGTATAATGTGAAGAATTGTTGTAATGAAAGTTTTTTGTGTGCTATATGAGGCGTGCATTAATGAACAGGTGTTGGGAGAATATTTGCACGCGGGTCAACAGGTGTTGGGTGGTGTTGGGCGGGGGGGGGGGGACTTTTACGGCAGCGTTTGAGGCGAGGTTGTAAACATGTTTACAGGATTATAACTTGTGGGAAGAATTGAGGCTGCGAAAATGGCCTTTGTCGTGGGGCGTAGTGGAGTAAGGTGTGTGTGTGTGTGTGTGTGTGTGTGTGTGTGTGTGTGTGTGTGTGTGTGTGTGTGTGTGTACTCACCTAATTGAGGAAGGAAGGTGTGTGTGTGTGTGTGTGTGTGTGTGTGTGTGTGTGTGTGTGTGTGTGTGTGTGTGTGTGTGTGTGTGTGTGTGTGTAAATCGTTTCTTGCATCGTCCCACGCATCACGCCCACAAACATTCCTTCTTAACAACACACTTAGAACGTCAGACAATCCACAAGCTATCCCCCCCCCCCCCCCCACACACACACACACACACACACACACACACACACACATATGGAGCCCCCACCTGAAGAAACACATAAGGAAACTGGAGAAGGTTCAGAGGTTTGCGACGAGGCTTGTCCCAGAGTTACGAGGGAAGGGATATGAAGAGCGACTGAAGGAACTGAACCTTACGACACTAGAGAAAAGAAGGGAGAGAGGAGATATGATAGGGACATATAAAATACTCAGGGGAATTGACAAAGTGGAAATAGATGAAATGTTCACACGTAATAATAACAGAACGAGGGGACATGGGTGGAAACTGGAAACTCAGATGAGTCACAGAGATGTTAGGAAGTTTTCTTTTAGCGTGAGAGTAGTGGAAAAATGGAATGCACTTGGGGAACAGGTTGTGGAAGCAAATACTATTCATACTTTTAAGACTAGGTATGATAGGGAAATGGGACAGGAGTCATTGCTGTAAACAACCGATAGCTGGAAAGGCGGGATCCAAGAGTCAATGCTCGATCCTGCAAGCACAGATAGGTAAGATAGGTAAGTAAGTACACTCACTCACTCACTCACTCACTCACTCACTCACTCACTCACTCACTCACTCACTCACTCACTCACTCACTCACTCACTCACTCACTCACTCTCTCTTTCCAACTTTAGACTTCTAAATATATGTATGGTGAAATACTGAAATACTAAAGAAACTGGTCATGACTTTTGTGAGAGCAAAACTGTTATCTGCAGCAGTTGTATGGTGCCCAAATCTCAAGAGGCACATGAAGACACTGGAAAAGGTGCAGCGGCGTGCTATAAAATGGCTTCCGGACCTGAAAAACAAAGAGTTACGAGGAGACTACGGACATTAAACCTGCCAAAAGTGGGGCACAACCACTCTTGTGGAAGATTCAGCTACTCTGAAAAAAAAAATCCAAGCAGCACGGGCTATGGTGATCACGTAGCATAACTCCTCTCCAGACCATCTAGAGATAAACGTCAGGCATGCCTATCAGAAAATTATTATAAAACGCACAAAACGCTGAACATTACAACTTGATTAAAATAAGGCTTTGGCTCTTTATAAGGAAATTTATGCTCCGCATGGTTGAAAGCTAATTGGAAATTCATAAAAGTTATTTCAGATGGCTGATTTCAGCCCTTCCTCCTCCCTCCATTCCCCCTTACCCTTTAAGGGCAGCTTGGGGAGTGAGAGCAGGGAGAGATAATGATGATGGAAGATAGACCATCGCGATAATTGAAAAAAGATAACTTTAATGAACAAGAATAGGACACTAGGAAGATTACTAGAAAAAATACATAAAAACATATCATGAGGTAATTTGTAATTATCAGGACACTTTCCCTCGTTCAGGACACTCCCTTATTTAGGAGTCCCCACGCCCTTGTGTCCCCTCTCTCTCCCTATTTCCACCCCCTGTGGCGTGGCTGGCCCCCCCACGGTGTAGCAGAGCACCAAGTCGGCTCCCACGGCCTTAATGTACCTCCTACTGGGATATCCCCTTCAACGTGAGGGGAGGAGGAGAGATGTGGTCGCTGGGGGGGAAGGTGGGGGGTGAGGGGGAAGATTGGGGGCAGTGGGGGGGAATATAAGAGCAAGGGAAGGGGGTATAATACCAATAATTAGCAGTTAGGTTATATAGACTACGTCTAGGTTACATATGCAACTGGGAGATTGGTGAACCCCGACAGAGAGAGTGCATCTTCTGCCAAACTGTCACAGAAAAGCCATTACTTCACTATCTTCTGGAATGTGAAGCAACCAACGACCTTAGAAGAGCTTTAAGAGTTCCTGAATCTTGCTGTGGCCACCCTGAAGCCATCAACACAGCCACTCTTCTGGTCAACAAAGGTGTCCAGCAGCTGGACGCCCTCATAAAGACTGTGAAGCAGTATCTTCCCCCGCGATAACAGCTTGATGATTAATTGCAACCTCAGAATAATGAAAAAAATTACAGAAAAAAAAATGTACCACTTACGGGCTATTCATGCCCGTGCCACCTCTTAGGTGGCTTAATCTTTATCAATCAATCAGTATAATACCACGGGAGACATCTCCCGTCACGACGGGAGACATCTCCCGTCACGCAGGGTGCAGTCGCACCTCCACAGATCTCCAGTATCATCTATTGATACTGGTAATGGTGTAACGGGGGGAGGGGAAATGGAATAATGGGTAAGTAAGAAGTGAGTAGGATAAGTAGAAGAGGTAGAAGGGTAGATAGTAGAAGTAGAAAATAGAAGATAGATAGTAGAAGAAGAAATTAGAAGATGCTAAATAGGAAATAGTAGAGGTAGAAATTGCTAGTAGAAGTAGAAATAGAAAATGAAATAGAAAATGCTGCCACCATCCATTCTAGATCATCTACATACAAGACAAGGAATGGAACTTGTCTGTATCAACATAATACCCTCAAAGATGTTTCAAGAGGTATGCTCCCTCTGTATCATGTACTCATTCAAAATTCTAGGGAACAAAGTTAAAGACCAGTTAAATGTATAAATTCACTTATATTTCATATGGTAAGTATCAATAATTTAAGCAAGTATAAATGGTCAAGCTTAATAGTTCAAGTGAGTCATCATCCAAGAATTCGAGAACCCTACAACTCGACTGCCCCTGATCATCACACAACACCTGTTTAGTGAACACGACAAAGTCCCTCAATGTTCAACTCACCAAGTGTCTCCGAGTCTTAAGAGTCTCCGTGGAATAGAGAAAGGGGGGGGGGGTCTGTAGTTGACAGAGACTGTCCCGCCCCGCCGGCAGACCGCCTGTCTGGACGGCTGGCCGCTGCCGTCTGTTCTTCTGTCTATGGCTCTGCTTCTGCTGTCCTTCTCCTGAACTCGAATCGATCTCTCTCCGAGTATATATTGGGAAACCTGGTAGCTAACTCCGCCCACAAGTTAGATAGCCTGGGGCACTCTACCAAGCCACTCCTTAAACGTCGGCATGTTTGAAGGCTACCCGGCTCAATTATAAGATTAGCGAGAGCCAGGTGAGATTCGCCTGGCTGACCTCAGGTCACTTGGTTGTCAATTAACACTTAGAGGTGTGAGATCCAGGCCAGACAAGTTGGCGTCTGTCAAATCCTTGTCTGTGACTCTCCATGTATGTATGTATCTGCAAACAAGCCTGAATGGTCCCCAGGACTAGATACAACTGAAAACTCACACCCCAGAAGTGACTCGAACCCATACTCCCAGGAGCAAAGCAACTGGTAACTACAGGGCGCCTTAATCCGCTTGACCATCACGACCGGACATAAGGAAGTGATAGCCTGAGCTACCTGGTTACCTGGTTGATACCTGGTTGATGGGGTTCTGGGAGTTCTTCTACTCCCCAAGCCCGGCCCGAGGCCAGGCTTGACTTGTGAGAGTTTGGTCCACTAGGCTGTTGCTTGGAGCGGCCCGCAGGCCCACATACCCACCACAGCCCGGCTGGTCCGGAACTCCTTGGAGGAATAAATCTAGTTTCCTCTTGAAGATGTCCACGGTTGTTCCGGCAATATTTCTTATGCTTTATGAAATATGAACTATATGAACCACTTCCTATAGCTATATGAACCACTTCCCCGCCGGCACCTGGATGGTTATCTTGGGCATAGCATTTTATCAAATCACCTCATTTTTTGGGGCAACACGTGAGGAACACAAATGCAAACAAGCCTGAATGGTCCCCAAGACTAGATACAACTGAAAACTCACACCCCAGAAGTGACTCGAACCCATACTCCCAGGAGCAAAGCAACTGGTAACTACAGGGCGCCTTAATCCGCTTGACCATCACGACCGGACATAAGGAAGTGATAGCCTGAGCTATATGAACCACTTCCCCGCCGGCACCTGGATGGTTATCTTGGGCATAGCATTTTATCAAATCAGTGGTAAAGGGGAAGTGGTTCATATAGCTCAGGCTATCACTTCCTTATGTCCGGTCGTGATGGTCAAGCGGATTAAGGCGCCCTGTAGTTACCAGTTGCTTTGCTCCTGGGAGTATGGGTTCGAGTCACTTCTGGGGTGTGAGTTTTCAGATGTATCTCCATGTATGTATTAAATAAAAATAAACCAAACACCTTTACAGTGTTACAATGGCTCAAAAGGGCCACCACTTACGGGCTATTCATGCCCGTGCCACCTTTTGGGTGGCTTAATCTTCATCAATTAATCGTATAATACCGGGAAATTATCAATATTTAAGCACAGGATAATTACTGTAGGAGCTGTGAGACTGTGAGTGCTGATGGACCTTTCCTGATTGGCCGCAGAGTATGAGAGATGGTTGACAAGGATGAGGAGTGGAGAGCAAGGCAGGGGTGTGGGATGGCCGTAATCATTGTGGTGGTCTGATCAACCAGGCTGTGATTCATACGTCAGGCTGCAAGCAGCCGCGTCCAACAGCCTGGTTGACCAGTCCAGCAACGAGGAGGCCTGGTCGATGACCGGGCCGCGGGGACGCTAAGCCCCGGAACTACTCCGAGGTAGGCCAGGTGTGTTAATCACTCTAGAGACGTAGATTGATTGGAGAAATAAAGGAGAATTGACATTTTTACAGTTCTGTCTGCGTGCCTGTCTGTGTCCCTGTATTTCATGCCTGTCTGTATTTCACCCTATGCCCCTGTTACCTAGCAGTAAAATAGGTACCTGGGTGTTAGTCAGCTGTCACGGGCTGCTTCCTGGGGGTGGAGGCCTGGTCAAGGACTGGGCCGCGGGGACACTAAAGCCCCGAAATCATCTCAAGATAACCTCAAGATGTAGGCTTACCGGTACCTCCAATACCGATAATCGGGTCTTTCAATGGTCATACACGTGGCCATGAAAACGGAAACGACATACAAGACTCAAACTTCACTATTGAAAGGAAAATGCAATGTAAAAGATTTACTAGCAATCATGTGAGAAGATCTTACTTTCAGAGAACTCGATAAAGTAGCCGTCGCAACTGCAAGCGAAATGACAGGTTGGATAACGAGAACTTTTCAAACAAGGGAACGCGATACTGGCGGTGGTAATTTTCAAGACAGTAGTGCTCGTTACGGCACTGTATTCATGCACTAACTGCCCAATTCAAAGCTAGAGAAATTGCTCAACATGGAGCGTGTGCAAAGATCCTGTACTGCTACAATCCACTCTATAAATTGTCTAAAATCATTGGAACCCATTAGAAATTTTTCAATCTGTATTCTCTAAAGCACAGGCGGGAAAGATGTATAATAATTTACTCTTGGGGAAATATTAGAGGGATTGGTTCTGGATCTACACTCAGAAATAACACCACGTGAGACCAGGAGGCATGGCAGGATGTGCAGAATACCCCCATTAAAAGTAAATGTGGAAAAGGTACGCTGAGACAGAACTATCAACATCAGAGACTTCTCAAACTCTCCCTGAACGCATACAATGTACCACCATCTGGGATACAATGTTCCAACCACCATCTCTCTTGAACGCGGGTAGACCTCTCACAGTGTTCAAGAGAGAGCTCTATAAACACCCTCAAAGGTTACCTGATCAACCAGGTTGTGACTCATACGTCAGGCTGCGAGCAGCCGCCGGGCAGAGACCGGGCCGTGGGGATATTGATCCTTGGAATTACCACAAAGTAACCACACAGTAAGGTCTGTGTGTGTGTGTGTGTGTGTGTGTGTGTGTGTGTGTGTGTGTGTGTGTGTGTGTGTGTGTGTGTGTGTGTGTGTGTGTGTGTGTGTGTGTGTGTGTAAACTCTGGCAGTTTACAGACTAGAAGTGGTACTAAGAGAGGTAGAAAGGAAATGGACGAAAACAGTAGTTGTTGTGAGTAGCTGAATCTAAAACCACAAAATACAGTAGGAAGGACCTCTTGGAGCAAGGTAAATAAGGGAGCAAGCTGAGAGGACGATGTTACCTGTCCCGACAACAGCTAACACATCATCAACCTGGGGCCAGATTCACGAAGCGGCTACGCCAGCACTTACGAACCTGTACATCTTTTCTCAATCTTTGACGGCTTTGTTCACAATTATTAAACAGTCAGTGAGCTCCAAAGCACCAGGAGGCTGTTCATAACAATAACAACAGTTGATTTGGAAATTTCCATGCTTGTAAACTGTTTAATAAATGTAACCAAAGCCGCCAAAGATTGAGGAAAGATGTACACGTTCGTAAGTACTTGCGTAACTGCTTCGTGAATCTGGCCCCAAGAGGCCACTACACTCCCTGGCCGACTACGAGGAGCTACTCACCAACGCTCCCGCCGTTAATAGCTTGGGGGGGGGGAGAGAAAGGGAAAAGACTTGGGTAATGTCCTCGTGAGAACGCGGCTCCCAAGGAGGAGGACTTAGTGTGTAAAGCTGTTTTGAAAGACCCCGTCCAACAGAAATAACGGCGGGACGTTAACAGGAGTGATTGGGCTATGTCGAACAAAACAGAGAACAAAAAATNCCAGGTAAGTCCACTACGGGTTCACCATAGCCCGTGCTACTTGCCCCGCTCCTGTGCCAGGTAAGTCCACTACGGGCTCACCATAGCCCGTGCTACTTGCCCCGTCCTGTGTCAGGTAAGTCCACTACGGGCTCACCATAGCCCGTGCTATTTGCCGCTCCTGTGCCAGGTAAGTCCACTACGGGCTCACCATAGCCCGTGCTACTTGCCCCGCTCCTGTGCCAGGTAAGTCCACTACGGGTCACCATAGCCCGTGCTACTTGCCCCGCTCCTGTGCCAGGTAAGTCCACTACGGGCTCACCATAGCCCGTGCTACTTGGAACTTGTTCGAGTAGCTGAATCTATAACAACAACAACAACAGCACAAAAGTTATCAAGCAAAAGTGGCCATGGTCTTACTGAAGCCAACACGCACAGGTCGCAAATACTCAATGACTCACATACTCATCCACCGCCTAAGTCAGACATGAGTAACACTTCAGTGGACCAGGCAGAGGCTGAGAGCCCTCCAGTAGACGAGATAAATTAGAGTTGGTGTGTTGACGGTAGTAACTGAGCCGTCGAGTGACAGATATTGGTAGATGTTTTTGTTGATGGAGCAGCCGCGTGGAACAGCTGGGTTGATGAGATTAGCAACCAGGAGGTCTAGTCAGAGACCGGGCGGGGGCGACGGCGATCCCTGGGGAATCATCAACAGGAGGTAGGATACTTGTACCTTGTGAGAGGGCGGGTAAGAGAGTAGTGACCACTATAGGGGTGTGTGTGTAGGGGGGGGGGGGAAGAGGTGTAGCAGGTCATTAAAGTAGACCCTTCACTACAGCTACGGGCTCACCATAGCCCGTGCTACTTGGAACTTTGTTCCATGTAGCGAATCTTAAACAACAACCACCACCACACCTTCACTACAGGGGGCGCTGCCTCCCCCTTTCACCCCCCCCCTCACTCTCTCCTCCTTTCCTCACTGCCCTGTCTTATCCTCTCCCATTTCCTCTCCTCTCTCTCTTCTCATAGCAGACCCTGCCTCGGGGAGCCGGTCGGCCGAGCGGACAGCACGCTGGACTTGTGATCCTGTGGTCCTGGGTTCGATCCCAGGCGCCGGCGAGAAACAATGGGCAGAGTTTCTTTCACACTATGCCCCTGTTACCTAGCAGTAAAATAGGTACCTGGGTGTTAGTCAGCTGTCACGGGCTGCTTCTGTGAGGTAGAGGCCTGGTCGAGGACCGGGCCGCGGGGACGCTAAAAAGCCCCGAAATCATCTCAAGATAACTTCAAGAAGATGGTGTTATGGCGCACACAAGGAATAACCGCCACAGTAGAGTGTGTCAACACAGTGTGGCGTGTTGCTACCTTATGGCAACATGCTTTCGTCCCTGTTGCAGGAACATCATTGATCTTCCGTTCCTGGTGCAGGAACATCATTGATCTTCCGTTCCTGTTGCAGGAACATCATTGATCTTCCGTTCCTGTTGCAGGAACATCATTGATCTTCCGTTCCTGGTGCAGGAACATCATTGATCTTCCGTTCCTGGTGCAGGAACATCATTGATCTTCCGTTCCTGGTGCAGGAACATCATTGATCTTCCGTTCCTGGTGCAGGAACATCATTGATCTTCCGTTCCTGGTGCAGGAACATCATTGATCTTCCGTTCCTGGTGCAGGAACATCATTGATCTTCCGTTCCTGTTGCAGGAACATCATTGATCTTCCGTTCCTGGTGCAGGAACGGAAGCACAGGAATCCACGGAACCTTGTGGAGGTTCCGTGGAGTCTTGTGATAAGTCGCAAGTCTCGACAAAGTCGATAAGTCTTACTCTTTTGATTATTATTCTTGTGACTTATTCTTATTTTCTCTTATTATTCTTATTCATTACTGAAGAGAGGGAGAGTGCGCGATGTACCTGACCCCAGTAAGACTTGCCTTGACCCCAGGGGGCCCAGTGGGGGGGGGGGGGTGGTAGAGATGATAGTGACGACAATAGCGGAGGTGAGGGGGGGGTTAAGGTTGTGAGGCTCCTCCCCCCCCCTCATTAACAAGTAGGAGCCTCCACCCACCGCACCTCACACCTCGTGTCTGGCAACTACCACTACAACACCACTACTCACACAGGCTGTGGCTCCTACGGGCTATTCAGGCCCCAACCCGTCCTCGCAAATTCGTATAGTCAATATTGACTTATTAAATATGTGTATAGGTGACATAACATAATAGTTTCCCTTGAAAAGCTTCATAGAAAACACCGACCTTACCTAACCTACTTAGTATGTTAAAATAAGCATCTTATAGCTTCGTAATTACAATTGTTACTTAACCTATTATAGGTATAAGTTAGGTAATAATTGTAATTACGAAGCAATAAGCCATTTTTTTTTTTGCAGAGATATTCCTGCGCGGGCCCTAAGCCTCTGGCTGGCCCACTGCGCGGGCCCTAAGCCTCTAGCTGGCCCACTGGGCGGGCCCTAAGCCTCTGGCTGGCCCACTAAGTGTTGCTTGTTTCTGTTTTACTTGGGCTGAGTATGAGTATTTATGACTCGTATGGTCGCTTTAGTAAGATTTTGCCATATGTGTTTAACAACTTCTTCTGCTCTGTTGAATCTAAGTTGAAATCTTAATGGGTTTGTAACTGTGCACTGTGTTAGATAATGTTCCAGTGGTCTGTTGTGGGTGTAACTGTGCACTGTGTTAGATAATGTTCCAGTGGTCTGTCGGGCATTTCTCCACAGTGCTGACATTTTATAGAGTGGTGTGATCTCTGCGTCTTTAAGTATGTCAGAGATAACACCACTATCGTATTGGGATCGTCTCAAAGCTCTCCAAATGTACTCTCTAGAAAGGAGACGAGAGAGATACCAAATAATATACACATGGAAAATATTGGAGGGCCAGGTCCCAAATCTACACAGTAAAATAACAATGTACTGGAGTGAACGACATGGAAGAAAATGCAGAATAGAACCAGTGAAGAGCAGAGGTGCCATAGGCACAATCAGAGAACATTGTATAAACATCAGAGATCCGCAGTTGTTCAACACCCTCCCAGTGAGCGTAAGAAATATTGCCGGAACAACCGTGGACATCTTCAAGAGGCCACAAGATTGTTTCCTCCAATGAGTGCCGGACCAACCAGGCTGTGGTGGGCCTGCGGGCCGCTCCAAGCAACAGCCTGGTGGACCAAACTCTCACAAGTCAAGCCTGGCCTCGGGCCGGGCTTGGGGAGTAGAACAACTCCCAGAACCCCATCAACCAGGTATCAACCAGGTATCTAGGCTTTGTCTCTAAAACATGTTTAGGATGCAGGCGATGAGTCACAATAACGTGGCTAAAGTATGTTGACTAGACCACACATTAGAAGGTGAAGGGACGACGACGTTTCGGTCCGTCCTGGACCATTCTCAAGTCGAGAATGATTGAATGGTCCTGGACCATTCTCAAGTCGTCGTCCCTTCACCTTCTAGTGTGTGGTCTGGTCAACATGTTTAGGATCTGTGATTTTGTTTGTCAATTCTTGCAGAATAAAGAATGCCAGGAGTGTGGGGCCTTTCGCAGGGCAGTCGATCTACTTTATAAGTAATAATTTATGTTTAAATTATAATTTACGAGTCCATAAACATCTCGTTAGCATCAGTGATCTTCAGTGTGTTCAGAGGTTAATTGAAAACGGAGTCGTACTATAGTTTCAGTATGTCGCTCATTTCTTTGTTGTCAACTATAGAAGTTCCGTCAAGCTTTTGCAGGGGTTAGGTTAGGTTAGGTTAGGTTCCGTCAAGCTTTTGCAGGGGTTAGGTTAGGTTAGGTTAGGTTCCGTCAAGCTTTTGCAGGGGTTAGGTTAGGTTAGGTTCCGTCAAGCTTTTGCAGGGGTTAGGTTAGGTTAGGTTAGGTTAGGTTCCGTCAAGCTTTTGCAGGAGTCCATTACTAACTGTTGCTTCTGTTGTTGATTTTACATAAGAGACAAAAAATATTTCGAATTCCTTGTATTTCAATAATGGCCTTTCACGCTCTTTACCACTTCTGGAATTTGGGATTCTTACAGCCCAATCGTTTCTGTTTCTCTACATAACTTTCCTTGTTCTTGTGCTAGAGGGCAGCGTTTGAGACGTTCTGCGATTTGTTTTCTTCGCCTGTAGAGGGAACGGGTGCGGCAGGGTGTGGGGCACGGGTGCGGCAGGGTGTGGGGCACGGGTGCGGCAGGGTGTGGGGCACGGGTGCGGCAGGGTGTGGGGCACGGGTGCGGCAGGGTGTGGGGCACGGGTGCGGCAGGGCGTGGGGCACGGGTGCGGCAGGGTGTGGGGCACGGGTGCGGCAGGGCGTGGGGCACGGGTGCGGCAGGGTGTGGGAACGGGTGCGGCAGGACGTGGGGCACGGGTGCGGCAGGACGTGGGGAACGGGTGCGGCAGGGTGTGGGGAACGGGTGCGGCAGGACGTGGGGAACGGGTGCGGCAGGGCGTGGGGAACGGGTGCGGCAGGACGTGGGAAACGGGTGCGGCAGGGTGTGGGGAACGGGTGCGGCAGGACGTGGGGAACGGGTGCGGCAGGGTGTGGGGCACGGGTGCGGCAGGACGTGGGGAACGGCTGCTGCAGGAACCATCATGAAAACCAGAGAACGCGAGAATTGGGGCGTGTGGGAACATGGGCGCATGCGTGGGAATTTTGTGTGGACCGTGGGAACCCGACCCTAACCCCCCCTCCCCCCCTCTCTCTCCTCTCAAAGGAAACCAACATAAGTCCCGTGACCCAGTCTGGCTTCCCATGACCAGAAGACAAATTGAATTGCCTCCTCTTGCCCTCCCCTTCCTTTTTCATTGGGGGGAGGGGAGGGGTAGTTGGAGGGGGTAGGAGCGAGGTTAGGGGGTAAGGGTTAGGGAGGGGTCTTGAAGGGGATGGGTGGATTGGCGAGTGTGTGTGTGTACACCACAGGTAGCGCGCGCGCTCTCGTGCGCTCGTAGAGAGGGGCAGTATTGACCCTGAGCTGAACTACAGCACCAAGCCAGTAGTACTCTACCCAGGATGGTTCCGCCCTCGTTGGCACGGGCACTGCCTTGGTCGGCCACGGGCACTGCCTTGGTCGGCCACGGGCACTGCCTTGGTCGGCCACGGGCACTGCCTTGGTCGGCCACGGGCACTGCCTTGGTCGGCCACGGGCACTGCCTTGGTCGGCCACGGGCACTGCCTTGGTCGGCCACGGGCACTGCCTTGGTCGGCCACGGGCACTGCCTTGGTCGGCCACGGGCACTGCCTTGGTCGGCCACGGGCACTGCCTTGGTCGGCCACGGGCACTGCCTTGGTCGGCCACGGGCACTGCCTTGGTCGGCCACGGGCACTGCCTTGGTCGGCCACGGGCACTGCCTTGGTCGGCCACGGGCACTGCCTTGGTCGGCCACGGGCACTGCCTTGGTCGGCCACGGGCACTGCCTTGGTCGGCCACGGGCACTGCCTTGGTCGGCCACGGGCACTGCCTTGGTCGGCCACGGGCACTGCCTTGGTCGGCCACGGGCACTGCCAGGGTCGGCCACGGGCACTGCCATTGTCGGCCACTGGCACTGCCAGGGTCGGCCACGGGCACTGCCAGGGTCGGCCACGGGCACTGCCATGGTCGGCCACGGGCACTGCCATGGTCGGCCACGGGCACTGCCATGGTCGGCCACGGGCACTGCCATGGTCGGCCACGGGCACTGCCATGGTCGGCCACGGGCACTGCCATGGTCGGCCACGGGCACTGCCATGGTCGGCCACGGGCACTGCCATGGTCGGCCACGGGCACTGCCATGGTCGGCCACGGGCACTGCCATGGTCGGCCACGGGCACTGCCATGGTCGGCCACGGGCACTGCCATGGTCGGCCACGGGCACTGCCATGGTCGGCCACGGGCACTGCCATGGTCGGCCACGGGCACTGCCATGGTCGGCCACGGGCACTGCCATGGTCGGCCACGGGCACTGCCATGGTCGGCCACGGGCACTGCCATGGTCGGCCACGGGCACTGCCATGGTCGGCCACTGGCACTGCCATGGTCGGCCACGGGCACTGCCATGGTCGGCCACTGGCACTGCCATGGTCGGCACTGTGTCATGTGATCGATCGTTCCATAATGTATCATGATCGAGTACCAGTTAGCCATTTTTTGTACCATATTTTATAATCCAAAAAATGCAGCTCCAAGCCAAACTTAAATATACCGTAGTATAGCGCATATATATGTGTGCTATATTTGGCCTCAAGTAGCGTGTTTTCGGCCTCGGAGGGTTAGGTTTTATTGGCAAGAAATGTACCTTTTTAGGAAGATGGACTGGCTCCGCTTCGCTGGCTTGGGCACTGCTTTAACGGTCCTGGCACTTCTCAAGTGTTTAAACAACAGTGATTATGGGGGTTAACATTAAGTGTGGCACGATGGGGGGTGGGGGTGGGTGGGTTTGGCACCCCCTCCCTCCCTCCATTCCCACCTCCCCCTTCCAGATAAGTTAGATCGACTGAGATTAATTTTAAACGCGATTAACATGTTAATTCAGTTTAAGGGTTTGGATTTTCCTTCCTATCCACTCCATTCTCAGTCCTGGATCTATCCTTCTCCCCCCCCCCTCATCAGGTCATGGCTTATTGGAGACGGTTTCGCACGAGACCTCCGGACCCAGGGTTCGAATACCACCGTGTGTGTGTATGTGTGTGTGTGTGTCGATGTAATGTTAACATTTCCCTAAAGGCTTAAGAGCTCGGGGGGGGGGGGTGCTCGCATAATATAGTGTGTATAGTTTCGGTGAAGTTTTATAACTAAATTGTCTGAAAGGTGTGAAATATAAAGGCAAGTTGATCAAGATTATAGAGCGTCAGCTTGAGCGTCAGCTTGAGCGTCAGCTTGAGTGTCAGCTTGAGTGTCAGCTTGAGTGTCAGCTTGAGTGTCAGCTTGAGTGTCAGCTTGAGTGTCAGCTTGAGTGTCAGCTTGAGTGTCAGCTTGAGTGTCAGCTTGAGTGTCAGCTTGAGTGTCAGCTTGAGTGTCAGCTTGAGCGTCAGCTTGAGCGTCAGCTTGAGCGTCAGCTTGAGCGTCAGCTTGAGCGTCAGCTTGAGCATCAGCTTGAGTGTCAGCTTGAGTGTCAGCTTGAGTGTCAGCTTGAGTGTCAGCTTGAGTATTAGCTTGAGTATCAGCTTGAGCATCAGCATCAGCTTGAGCATCAGCTTGAGTATCAGCTCGAGTATCAGCTTGAGTATCAGCTTGAGTATCAGCTTGAGTATCAGCTTGAGTATCAAGAGGAGTATCATTGTTAGCAACAAGAAGAGGAACTGGACAAAAACAAGATTATTAGCGGTAATTATAGCAGTTATACTGACAAAGGAATTACCTCGAACCATCTTCATCAACAATGAATTTTTCTGATTATTCTGCCTCTCTTTCTTATTACCGCTGTTCCACTCCGTCTGTCTGTCCTCCCTCTTTCTCACTGTCCCTGCCCTTCCTTACCCCTCCCTTCCCCCCCCCCCCCCTCTCTCCCATATATCATGCCTTCCTTCCCATAATAAAGGTTCCTTAGAACAATTATTACATGTATTGGTCACATTGCTCCCTCACCGTGGAGCAGTAGCAGAACAACATGCCGCCAACAGTTGGCATGGGTTGACACGTCGCCGGAATACAATGTCAAATTGGCCCCAGGCGCTAATCGAGCAACCCGTCCTCGTAATAGAACGTCGCATTTTGACGTATACACAAGGCCAAAAATTGTTTTACTAGAAAATGGTGGCGTCTCGCGAAATTGACATTCTGTTCCATTTTTTGTTTTAGGTCCTCTGGTCGATTAGGATAAGGGCACGTTAGTGCGACTATTTCTTGACGTTGGGAGACCTTAGGGGGAGGGGGTGAACCAAGGGCCAGGTCAACTCAGGTCAAGGGTGAGGGAGGGGGGGGGAGGTCACAAGGTTGTCAGACACGACGCGGTCATGGTAATCCACCAGACGATGTGACAATCCACCAGGATTGTCTCTTCCAGAAGGATACTAATCTCCGGGCTCGGGGAGTAGAACAACTGGTGAAACCCTCTCCAGGTATGTTCCAGGTATCTCCCATACCCCCGTTCAGGTGTTAATAAGCTCACGTTTAATGAGACAAGACAGTGTGTGCGGACTGTGGGGGGTGGTGTTCAAGATTATGGAGGACGAATATACAGTATTAACATAAACATGAGAGGTCCACTGTTGTTCAACGTCCTCCCAGCGAGTATAAGAAATATTGCCCGAACAACCGTGGACATCTTCAAGAGAAAACTAGATTTTCTCACAGGAGTGCCGGACCAACCTGGCTGTGGTGGGCCTGCGGGCCGCTCCAAGCAACAGCCTGGTGGACCAAGCTATCACAAGTCAAGCCTGGCCTCGGGCCGGGCTTGGGGAATAGAACAACTCCAGAACCCCATCAACCAGGTATATGTGGGCCTGCGGGCCGCTCCAAGCAACAGCCTGGTGGACCAAACTCTCACAAGTCGAGCCTGGCCTCGGGCCGGGCTTGGGGAATAGAACAACTCCCAGAACCCCATCAACCAGGTATATGTGGGCCTGCGGGCCGCTCCAAGCAACAGCCTGGTGGACCAAACTCTCACAAGTCAAGCCTGGCCTCGGGCGGGGCTGGGGAGTAGAACAACTCCCAGAACCCCATCAACCAGGTATATGTGGGCCTGCGGGCCGCTCCAAGCAACAGCCTGGTGGACCAAACTCTCACAAGTCAAGCCTGGCCTCGGGCCGGGCTTGGGGAGTAGAAGAACTCCCAGAACCCCATCAACCAGGTTCCTGGAGATCACGTGGAACTGACTGTGGAGAAAGTACGACCTGGAGGCCTGGTCGACGACCGGGCCGCGGGGATGCTAAGCCCCGGAAGCACCTCAAGGTAACCTCTTCTACCCAGCACCTTGTCATTCAGTTCTCTTTGCCTGGGTTACGGAATATAGGAATTCTTTTTTTTTTTAATTGATAAAGTAATATACTGTACTCAGTGTCACTCTGCGAGCAGCCGCGTTCAACAGCCTGGCTGATCAGTCCAGCAACCAGGAGGCCTGGTCGGGGACTGGGCCGCGGGGACGTTGAGACCCGGAAATCATGGAAAGGTAACCTTATTAATGGTACCTGCCCATGTGGTAGTGAGCTTACCTGGCCCCTTGTGACCTAGCGCCCTTAACTCTGTCATTTATTTCCCCCTTCAGTTTCCTTTTAAGGGGTCAATAGTAGAGCCCACTCCCCCCCCCTCACCCTTCTCCACCCCCCCCCTCACCCTTCTCCACCCCCCCCCTCACCCTTCCAGACCAACCAGGCTTTCACAAGTCAGGCTTGAAGTAGAATTCTAAAAACCCATTCCAGGTATCCCTCCCTCCGTCCCTCCCTCCGTCCCTCCCTCCGTCCCTCCCTCCGTCCCTCCCTCCGTCCCTCCATCTCCCTCCCTCCCTCCCTCCTAGTTGGGAGGGAGGGAGTTGGAGGGAGCCGTAATAATGACCCGTAAAGGCACTCGACCCTGTGCCACTGTGATCGATAGTTATCATACACTTAAGTGCCACTTAGCCTGGCTACCACGCCAGGGAGGGGGGGGAGGGGGGCAGTGTTGTGGAGGGAGTAGGTGGAGGGAGCCAGTGTGGGAGGGAGGGGGGGGGGTGGAGGAGGTATTAATAATTAAGGGAAAGTGAGACAGCGAGTGTGTTTGAACAAGTCAAAACAGAGGTCAGTTTGTGACTGAATGACGCAATTAGGGGTGTGGGGGGTGGGGGGGGAGCAAATGATGGGGAGGGAAAGAATAAGGGTGGAGATGGGTAGGCAATAGGGAGGAGCCAAGGGACGCGAGGAGAGGCAGGTAAGGATGAAAAAGATGGGTCATCAAGCTTCCTTATATCACATGGCATCTTGTACAGTAAAGTGGAAACCACATCGACTCGCCAGATGGACGGCCTGTCCTGTTTTCTGTCAGTGGGTCATCGGTTCGGGCGATGACCCACTGACATCGGTTCGGGCGATGTAGCACATCATTGTGGTGACCACTGGAGAGTCTTGGCTGATGGAGGGTAAATACGGTATATGGGTGGGGGGGGTAGGGGAGACGCCATGTAAATAAGAGAGAGAGAGTGGGGCAGGAGAGGCAGAGCCGGGTCAAGTTCTGGGGCTGTCGTCATGGTAACAGCCTCGATTTCTCCTCTCTCTACCCCCCCCCACCCCCCCACCCCCACCCTCTCCAACCACTTGGGCTGGACGGTAGAGCGACGGTCTCGCTTCATGCAGGTCGGCGTTCAATCCCCGACCATCCACAAGTCGTTATTAGGCACCATTCCTTTCCCACCGGCCNTTGAATGATTTTTTTTTTGGGGGGGGGGGAGTTGGGAGGGAATTATCTGGGGAAAGCGCCAAGCCGTGAGGACTATATAACACTTGGAAGGGATCAGGATTTGGAATGGGACGGGGGGAAAGGAATGGTGCCCAACCACTTGTGGATGGTCGGGGATTGAACGCCGACCTGCATGAAGCGAGACCGTCGCTCTACCGTCCAGCCCAAGCGGTTGGGCAGGGAAGTTGGGGAGGGGTAAAAAAGGTAAAGAAAGGTATTGGTGAAGGCAAATAGTTTATTTTGTGAAATTTAGTTTGTACAGCAGACGTGGCCATGCGACCGGGCCGCGGGGTCGCTGAGCCCTGAAACCACCTTAAGGTAAGGTATACCTTTATCAAATACTAACCAACATGCAGACATTTCCACATGTCCTACATAGGCAAGGGCTAGAGAACTGTTCTCCACATAACAAGAACAGTGCTCGACAATTAACAATGTGATTAACAACGATTAACAATGTGATTGTTAATAATTTGCAACGACAAATTACAATTCTAACCAGCATATAAATATATTTGTTTCTCCTTCTATGGCTATGAGAGCTGTTATGGAGACTAACGAGTAATTAAACAGTTTAACTAAACAGGGTGATTATAAGGGACTTTTTACGATCTTGAGGTTATCTTGAGATGATTTCGGGGCTTTTTAGTGTCCCCGCGGCCCGGTCCTCGACCAGGCCTCCACCCCCAGGAAGCAGCCCGTGACAGCTGACTAACACCCAGGTACCTATTGTACTGCTAGGTAACAGGGGCATCAGGGTGAAAGAAACTCTGCCCATTGTTTCTCACCGGCGCTTGGGATCGAACCCAGGATCACAGGATCACAAGTCCAGCGTGCTGTCCGCTCGGCCGACCGGCTCCAAATACATGGTGTATTTGTACTTCAAATACGTGATTCACGGTGTATTGGACACTTTCACAAAGGTGATACATGGTGTATTGGACACTTTCACAAGGGTGATACATGGTGTATTGGACACTTTCACAAGGGTGATACACGGTGTATTGGACACTCTCACAAAGGTGATACATGGTGTATTGGACACTTTCACAAGGGTGATACACGGTGTATTGGACACTTTCACAAAGGTGATACACGGTGTATTGGACACTTTCACAAAGGTGATACACGGTGTATTGGACACTTTCACAAAGGTGATACATGATGTATTGGACACTTGAATTTTGTGAAAGTTGTGTCCGACCCGTGTCATCCACGTGTGTCCTGGCCAGTAAGGACACGGGGCAGAGTTCTTGCTGTATTGGTTCATGTATCGACGTGTTCAGCACAGGTTTATATGCTGTATCTCTCAGGTCTCTTGGGGAGAGGGAGAGAGAGAGAGAGAGGGAGAGGGGGAGGAAGAGGGAGAGGGAGAGGGAGAGGGAGGTGAGAGGGGGGCTATATCAAGGCGGGTAAATGCGACACCCGTTCCTTCTGTGACTTGAGGTTTATATTTAGTCTTCCCCCCCCCCTCTCCCTTTTCTCCCTCCTCTCCCTCTTCTCTCCCTCCTCTCCCTCTTCTCCCCCACCCCTCTCCCTCTTTCCTTTCCACTCCTTGTGACTCTGGAACAGGGATAATGGGCGGGGAAAGACGGGTATGAGAGGGCAAAGGATGAGAGAAGAGTAAAAAGGGAGAATAACAAAGGATGGGAATGGAAAGGAGAAGGAAATGGGAAGGGAAGGCAAGGGGGGGGGGAGAGAGAGGGGAGAGGGAGAGGAAATGAGTCTTCAAACACCATCCATGTTTTTCAGGGAGAGAGGCGTGGTTAATGTGGTGCCTGCGAGGCGGTGCTAGGGGGGGGGAGCAGGGGGGTGAGTGGGGGTGTAGGGGGGGAGGGAGGGGGAGTAGTAGGGGTTAGTGGGGGTAGTAGCAAGGGTTTAGGGGGGTGTAGGATGAGTGGAGGGGGGAGTTGTAGGGGGTTAGTGGGGGGAAGGGGGTAGTGGGGTAAGTGGGGGGTGTAGGAGGGGGGGGGGAGGCGGAGGCGAAGAGCAGCATGTTGTATTTTCAAAAAAGTCTGCCAAGCCTATGTGGGCCTACGGGCAGCTGCCAGCAACAGCCTGTTGGATCAAGTTATCACGAGTACGGGGAGTAGAAGAACTCTGGAGATCCTCTCCAGGTAAGATCCAGGTACAGACCCAACCACTTGGACTGGTCGCTACAGCGATGACTTGGCTTCCTTGCAAGTCCGCGTTCAGTCCCCGATGACCCAAGTGAACGGGAACCATTCCTTCCCTTCGTCCCATCCCAGAGTCTTGTCCTCATATTCCGTCATAGTGCCTCGCAGTCTTGCTGGCTTGGCGCCTTATCCTCATGATTACCTGACCTCGGCAGACTATCTTGAGGTGATTTCGGGGCTTAGCGTCCCCGCGGCCCGGTCCTCTACCAGGCCTGTTTGTTACACATCCCCAGGAAGAAGCCCGTAGCAGCTGTCTAACTCCCAGGTACCTATTTACTGCTTGGCAAACAGAACCATCAGGGGGGGAAGAAACCCTACCCATTTGTTTCCGCCTCCGCCCGGGGATCGAACCCGGACCCTTAGGACTACGAATCCCGAACGCTGTCCACTCAGCCATCAGGCTGAGTGGACTGTGGACAGTGGACAATAATGATCCCTACAGGATCATTATTCCACTTGTAACAATTTGTTGAAGTGTTGTGTGTTAGTACGTGTACGACCAGGTCGTAAGAGTGGACTGGTCGTAAGAGGACTGGTTTCTACGACCCGTCCTCGGGTCGTAGAGACCGTGAGAGCGGCGGCCTTGGACGAGGGACTTGTGTTTTCCAAGCAAACAGCAGCCGCCTGGAGCCAGCTCTGGCCTGTGTGAGAGGGTAGTGGAGTTGCTTCACACTCCGGTCATCAATAGACGCCTGTGTGCCACCGGATTTGCTCTTGATCAACCGGATTGTTATGGATATGTGAGCTATGTTAGGCCGCTTCAAGCAACAGCAGAACTGATGACAGGTAAACTAGGGTAAATGGAGGGGGGGGGGGTTGAGGGCTTGATGCCCTCGTGTGGCGCCGAAGCTCTGTGTACCCGGGATAATTAATAATAATTAATAAATAATAATTCATAGCCTCAGTAATTCATAGATCGATCCAACAGCCAGTGAGCTGTAAGGGGGAGCCTGGCAGCTGAGTGGACAGCGCTTGGAATTCTCATGAATCTCGACTCATGGAATTCAATATTCATAAAGAAATGTAAAGTACCAGTAGCGAGAGCACTCAGCGTAATATGGAGAAAGAGCCTGGATACAGCGGAGATACCAGCAGCACTTAAATCTGCAGATATAGCTCCGTTGCACAAGGGGGCAGAGTAAAGCCTTGGCAAAAAATTATAGACCAGTTGCACTAACATCACACATAATAAGTGTTTGAAAGAGTGATTAGGAATCAAATTTCTAGTTTTATGGAAAATAATGAGCTACACAATCCAGGACAACATGGATTTAGAGCGGGAAGATCCTGTTTGTCACAGTTACTCAACCACTATGACAAAATCACAGATACTCTAGAAGAAAAGCAAAATGCAGATGTTGTATACACAGACTTTGCAAAGGCGTTCGACAAATGTGACCATGGGGTGATAGCTCACAAAATGAGGTCAATGGGAATAACTGGTAAAGTAGGACGCTGGATACTCAATTTCCTGTCGAACAGAACACAAAGTAACAATCAATCAAATAAGAGTCCAAGCGAAATTAAAAGCTCTGTACCTCAAGGTACAGTCCTTGCACCGCTACTGTTCCTTATTCTCATATCAGATATAGACAAAAATACACGTCACAACTTCGTATCATCCTTTGCAGATGACACAAAAATCAGCATGAAAATTACCTCTGCTGAAGACATTGAAAAATTACAAGCAGATGTCAACAAAGTTTTCGATTGGGCAGCAGAAAATAACATGATGTTTAACAGTGATAAATTTCAGGTACTCACGTACGGTAAAAATGAGGATCTGAAACATAATACAGGGTACAAAACACAATCGAATCTTCCCATAGTAGGAAAACAGCATGTTAAGGATTTGGGAATAATGATGTCTGACGATCTAACGTTTAGGGAGCATAACCAAGCAAATATTGCTTCATCCAGAAAAATGATAAGATGGATTACGAGAACTTTCAAATCTAGGGATCCCATCACAATGGTTGTGCTCTTCAAGTCACTTGTTGTCCCGTCTTGAGTACTGCTCAGTACTCACTTCCCCCTCAGAGCAGGAGAGATTGCTGAAATAGAGGGAATACAGAGAACATATACGGCACGCATAGACGAGATAAAACACCTAAATTATTGGGATCGTCTCAAAGCCCTCCAAATGTACTCTCTAGAAAGGAGACGAGAGAGATACCAAATAATATACACATGGAAAGTACTGGAGGGCCAGGTCCCAAATCTACACAGTAAAATAACAACGTACTGGAGTGAACGATATGGAAGAAAATGCAGAATAGAACCAGTGAAGAGCAGAGGTGCCATAGGCACAATCAGAGAACACTGTATAAACATCAGAGGTCCGCGGTTGTTCAACGTCCTCCCAGCAAGCATAAGAAGTATTGCCGGAACAACCGTGGACATCTTCAAGAGGAAACTGGACTGTTTTCTAAGAGAAGTTGCGGATCAGCCGGGCTGTGGTGGGTATGTGGGCCTGCGGGCCGCTCCAAGCAACAGCCTGGTGCACCAAACTCTCAAGCCTGGCCTCTGGCCGGGCTTGGGGAGTAGAACAACTCCCAGAACCCCATCAACCAGGTATAGAGCCCAGTAGGTTCAGGAACCTGAACCTGATAGACAGGTTCTATCCTGTCCATCAGGCTCAGATAGAGGCGGGACCAAAGAGGCAGAGCTCAACCCCCACAAACACAACTAGGCGAGTACTCATCAGCTGCACATAATAGGGATTACCAACCTACCACGCCCGGCTCTCAATGGGCGGCACAGATTTGGGAATGGAAGTGGAAGCCATCGCTGGGGTCCGGTGATCCCGGGGCGGGAGGTGTGTAGTGGATTACTATTAAAGGTAGGTAGGTGTGTGTGTGTGTGTGTGTGTGTGTGTGTGTGTGTGTGTGTGTGTGTGTGTAGTGTAGTGTAGTGTAGTGTAGTGTAGTGATCAGTATGCCAGAGGCAGATGAGGGCCATTAGAGTTAGTAGGTGTAGCCATCACAAGTAGAGGGAGGGAGGACTCTCTCTCTGTGTAGTGTAGCAAGATTGGGTTAGGGGAGGGAGTCACCTGGAGGACAGGTAAGAGAGATTAAAGAATAGGGAAGGAGCAGAGAGAGAGAGGTTCTTATCTGACCATCGTGGTGAGTGAAGATGGGTAAGGAAGGTTGGGATTATCCTGGTCAAGGAGGGATTTGAGAGGGATTATTGTGGGGGGGGGTGGAGAGGGGGGGTATGGATCAGTATGGAGGAGTGGGGAGGTTCAGTAATGTTAACGGTTTTTGCGGACCGTGTAGGACCAGTTTACTGTGTGTACGTACTATGTGTGTGTGTGCAGAATTGAATTATTAGCTCTTAGACCCCGCCTTTCTAACCAATGTATTTTTCCTCTTATATATCTACTACATATATTTCTCTCTAACACACACACACATCCCCAGGAAGCAGCCCGTTGGAGGTGTCTAACTCGCAGGTACTTATGTACTGCTAGGTGAAGAGGAGAAACTTCAGAAACTCCAGAAAGAAACTTCATTTGTTTCCGCCTCGGCCGGAAGTCGAACCCGGGTCATTAGGACTAGGACCCCAAAGCGCTGTCCACTCAGCCTCGAGGCCCCTGTGTGTCAGGGTCAAGAAGAAGCACACACACATAAACTTATTAATTAAGAAGTATTTTGTGTGGTGCAATAGAGAGCTATACACCATACTGAGAACAATTACTCAATGCTTGTCACTAGATTCTTAAGACACTTTCTCCCGTCTCCAAGAGACAGACACGGGAGACCAGCTATTCAAAGGATACCTGATCAACCAGGCTGTGATTAGTACGTCAGGCTGCGAGCAGCTGCGTCCAACAGCCTGGTTGACCATTTTTTTTTAGTAAAGAGGAAGGAGAGGCATAGATGAAGGGAAGTTTAGAAGTGGGAAATACAGTGAGAGGTATGAAAGCAGGCGGGCTGTCCGCCTTGCTGACACGATGTGTGGGTGTTGGCAGCTAAGCTAAGCTGGCTCCCTCTTGTCAGGGAGCTGTGAGTGTGTGAGAGGTTCTTCACATGTGTTTCACCATATATGGATGTCTATAGATGAATACTGAGTAGCATTCATATATACACACTCCGAGGCTTCCCCCCCCCACACGCACACACATATTATACATACATATACATACCCATACACACGTACACATACACCCATATACATATGCATAACTGTACACATATACACATACATACTCAATTTTCAATTATGGGGAGAAGGATATCTGGTCAATATTTCATCTGGGAATTTGTGACGCTGGGTTTGCATCTAGTGAATCGAGGCTTTTGGGCCACCAGCTGTGGGAGCGGGGCGTCTCATCTTGGGCCACCAGCTGTGGGAGCGGGGCGTCTCATCTTGGGCCACCAGCTGTGGGAGCGGGGCGTCTCATCTTGGAGCAATCTTTCTAACATCGGGTCTTCTAACATTGGGATGGTGTTCCACACCCTGATGGCTTGGTGCTGCAGTCTGATGTTTAGTGGCTGTATGTTCAGGAGTTCATGGAGCTCCTGGATTGTCTGATTATATGGTGGATGGTGTTTTGCTGCTCTCCTTAGCGCCTTATTCTGTACTGCTTGCAGTTTCTGCATGTTAGTTTTCTTTATGGTGTGTAGTGGTACTGGGGCTCTAGTTCGGCCGCACTTAGAGTATC
>WNGS01163793.1:27028-38253 GCA_020271785.1 Procambarus virginalis | reverse complement strand
GCACACCACACCCCCGGCGGCACACCACACCCCCGGGGCACACCACACCCACGAGGTACACCACACCCCCGAGGGCACACCACACTCCTGAGGGCACACCACACCTCCGGGGACACACCACGCCCTCCAGGCACACCACACTCCCGGGGCACACCACACCCACCAGGAACACACAACACCCCAGGGGCACACCACACCCCCGGGGCACACCACACATCCAGGGGCACACCACATCCCCCAGGGGCACCCACACCCCCGGAGGCACACCACACCTCCGGGGCACAACTCACCCCCGGGGCACAATACACCATCCAGGGGCACACCACATCACCCAGGGGCATACCACATCCCCCATGGGCACACACACCCCTGGAGGCACACCACACCCCCGGGCACACCACACTCCTGGGGGCACACCTCTCCCACCAGGAGCACACAACACCCCCAAGAGGCACACCACATCCCCCAGGGGCACACCACATCCCCGGGGGAACACCTCACCCTCCAGGGGCACACCACACCCTCCAGGGCACACCACACCCTCCAGGGGCACACCACACCCCAGAGGGCATACCACACCTCAGGGGCCACCACGCCCTCCAGGGGCACACCACACCCTCCAGGGGCACACCACACCCTCCAGGGGCACACCACATCCTACAGGGCACACCACACAATCCAGGGGCACACCACACCCTCCAGGGGCACACCACACCCACGGGGGCACATCACACATCCAGGGCACACCACACCCTCCAGGGCACACCATATCCTCCAGGGGCACACCACACCCCCGGGGGCACACCACACCCCCGGGACACACCAAACCCGGGGACACACCAACCCCGGGGACACACAACACCCACGAGGGCACACTACACCCCCAGGGGCACACCACACCCTCCAGGAGAACACCACATGCCCCAGGGGCACACCACACCCTACAGGTGCACACCACATCCTCCAAGGGCACACTACACCCCCAGGGGCACACCACACCCCCAGGGGCAAACCACACCCTCCAGGAGAACACCACACGCCCCAGGGGCACACCACAACCTCAAGGGGCACACCACATCCTCCAGGGGCACACCACAAATCCGGGGGCACCCACAAATCCGGGGGCACACCACACCCCCAGAGGGGACACCACACCCTCCAGGGGCACACCACACCCTCGGGGGCACACCACACCCCTTGAGGAACACCACACCCCCGGGGAACACCACACCCCCGGGGCACACCATACCTTCGGGGGCACACCACATCCCCCAAGGGCACACCACACCCCCGGAGGAACACACCACCCTGGGCTCACCACACCCCCGGGGCACACCACACCCATAGGGGCACACCACACGCCCGAGGGCACATCACACCCCCCGGGGGCACACCACACCCCCGGGGCACACCAATCCCCCGGGGCACACCACACCCCCGAGGGCACACCACACCCCCGGGGGCACACCACACCCCTAGGGGCACACCTCACCCCCGGGGGCACTCCACACCCCCGGGGGCACAACAATCCCCCAGAGGCACACCCCACCCTTGGGGGCACACCACACCCCTGAGGGCACACCACACCCCCAGGGGCACATCACACCCCCGGGGGCACACCGTCCCCCAGAGGTATAGTGCTAGTTCTTGAAACACTCTACACGCCCCTTAATATAGTCTAGGGCAGCTAGTTCTTGACATACTCTATACTTTTCTTCATTGAGTTGAAGGGCATATAGTTCTTGACACACTCAGAACATCGGTTCATATATTCAAGGGCAGCATTTATTTGACACGCTCTATACTATCCTTTATATAGTATAGGTCAGGTGGTTCTTGGCACACTCTGTACTCCCCCATCATAAAGTCAAGCGCACCTAGTTCTTGACACACACTGTACTAATTACCATCATACAGTCAAGGTCTGCTAGTTCTTGACTGCAGCGAGGATTAAAACTCACACAAATTCCGGTCATAAAATGAACTCTTTCAAATTTTGGTCTTAAAACTGGTCGCTGACAAATTCCAATCTTAATATTTATTACGTTAAATTTTGGTCTTAAATTGGTCTCTCACAAATGTCGGTCTTAAACTAAACTCTGAAGAAATTTCAGTCTTAAACTAATCTCTGAAAAGTTGCTGCTAACAGGACTATATTCCTTAACAAAACTTCTAAAATATTCCTTAACTCCTTTATTCTTATTCCTGCCGTGAAATTCAAATATACATCCGTCGACTTAACATGAAAGTCTAGATGGGTCGCCTGAGGAAGGACTTTCTTAGCTAACACACCAAGTGTAGTAAGCAGCTCATTCCTCACCCTGGGACCATATCAGAACCATTGACAAGCAAACGCCGAGACCTCGAAAAGTTGAAATCCCCTCCACTTAGGCCGTTGACCTTCGTCATTCACCGGAGCGAATCTAACGAGAAGATCCTGGGTTCTCACAACAGAATTTCTTGTTGTGTAGTGCTATGAATTCAGCTCTAAAATCATGAAGCAGTCTCAATTTAACAAGCGAGTGGCACAACCTAAGTAGTGCAATAAAATGTGTGGTGTGTAACGAAAAGACAGTGTTCAACATAACAATACAATTTATTCAATAAAGTACTAACTACTACAACAACGAAAGGAATATCAATGACGTTACTCGAAATCCTTCTTGTGACACTTTCACTGACAGCTAGACACCAGCCGCGAAGGCTGCATAATGAACTAACTTGAACATACACGGAGTCGCGCTGGCGCCACCAGAGGATGCAGACGTCGAGCTCTGGCCGTCAGTGGTCGTCTGCCGTTGCTGAGTGGCGGTTGCTGTGGTGGGGTGTGGGGCTCCCGCTGGTCGGGGCCCCGCCTACCAGTATGGACGGGACTGATGCTAGCCGTGTTCGCAGAATAAACACTGTGCGGCTGGATTTTTCTGCTGATGTGGACTGGCCCGTTGTGGAAGTTGCCCTCCTCGACGTCCTCCATGTTGACGTCCCCGAGCTCCTGGGCCTAGAGAAGTTGTCGCCCACCCGTGTTGCGGTGGCATTTGCCACGTCACATATTTACCGGGAGTTTGTGGCTCGCTGGAATGGCCGCACGCTTCCTCTTCCGGCTTCGGCTGTGTCTGTGGAGATCTTGGATCCATGGGGGCCCTTGACGTTTGTGAGTATTCACGGCGTGCCGGTAACCTTCCCCGAGGCGTCCCTCATGGCCTTGTTTCAGCGGTTTGGGTCGGTGGTGAAGCACCGGTTCAACACTTTGAGTGCGGGCCGATAGAAGGGGGTCCAGCTAGGTTCACGCACGCTTGTCATGTGGCTCATAGGCCCTATCCCGTCCAGGGTCTCGTATCGTGGGCTGTCTCTGAGGACTTTCTATCAGGGGCAGACCTGTACGTCTTTCCGGTGTGGTGCTGAGGGCCACGTTGTGGCCGGCTGTGATGCTCCTCGTACTGAAGCCCCATCAGTTTTCCTAGAGGATGATTTTCCTCGGTGGTCTGTGCGTGTGGACTCCCCGGCGGGTTCTCGCTCTGAGCAAGTGACTGGTGTGGATCCCGCAGCGGTTCCGGATGTCGTTACGTCTGGACCGGACGTGTCTGCCCCGCCGGTGATTCGGGGGATCTGGGGGCGCCTGCTTCGGACCTTCATCGTCCGGTGTCTGTGGAGGTGCATCCGCCTCCAATGGCCTTGGGGGCTGCTATGAAGGTGGTGCCTGAGTCTCCTGCTGGAGGCCATGTGCCTCCCGGGGCTGACGGTGCGGTGGAGGGTGTATCTCCACCCGCGTCCTCTGCCTTGTCGCCTCTGGGAGTTTCATCGTTGAAGAGTACCTCTTCTCTTCTGCATGTTCCGTCGCCCTCCCTGGATACCTCCCGTGTGCTGACGTCTTCCCTTGTTGAGGATGCCCTTCTGCGCAGTAGTGCGTTCCCGGATGTGGGGCGCCCTGCCGCTGGCCCTTCTCGGGTGCCTCCTGTAGGGGGCGATAGTTCTGATGACCTCCGACCTGTTCCGAAGCGTTCCCGGATTGTGTCGCCCCCTCGTGCGTGGGCGGATGAGTGTGCTGACATGGATGAGGATACAATGGCGGGCTGTGCATTGCATCCTGTGTTAAGCCCTTCGCCTTCTGCTGTTGGCTCCCCTCCGTGGGAGGTTACCCCTAGTGACCGAGACCTCGTCGTGATATTGAAGAAGGATGGACGTCGGAGGGCCTCTGCTCCTGTTCATGGGAGTGGGGGGCCCCGGTGCGTCTGCGGATCCCCCTGTGCGCATCCCTGTGAGCCGCCTCGTGCGGTTTCCGGTGCGATTCCCGATGCTCGCCCCCCTGGGGAGGTGCCCCTCCCTCTCTTATCGCCCGCCGAAGTAGTGTTGGAGGAGTTGAATTCCTTGTTGGTTAGTTATGATGTCCGGGTGCGTCCTATCCCGTGTGACCCTTCTACCATTTGGGTTCCTCGGGTGAAGAAATTTTTTAGTGGGGTGCCGGATTTCATGATTCGGCCGTGTGACTCTCCTGGGCGTCCGGTATCTGATGACCTGATGGCGGTATGGGAGGCTTATTGCCTGCGCTTTCCGGTGCAGGAGTACCCTGATAAATATGTGTAGTCATTGAGGTTGGGGGTGTTTCTGTACTTCTGTCTTTATGCCTGGGTGTGTATGACTGGCTGTGTTTGTGCCTGCGTTTGTGTGTGCGTAGGTGTTTGTTCCTGGCTCCTGCGTGTGCCTGTTAGGTGCTGTTTCGGGGTTTCCTGTTTTGTATCATGAGTTCTTCACTTTTGGCTGCTCCTGTGTATTTTGTGTTATGTCCGTATGAGTGTGGGTGTGTGGTTTTGGGGGGGTTTTGGCTCCTGCGTGGGCCTGGGTTTTTTCTGCTGTACTGATTTCTACTGTTCATTTTGTGGCCGTGTTTTGCTTTGGCCTGTGACCCATTATATTGTGTGCATGGATGCTGTGTGGTGTGCAGTTGTGGTGTGGATGGGTATGAGTGTGTTTGTTTTGTTATTTAGGGTGTGTTTAGTGTGTGTGTACATAATTTCTTCTCATTTAGTGTATATTGTATTCCTTGGTAGCGAGTGTATGGTCCTATACTCTTTTGTTCTTCTGTGTGTGTGGTTGGTGTGGTTTTGTGCACGTGGTTCTCTGTCCACGTCTGTGGCTGTTTTACGTATATTAGCTCCAGGTGTGTTAATTGTTATCTTTTCATGTACCTTTCTTTGACGTGTTCTGTGTTGCTAAGTGGATTTGTACTGTTTGGCCTCTTATTTCTGTGTAATGTTTTAGCAATTATTTCCCTGTACTGTTTAGCCCTTTGATTCGATGTGTTTTTAATTTGCTCCCCACTTGCTTGTTTTGTGGTTACTGTTATGTGTTTGTTATTGTACTGTTATCATGTTACTACTGTTAATACTATTGTTCGTGTTGTTCCTGTTATTGTTGTTGTTATTGTACAATTTTTGTTCTTGTGTACTGTTCCTTTTAAATGTACTGTTTAATCCTTGATTTAATGTGTTTTTAATTTGCTCACCGCTTGTTTTGTTTTGCGGTTACTGTGTTGTTTTGGTATTGTTTGTTATTGTACTGTTCTTACTTACTGTTACTACAATTGTTTTTTATTGTTTCTTATTGTTATTGTTCTTGTTATTGTACAGTTTTTGTTCCTGTGTGTTCTTCTGATTGTGTTGTAATTTTATACAAAAAAAAACTTGAACATACTGAATGAACACAGAGGAATCAATCAAGCAAGCAAGACATCGTAATCTATAATCACTATGCAACATCAGCAAGGTAGGTTATGAGACACGTCTCCAACAACCTCCTATCAGTACTCTACGCTTCTTGCCGCCCTCCCCTGCAATGGCGGTTGCAATGCAATCAAATTAGTAGCCTATCAATGACATGACGGCGTGGTGACCACCGGCCAGGTCGGACGTTCCTGAGGTCTCTCTGCTCCTGGCTAGTGTTTACGTTGGGTGATTGCTGGTTTGCCCTGCTGGTGGTGGTTTGCCACTGACAGGGTGACGTTTGCTTTAGCCATGGGGACTTCTCGCCCTCCTGTGAAGAGGACATTGTCGGCTGGTCTGGCATTTACGGCGCCGGTGGACCATTCGTTGGCTGGTGTCGCCCTGGTGGACGTGCTACATGTGCAGCTGTCGGACCTGGTGGGCATCCAGCTGCTTCAGTGCAACCGTGCTGTGGTCAAGTTTCGCCTCCAGGCTGCCTTTCAGGCGTTTCTCGAGCGGTGTGAGGGGCGTGTTTACCCTCTCCCTGATACTACTGGTTCTGTTAAGGTAGTGAATCTTAGTGTCACCTTGACGTCTGTGGCGGTGCATGGTGCCCCCTTCGAATTTCAGGACGACTTCCTGACCTCCTGTTTTGAACGATTTGGGACAGTGTTAAGTGTTCGTTGGAACAAGTTCGTTGCCGGGCACTGTGTTGGTATGCTTGACGGCTCCCACACCCTGATGACGTCGCTGAAGTGTAGTGTACCGTCGTCGATGTCTGTGTTAGGTTACACACTCCGCTGCCAGTATCGGGGTCAGGCGCGCACCTGTTATCGGTGTGGTCACGAGGGTCATCTGGCTGCAGCGTGCGACGTGGGAGCAATTGGTAGGGTACATGTTTTTCGTGCGGAGGATTTTCCACCCCTGTTGCGTTTGGACGGTTCTGAGGACGGAGTGGGTGCTGTGCCTGAGGCGCCTGATTGCCTGTCTGCTGCTCCGCCTGTTGAGGCGAGTTCTATGGCCTGTGCGACACGTCAGGTGACTGCTGTGGCCCCTGGGGTTGTTGAGCCGGTGTGTGTGGGTGTTGGGCCGTCGCCTGCGCTGCGTGTAGTGAAGGGTGTCCCGGTGGAGGTTCATGTCCTGCCCCCGCCTGTGGATGTGATACCGGCTCCCGGGGACGCGGTGCCTGCCATGCCTGTGTGTGTTGGCGACTGTAGTTCTACTCATTCCGTTCCTTTGCAGAAGCACGCGCGTCAGTGCTCTGAGGCTGTTTCCGTGGATGATGTGGACAGTGTGGGTGATGTGGCTTCTGTGGACTCTTCGGACGGTGCTGGTGTGACCTGTGTGGATGTGAAGATGGTGGCTGTGCCTGCAGTGGGGCCTGCTGGGTGTGGTGTGGTGCGGCCTGTCTCGAAACGTTCTCGGCGGGCTCGGAGTGTCTCCCCTTCGTGGTGTGCCTTGGGACGAGGTGGAGGAGTATGGTCATCTGGCGCCCCCCGCCGTGGATGGTGGGGCTGTGAGGGGCTCCGAAGTTGCTACCTGTGCCCCCCCCCCTCCTGCGTCACCTGCTGTTGGATCCCCGCAGTGGGGGTTGTCCCTGATGATTGGGACCTCGTCGTGATGTTGCGGAAAGATGTGCACTGGGAAGCCTCGGCTCCTGTGCCCGGTGGTGGGGTCGATGCCGCGCCTGCATCCCCTGCGTTCCCCCTCCTTCGTTGCCCCGGTCTGGGGGAAGCCTCGTCCCGCCTGCTGGGGTCGTGCCCTGTGGGGTTCCGGTGTTGGGCCCTTATTGGGATGCCCGGATGCTTCCGAACCCGTGGTGCTCGTCCACTGTCTGGGTGTCGCGGGTGAAGGAGTTTGTTTATAGGGTGCCGGATAAGATGTCTCAGCCGAGGGCACTGCCCGATTGCCGGCTGCCCGATGACTTGTGGGTGATTTGGGAAGCGTACTGCTTGCGCTTTTCGATATACAAGTTCCCGGAGAAATATTAGTTACCATCTTGCACGCACAGCTCCGCCGAGCGTGGTTCAGCTGCCGCCATGCACTCGACACCCAGCCTTACGGTGCGGGGAGTCTCCCCCTAACGTCCACCTCTGTGTCCGTCGCCACTCCTCTCTCTACGGCCCGCCACATCCAACCCTTTTGACTTTCTTCTCCTCCTTAACGTCTACGCGCTTCCCTACATTTGTCCTGGTGCAGTCATCGGGAGGGTAAACCCTTCATGCAAACTGCACCTATTCTCAAAAAGAAGAAGAATGACATGACAATGACTAATGGGGTTACCGGCACTCCAGCAACCCTCCACAATTAAATCACATGTTACACATTTTTAACACATCGTCCGTCGGACGAATCAACAATCAATAACAAATTGATTACGTTAATAACAAAGTAACTTTTACGTTAACTTAATCTTGTCTTCTCACAAACAATCAAACTTACAACTGTCACTAGTAACTCGGAAATTATACAAACACTCTACCCGTCGAACATTCAGTGAGTAATCCCATTAATCCCTGTACTTCCAGACAGCTGATTAATCTCTGTACTAGTTACGTTAACTACGTTATCGGTTACTAACGCCCAACGATAGATTGCTCCAATTACAATGTCTGAAGTGCTAAGAGAACGGTAATCACTCGTGATTACCCTAGAGCAATTAATTACTATCCCGAAGATCAATAATTATTTAATACAAATACATAACCTTTCACACTGGCTCAACAATTTACATTAAAGGCATGAATTCCGTCTGAGCCTTCCATAGTCAGACCAATTCAGGTAATTTATAACGATAATTTATCACCACGTTTACGTTATTTTACAATGACAACACTACCCACGAGTCAATCAAATTACCTGTCCTCTGACAGATCAATAACCGACGTTATGTTAATGGAACAATGGAGCCTTCGTGTGAGTCGATCTACACTGATTGAAGTTTATTACTCTGACTTCCTGGAACCCGTTAATTACCTGCCCAGTGACAGATAATTACAACAAACAATACTCCGAATAGAGGATACAGCCCTCCCGGAATTCTATTATTCATGTCCGGCTTTTAGCTAGGCTCCCTGAGAGACTAACACAGCTTTTCCTAGGAAATAATTAACCCAAACGCATCATACGTTACTCAAATTGTTAAAGAGCAATTTCTCTATAAGCAATGGGTGTTCCCTTGGTTACGTTACATTAATTGCCTTGTAATCACCTCACTGAATACTGGACATCGATGTCCTACCAGATAAACATGAAAATATAACCCAAGTACTTGACTCAATGCCAGAGTTTCACCCACGACAATGATAAATCACAATAACATATCACAGTGATTTGCTATACAATCTGGTTGCAATTACAACACCGCAGAACACCAGTAAATAATGCTCAGTGCTCTAACCCACAAGAACACGGCCCCACAATGATTTACTAACTGCAATTACACACAGGGTGATTGATCAACACTAGCAACAATCACCAACAATTACAACCCCTTGCAATAACACACACGGCAAGTGCTCTAATTCATATATATTAGAACACGGCACAATACTCTACTGTCCGGTTGCAATGATCAACCGTGCCCTAATTACCTTTTAGAACACGGGCCCACACGTTGCAATAACCACAGTAAATAACACTAATCACACTGGGCTTCCTGACACTATGATTATATATAATTATGTACCTGCTGACACCTGTAGCCTAAAGCTGTCAAACGTTAATGAGAACATTAAGGAGATCACACACACACACTTCTTACTCAACTTGGGTGAGTGATTAGTGATTCCACGGATTGATAATGACTGCCGAGAATTTACGTTACTCGACATAACGGTCGGCTGTCCCTCCCGACAGCCTCGTCACTCACCACAAAAATTTACCAAAATTACGTTAACACGTCAGCCACGGAACCACACACATATATATATATATATATATATATATATATATATATATATATATATATATATATATATATATATATATATATATATATATATATAACCAAACTTGTCACAGCCCTTGGGAACACAACATGTGAAATAATCACACTCTGGTATCACTTCACAATAATCAAATACCAGGAATTCCTGTTGTTACATACTGACACTTTACCTGTGCACTAATGACCAGTACTGGACCTCCACACCTGCAATTGATTACGTCACATGGAACAAGATAAACATCATGAATGAATTAACAAAATTCTACCAGAGTGGAATATAAATATTACTTGGACATCCCTCACAGTCCTTGACTAATCTATGTAGACACTGTTCCCGTGTGTACACCTCCACACATATACAGATACAGGGACACCTATCTACACCAGGCTAAATTCCTCTGAGACTGACAAAATGTCAATAAGAGTGAAAATCTCACGCGTCCTTACGTCACTTCACCTCACAGCTGCTTGGAGACAATGGGACGAAACACCTGATCTCGAATTCAGGCTTAGAGAATATAAATCACCAAAACACACAACGTACTTACATCATTTACACTGCCGGCTCATTTACGCTCACACGCAAGTGTCCTATCATAACCCAGGCACATGGTGTAGGTGGCTGATTACGGCAGCTAGGCGGCGGGATGGCTAGACTTAGGTGGTAACCTCCACACCTCTCCCTGGACAAGAGTGGCGCTCCACAAAAATTGGAGCCAAAACAATATGACTATTGGAAAACTGCCCTGAACACTGACAAGATATTTCCGCGTTCACTTGACTGCTAAAGAACACTAGCAGGATTTAGAACGTCTGTATGATCACTGGAGTGGGGACCCACGAACACGTTTACCGCTCGTATGCAAATTACCCACGTTCCACGATCCCTACTCACTACACTCCCTATCTTTCTCCCCATCGAAATACGGCGCCGGTACTGGATTCTGGGCAGACGACATCGTAGATGAGGTGTTGGGTGGAACAGTAGAGTAGTCAATCGCCACAACGTCTTCTTACTCAACTTGGCCGAATTGAGGAAGGAAGCGTCATGTCAAGGTGGCGGCTGGATTCAGAATGAAGCCTTGAGAGAGGGACGCCGGCGACTTCCCACGTCCTGCTTCAGAATAACCAATCAGGGCGAGGCAGACAGAGGCCTACCCCTCTCAACCAATCAGAGACGAGGTACCATGGCCCTAGAGCGACTCCAAGATGGCCGACCAAGATGCTTTCCAAGATGGCTGGCGGCGTTGCCATGGAAATGAGGCTGGAGGCGTGGGAGGTAGGCCACCTGCCATGCTCCCAAGCCTCGCAAATCCTCTGTCACAGCGCCGGTTTGGTTTCGCCCTCTGTTTACTCGGGTGAAACCATCCCTTCACAGTCTTATAAGTTCATAAATAGGGATTGTTTTCGTTATCGAAGGTGAAAGCATTGAATGCAAATTAACTTCTAATGGGCGTCTACCATATTTATTATTTATTTGAAATGTTTTTTATAAGTATTTTAAATTAATATAATACTCCCTGACAACATGTAAGCGACAAAGTAGCAGTGAAACACGGTGGGAAAAGGATTAATCAAGT
>WNGS01163793.1:22028-24528 GCA_020271785.1 Procambarus virginalis | reverse complement strand
CCACAAGAGAAGATTAACAATCTTTAGACAACACCCACCAGTGGGACTCGAACCCAGAAAGCACAACTATCTTCCAATAGCTGCCATAACTAGTATGCCTTAACCCACTACACCAAGTCAGACCCTTAAAAGAGATAGAGACTTCGAAGTATTTACCTCAAATATCTCCACCTCCCAAGGGCGCCAGATTAGTGAGGGGTCACTCAAGCATTTTTCATCAAGCCACTGTCAATGTGGGAGAACTCGTGTCTATGCTATAAGCACATACTTGCATGAACCACAAGAGAAGATTAACAATCTTTAGACAACACCCACCAGTGGGACTCGAACCCAGAAAGCACAACTATCTTCCAATAGCTGCCATAACTAGTATGCCTTAACCCACTACACCAAGTCAGACCCTTAAAAGAGATAGAGACTTCGAAGTATTTACCTCAAATATCTCCACCTCCCAAGGGCGCCAGATTAGTGAGGGGTCACTCAAGCATTTTTCATCAAGCCACTGTCAATGTGGGAGAACTCGTGTCTATGCTATAAGCACATACTTGCATGAACCACAAGAGAAGATTAACAATCTTTAGACAACACCCACCAGTGGGACTCGAACCCAGAAAGCACAACTATCTTCCAATAGCTGCCATAACTAGTATGCCTTAACCCACTACACCAAGTCAGACCCTTAAAAGAGATAGAGACTTCGAAGTATTTACCTCAAATATCTCCACCTCCCAAGGGCGCCAGATTAGTGAGGGGTCACTCAAGCATTTTTCATCAAGCCACTGTCAATGTGGGAGAACTCGTGTCTATGCTATAAGCACATACTTGCATGAACCACAAGAGAAGATTAACAATCTTTAGACAACACCCACCAGTGGGACTCGAACCCAGAAAGCACAACTATCTTCCAATAGCTGCCATAACTAGTATGCCTTAACCCACTACACCAAGTCAGACCCTTAAAAGAGATAGAGACTTCGAAGTATTTACCTCAAATATCTCCACCTCCCAAGGGCGCCAGATTAGTGAGGGGTCACTCAAGCATTTTTCATCAAGCCACTGTCAATGTGGGAGAACTCGTGTCTATGCTATAAGCACATACTTGCATGAACCACAAGAGAAGATTAACAATCTTTAGACAACACCCACCAGTGGGACTCGAACCCAGAAAGCACAACTATCTTCCAATAGCTGCCATAACTAGTATGCCTTAACCCACTACACCAAGTCAGACCCTTAAAAGAGATAGAGACTTCGAAGTATTTACCTCAAATATCTCCACCTCCCAAGGGCGCCAGATTAGTGAGGGGTCACTCAAGCATTTTTCATCAAGCCACTGTCAATGTGGGAGAACTCGTGTCTATGCTATAAGCACATACTTGCATGAACCACAAGAGAAGATTAACAATCTTTAGACAACACCCACCAGTGGGACTCGAACCCAGAAAGCACAACTATCTTCCAATAGCTGCCATAACTAGTATGCCTTAACCCACTACACCAAGTCAGACCCTTAAAAGAGATAGAGACTTCGAAGTATTTACCTCAAATATCTCCACCTCCCAAGGGCGCCAGATTAGTGAGGGGTCACTCAAGCATTTTTCATCAAGCCACTGTCAATGTGGGAGAACTCGTGTCTATGCTATAAGCACATACTTGCATGAACCACAAGAGAAGATTAACAATCTTTAGACAACACCCACCAGTGGGACTCGAACCCAGAAAGCACAACTATCTTCCAATAGCTGCCATAACTAGTATGCCTTAACCCACTACACCAAGTCAGACCCTTAAAGAGATAGAGACTTCGAAGTATTTACCTCAAATATCTCCACCTCCCAAGGGCGCCAGATTAGTGAGGGGTCACTCAAGCATTTTTCATCAAGCCACTGTCAATGTGGGAGAACTCGTGTCTATGCTATAAGCACATACTTGCATGAACCACAAGAGAAGATTAACAATCTTTAGACAACACCCACCAGTGGGACTCGAACCCAGAAAGCACAACTATCTTCCAATAGCTGCCATAACTAGTATGCCTTAACCCACTACACCAAGTCAGACCCTTAAAAGAGATAGAGACTTCGAAGTATTTACCTCAAAATCTCCACCTCCCAAGGGCGCCAGATTAGTGAGGGGTCACTCAAGCATTTTTCATCAAGCCACTGTCAATGTGGGAGAACTCGTGTCTATGCTATAAGCACATACTTGCATAACCACAAGAGAATATTAACAATCTTTAGACAACACCCACCAGTGGACTCGAACCCAGAAGCACAACTATCTTCCAATAGCTGCCATAACTATTATGCCTTAACCCCTACACACCAGTCCGACCCTTAAAAGAATAGAGACTTCGAGTATTTACCTCAAATATCTCCACCTCCCAAGGGCGCCAGATTAGTGAGGTCACTCAAGCATTTTTCATCAAGCCACTGTCATGTGGGAGAACTCGTGTCTATGCTATAGCACATACTGTGCATGAACCACAAAGAGAAGATTT
>WNGS01163793.1:0-10044 GCA_020271785.1 Procambarus virginalis | reverse complement strand
CCCCCAAGGTATAGTGCTAGTTCATGAAACACTCTACACGCCCCTTAATATAGACTAGGGCAGCTAGTTCTTGACATACTCTATACTTTTCTTCATTTAGTTGAAGGGCATATAGTTCTTGACACACTCTGAACTCCGGTTCATATATTCAAGGGCAGCAATGTTTTTACACGCTCTATACTATCCTTTATATAGTATAGGTCAGGTGGTTCTTGGCACACTCTGTACTCCATGTGCCAATGTCAGAATTGTCAAAATGATGTACCTTGCATACATGAGATCTTTAGTGGATTATGCTACACCTCTGCTTGTTTTGATGCCTGAAAGAAAGCTTGGAGGGCTTGAAAAATTGCAGAACGAAGCCTTGAGGATAATCCTTGGGTGCCCTCGTACCACCAAGATACTTAATATGAGAAAGGAACTTTATATTCTGAGCGTTGTTGATCGTGTTACTGAAATTAACTCTCAAATTGGTATAAAAATGCTTAGGCTAACTCATCCTAATCCTTGCACAGAAGCCCTCCAGACTTACTTTATTGAAGATCAGCATTGTTCCAAATGGATAACAAAAACTGGAACTCAACTCAGAATGTATGGGGTTCATGATTTGTACCAAGAGAAACAACAACGGCACTTTCCTGCACCGTGGGAGGTTACACCCTTTCCAGTTTTAATCCCTCCCTTTCCACCCAAGAAGCAAATTAGAGATCAGCCCAAGCTTCGTCTTGAGGCAAAGCTCAACGCCTTAAGCCATATTGATGCTCTGTCCACAGAGCATTCTCTCTCTCAAATCATATACACTGATGGTTCCCTACACCGCACCACGGGTGCAGCTGGAAGTGCAGTTGTTCTGACAATGGGCGACGGCTTGTACTTTGAGTGGGGAGTCCGTATAAACAATTGGGCCTCTACCCTTCAGACCGAACTATTTGCCTTGATCCTTGCACTGACATGTGTACAAGTCTCCAAACTTGATACATTAATTGTAAGTGACTCCTTATCATCCTTAAATGCTCTCAACTCTTTAAGACATAACTGTAACATGCTCGTGTCCGAAGCCAGACACAAATACAACAAAATTATTAAGGATGGTAACAGAGTCCATTTCATGTGGTCTCCATCTCATGTTGGCCTCCGAATGCATGATAGAGCTGATAGGTTAGCCAAAAAATCTGCCTTTAAAGGAGCCGTTGAGTGTAACCTTGGATTGTCAATGAGCAATCTGAGAGCAGCAGTACACCGAGAACTTCAACAAGATCTTGTAGATCTGAGGCAAAGTGAAATTGACACCAGTAATTCCATCTATCATCATACTATCATGCAAGAGGAGCCACACATCTATGGATCATCCAATAAAATCAGCAGACTTCTAGATGTTACTACTGCTCGGCTTAGACTCGGGTACAAGTATCTCTGGGAATTCTCATTATCTGCTGATGTAGACCTGACCAAATGTAAACTGTGTCAACAAAATTATTCGCACACCCTTCGTCACTATGTGATGGAGTGCGAAAAGATACGTGAATTTAGAGACAATTCTATAACCAATGTTCCAGCGATGTGTAAATATTTCATTCAAAATGATCTGCTACCAGAAATTTTAGCCAAATATCCCCAGTTTGCTAACTGTAGGTAGTAACTGAGTGATTGTAACCTATTCACCGCTGCCCACTGGATGGGGGGGGGGGGCGGTGTGCAGGACAAACGTATAAATTTTGACACTAGCTCTTCACATGTCAGTTGCTTAATTTAGAACCTGTACTTGAGGTCGATCTCGAACCCATTGTTGATGTGACGACTTATATTGAATTTTGTAACTAGCTCATCAAGATTGTAACTTGCTTAGCTAAATGAATTGTGGGGCTCAGTCCCTGAGCCCATTATGTGCCTCTGTAACCCTTTCCACTACCGCCCACGGGATGGGTATGGGGTGCATAATAAATGAACTAAACTAAACTCTGTACTCCCCCATCATAAAGTCAAGTGCACCAAGTTCTTGACACACACTGTACTAATTACCGTCATACAGTCAAGGTCTGCTAGTTCTTGACTGCAGCGAGGATTAAAACTCAGACAAATTCCGGTCATAAAATAAACTCTTTCAAATTTTGGTCTTAAAACTGGTCACTGACAAATTCCAATCTTAATATTTATTATGTTAAATTTTGGTCTTAAATTGGTCTCTCACAAATGTCGGTCTTAAACTAAACTCTGAAGAAATTTCAGTCTTAAACTAATCTCTGAAAAGTTACTGCTAACAGGACTATTTTCCTTAACAAAACTTCTAAAATATTCCTTAACTCCTTTATTCTTATTCCTGTCGTGAAATTCAAATATACATCCGTCGACTTAACATGAAAGTCTAGATGGGTCGCCTGAGGAAGGACTTTCTTAGCTAACACACCAAGTGTAGTAAGCAGCTCATTCCTCACCCTGGGACCATATCAGAACCATTGACAAGCGAACGCCGAGACCTCAAAAAGTTGAAATCCCCTCCACTTAGGCCGTTGACCTTCGTCATTCACCGGAGCGAATCTAACGAGTAGATCCTGGGTTCTCACAACAGAATTTCTTGTTTTGTAGTGCTATGAATTCAGCTCTAAAATCATGAAGCAGTCTCAATTTAACAAGCAAGTGGCACAACCTAAGTAGTGCAATAAAATGTGTGGTGTGTAACGAAAAGACAGTGTTCAACATAACAATACAATTTATTCAATAAAGTACTAACTACTACAACAACGAAAGGAATATCAATGACGTTACTCGAAATCCTTCTTGTGACACATTCACTGACAGCTAGACACCAGCCGCAAAGGCTGCATAATGAACTAACTTGAACATACACGGAGTTGCGCTGGCGCCACCAGAGGGTGCAGACGTCGAGCTCTGGCCGTCAGTGGTCGTCTGCCGTTGCTGATTGGCGGTTGCTGTGGTGGGGTGTGGGGCTCCTGCTGGTCGGGGCCCCGCCTACCAGTATGGACGGGACTGATACTAGCCGTGTTCGCAGAATAAACACTGTGCGGCTGGATTTTTCTGCTGATGTGGACTGGCCCATTGTGGAAGTTATCCTCCTCGACGTCCTCCATGTTGACGTCCCCGAGCTCCTGGGCCTAGAGAAGTTGTCGCCCACCCGTGTTGCGGTGGCATTTGCCACGTCACATATTTACCGGGAGTTTGTGGCTCGCTGGAATGGCCGCACGCTTCCTCTTCTGGCTTCGGCTGTGTCTGTGGAGATCTTGGATCCATGGGGGCCCTTGACGTTTGTGAGTATTCACGGCGTGCCGGTGACCTTCCCCGAGGCGGCCCTCATGGCCTTGTTTCAGCGGTTTGGGTCGGTGGTGAAGCACAGGTTCAACACTTTGAGTGCGGGCCGATTGAAGGGGGTCCGGCTGGGTTCACACACGCTTGTCATGCGGCTCACAGGCCCTATCCCGTCCAGGGTCTCATATCGTGGGCTGTCTCTGAGGACTTTCTATCAGGAGCAGACCCGTACATGTTTCCGGTGTGGTGCTGAGGGCCACGTTGTGGCCAGCTGTGACGCTCCTCGTACTGAAGCCCAATCAGTTTTCCTAGAGGATGATTTTCCTCGGTTGTCTATGCGTGTGGACTCCCCGGCGGGTTCTCGCTCTGAGCAAGTGACTGGTGTGGATCCTGCGGCGGTTCCGGATGTCGTTACATCTGGACCAGACGTGTCTGCCCCGCCGGTGAGTTCGGGGGATCTGGGGGCGCCTGCTTCGGACCTTCATCGTCCGGTGTCTGTGGAGGTGCATCCGCCTCCGATGGCCTTGGGGGCTGCTATGAAGGTGGTGCCTGAGTCTCCTGCTGGAGGCCATGTGCCTCCCGAGGCTGACGGTGCGGTGGAGGGTGTATCTCCACCCGCGTCCTCTGCCTTGTCGCCTCTGGGAGTTTCATCGTTGAAGAGTACCTCTTCTATTCTGCTTGTTCCGTCACCCTCCCTGGATACCTCCCGTGTGCTGACGTCTTCCCTTGTTGAGGATGCCCTTCTGCGTAGTAGTTCGCTCCCGGATGTGGGGCGCCCCGCCGCTGGCCCTTCTCAGGTGCCTCCTGTAGGGGGCGATAGTTCTGATGACCTCCGACCTGTTCCGAAGAGTTCCCGGATTGTGTCGCCCCCTCGTGCGTGTGGCGGATGAGTGTGCTGACATGGATGAGGATGCAGTGGCGGGCTCTGCATTGCATCCTGTGTTAAGCCCTTCGCCTTCTGCTGTTTCTCCCCTCCGTGGGAGGTTACCCCTAGTGACCGAGACCTCGTCGTGATATTGAAGAAGGATGGGCGTCGGAGGGCCTCTGCTCCTGTTCATGGGAGTGGGGCCCCGGTGCGTCTCCTGATCCCCCCTGTGCGCAGCCCTGTGAGCCGCCTCGTGCGGTTTCCGGTGCGATTCCCGATGCTCGGCCCCCTGGGGAGGTGCCCCTCCCTCTCTTATCGCCCGCCGAGGTAGTGTTGGAGGAGTCGAATTCCTTGTTGATTAGTTATGATGTCCGGGTGCGTCCTATCCCGTGTGACCCTTCTACCATTTGGGTTCCTCGGGTGAAGAAATTTTTTAGTGGGTTGCCGGATTTCATGATTCGGCCGTGTGACTCTCCTGGATGTCCGGTATCTGATGACCTGATGGCGGTATGGGAGGCTTATTGCCTGCGCTTTCCGGTGCAGGAGTACCCTGATAATATGTGTAGTCATTGAGGTTGGGGGTGTTTCTGTACTTCTGTCTTTATGCCTGGGTGTACTCACCTAATTGTGCTTGCGGGGGTTGAGCTTTGGCTCTTTGGTCCCGCCTCTCAACGTCAATCAACTGGTGTACAGATTCCTGAGCCTACTGGGCTCTATCATATCTACACTTGAAGCTGTGTATGGAGTCAGCCTCCACCACATCACTTCCTAATGCATTCCATTTGGCAACCACTCTGACACTAAAAAAGTTCTTTCTAATATCTCTGTGGCTCATTTGGGCACTCAGTTTCCACCTGTGTCCCCTTGTGCATGTGCCCCTTGTGTTAAATAGCCTGTCTTTATCTACCCTATCAATTCCCTTCAGAATCTTAAATGTGGTGATCATGTCCCCCCTAACTCTTCTGTCTTCCAGCGAAGTGAGGTTTAATTCCCGTAGTCTCTCCTCGTAGCTCATACCTCTCAGCTCGGGCACAAGTCTGGTGGCAAACCATTGAACCTTTTCCAGTTTAGTCTTATCCTTGACTAGATATGGACTCCATGCTGGGGCTGCATACTCCAGGATTGGCCTGACATATGTGGTATACAAAGTTCTGAATGATTCTTTACACAAGTTTCTGAATGCCGTTCTTATGTTGGCCAACCTGGCATATGCCGCTGATGTTATCCTCTTGATATGTGCTGCAGGAGACAGGTCTGGCGTGATATCAACCCCCAAGTCTTTTTCTTTCTCTGATTCCTGAAGATTTCCTCTCCCAGATGATACCTTGTATCTGGCCTCCTGCTCCCTACACCTATCTTCATTACATTACATTTGGTTGGGTTAAACTCTAACACCATTTGTTCGACCATTCCTTCAGCTTGTCTAGGTCTTCTTGAAGCCTCAAACAGTCCTCTTCTGTTTTAATCCTTCTCATAATTTTGGCATCGTCCGCAAACATGGAGAGAAATGAATCGATACCCTCCGGGAGATCATTTACATATATCAGAAACAAGATAGGACCGAGTACAGAGCCCTGTGGGACTCCACTGGTGACTTCACGCCAATCGGATGTCTGGTGTGTATGTCTGGCTGTGTTTGTGCCTGCGTTTGTGTGTGCATAGGTGCTTATTCCTGGTTCCTGCGTCTGCCTGTTAGGTGCTGTTTCGGGGTTTCCTGTTTTGTATCATGAGTTCTTCACTTTTGGCTGCTCCTGTGTATTTTGTGTTATGTCCGTATGAGTATGGGTGTGTGGTTTTGGGGGGGTTTTGGCTCCTGCGTGGGCCTGGGTTTTTTCTGCTGTTCTGATTTCTACTGTTCATTTTGTGGCCGTGTTTCGCTTTGGCCTGTGACCCATTATATTGTGTGCATGGATGCTGTGTGGTGTGCGGTTGTGGTGTGGATGGGTATGAGTGTGTTTGTTTTGTTATTTAGGGTGTGTTTAGTGTGTGTGTACATAATTTCTTCTCATTTAGTATATTGTATTCCTTGGTAGCGAGTGTATGGTCCTATACTCTTTTGTTCTTCTGTTGTGTGGTTGGTGTGGTTTTGTGCACGTGGTTCTCTGTCCACGTCTGTGGCTGTTTTACGTATATTAGCTCCAGGTGTGTTAATTGTTTTCCTTTCATGTACCTTTCTTTGACGTGTTCTGTGTTGCTAAGTGGATTTCTACTGTTTGGCCTCTTATTTCTGTGTAATGTTTTAGCAATTATTTCCCTGTACTGTTTAGCCCTTTGATTCGATGTGTTTTTTAATTTGCTTCCCGATTGTTTGTTTTGTGGTTACTGTTATGTGTTTGTTATTGTACTGTTATCATGTTACTACTAACTGTTAATACTATTGTTCGTGTTGTTCCTGTTATTGTTGTTGTTATTGTACAATTTTTGTTCTTGTGTACTGTTCCTTTTAAATGTACTGTTTAACCCTTGATTTAATGTGTTTTTAATTTGCTCACCGCTTGTTTTGTTTTGCGGTTACTGTGTTGTTTTGTTATTGTTTGTTATTGTACTGTTCTTACTTACTGTTACTACAATTGTTTTTATTGTTTCTGTTATTGTTATTGTTCTTGTTATTGTACAGTTTTTGTTCCTGTGTGTTCTTGTGATTGTGTTGTAATTTTATACAAATAAAAAAAAACTTGAAGATACTGAATGAACACAGAGGAATCAATCAAGCAAGCAAGACATCCTAATCTATAATCACTATGCAACATCAGCAAGGTAGGTTATGAGACACGTTTCCAACAACCTCCTATCAGTACTCTACGCTCTAGCCGCCCTCCCCTGCAATGGCGGTTGCAATGCAATCAAATTAGTAGCCTATCAATGACATGACGGCGCGGTGACCACCGGCCAGGTCGGACGTTCCTGAGGTCTCTCTGCTCCTGGCTAGTGTTTACGTTGGGTGATTGCTGGTTTGCCCTGCTGGTGGTGGTTTGCCACTGACAGGGTGACGTTTGCTTTAGCCATGGGGACTTCTCGCCCTCCTGTGAAGAGGACATTGTCGGTTGGTCTGGCATTTACGGCGCCGGTGGACCATTCGTTTGTTGGTGTCGCCCTGGTGGACGTGCTACATGTGCAGCTGTCGGACCTGGTGGGCATCCAGCTACTTCAGTGCAACCGTGCTGTGGTCAAGTTTCGCCTCCAGGCTGCCTTTCAGGCGTTTCTCGAGCGGTGTGAGGGGCGTGTTTACCCTCTCCCTGATACTACTGTTCTGTTAAGGTAGTGAATCTTAGTGTCACCTTGACGTCTGTGGCGGTGCATGGTGCCCCCTTCGAATTTCAGGACGACTTCTTGACCTCCTGTTTTGAACGATTTGGGACAGTGTTAAGTGTTCGTTGGAATAAGGTCGTTGCCGGGCACTGTGTTGGTATGCTTGACGGCTCCCACACCCTAACGACGTCGCTGAAGTGTAGTGTACCGTCGTCGATGTCTGTGTTAGGTTACACACTCCGCTGCCAGTATCCGGGTCAAGCGCGCACCTGTTATCGGTGTGGTCACGAGGGTCATCTGGCTGCAGCGTGCGACGTGGGAGCAATTGGTAGGGTACATGTTTTTCGTGCGGAGGATTTTCCACCCCTGTTGCGTTTGGACGGTTCTGAGGACGGAGTGGGTGCTGTGCCTGAGGCGCCTGATTGCCTGTCTGCTGCTCCGCCTGTTGAGGCGAGTTCTATGGCCTGTGCGACACGTCAGGTGACTGCTGTTGCCCCTGGGGTTGTTGAGCCGGTGTGTGTGGGTGTTGGGCCGTCGCCTGCGCTGCGTGTAGTGAAGGTGTCCCGGTGGAGGCTCATGTCCCGCCCCCGCCTGTGGATGTGATACCGGCTCCCGGGGACGCGGTGCCTGCCATGCCTGTGTGTGTTGCGACTGTAGTTCTGCTCATTCCGTCCCTTTGCAGAAGCACGCGCGTCAGTGCTCTGAGGCTGTTTCCGTGATGATGTGACAGTGTGGGTGATGTGGCCTCTGTGGACTCTTCGGACGGTGCTGGTGTGACCTGTGTGGATGTGAAGATGGTGGCTGTGCCTGCAGTGGGGCCTGCTGGGTGTGGTTGTGGTGCGGCCTGTCTCGAAACGTTCTCGGCGGGCTCGGAGTGTCTCCCCTTCGTGGTGTGCCTTGGGAGGAGGTGGAGGAGTATGGTCATCTGGCGCCCCCCCACCATGGATGGTGGGGCTGTGAGGGGCTCCGAAGTTGCTACCTGTGCCCCCCCCCCCCTCCTGCGTCACCTGCTGTTGGATCCCCGCAGTGGGGGTTGTCCCTGATGATTGGGACTTCGTCGTGATGTTGCGGAAAGATGTGCGCTGGGAGCCTCGGCTCCTGTGCCCGGTGGTGGGGTCCATGCCGCGCCTGCATCCCCTGCGGTTCCCCCTCCTTCGTTGCCCCGGTCTGGGGGAAGCCTCGTCCCGCCTGCTGGGGTCGTGCCCTGTGGGGTTCTGGTGTTGGGCCCTTATTGGTATGCCCGGATGCTTCCGATCCCGTGGTGCTCGTCCACTGTCTGGGTGTCGCGATTGATTGATTGATAAAGATTAAGACACCCAAGAGGTGGCACGGGCATGAATAGCCCGTAAGTGGTGGCCTTTTGAGCCATTACCAGTATCAAAAGATGATACTGGAGATCTGTGGAGGCGCAACTGCACCCTGCGTGACGGGAGATGTCTCCCGGACCAAATGGTGACCAAATGGTTGGGTGTCGCGGGTGAAGGAGTTTGTGTATAGGGTGCCGGAAAAGATGTCTCAGCCGAGGCACTGCCTGATTGCCGCTGCCCGTTGACTTGTGGGTGATTTGGGAAGCGTACTGCTTGCGCTTTTCGATATACAAGTTCCCGAGAAATATTAGTTACCATCTTCACGCACAGCTCCGCCGAGTGTGGTTCAGCTGTCGCCATGCACTCGACACCCAGCCTTACGGTGCGGGGAGTCTCCCCCTAACGTCCACCTCTGTGTCCGTCGCCACTCCTCTCTCTACGGCCCGCCACATCCAACCCTTTTGACTTTCTTCTCCTCCTTAACGTCTACGCACTTCCCTACATTTGACCTGGTGCAGNCCCCGGGTGCACACAACACCGCCGGGGGCACACCACACCCCCGGTGTCACACCACACTCCTGGGGTCACACCACACCCCGAGGGCACACAACACCTCTGGGGTCACACCACACCCCGAGGGCACACAACACCCCTGGGGTCACACTACACCCCAGGGGGGAACTCCACCCCCAGGGGGCACACCACACCACGGGGGGCACACAACACCCTCGGAGGAACACCACACCCCCGGGAGGGACACCACACCCCCGGGGGGGACACCACACCCCGGGGGACACCACTTCCTGGGGGCACACCACACCCCGGGGGGCACACAAACACCCTGGGGGCACACAACACCCCCGGGGACACACAACACCCCTGGGGCCACACCACACCCCCGAGGACACACAACAACCCTAGGGGCACACAACACCCCCGAGGACACACCACTGCCCGGGGGGCACACCACACCCCCGGGGGCACACAACACCCCTGGGGACACACCACTGCCCGGGGGCACATCACACTTCCGGGGGCACACCACACTTCCGGGGGCACACCACACCCCCGGGGGCACACCACACCCCCAGGGGCACACCACACCCCCAAGGCACACCACACCCCTGGGGTCACACCACATCCCCGAGGGCACACCATAACCCCGGGGGCACACCACACCCTCGGGGCACACCATACCCCGGGGGCACACCACACCCCGAAGGCACACAACACCCCTGGGGACACACTACACCCAGGGGGGAACTCCACACCCCAGGGGGCACACCACACCCAAAGGGCACACCACACCCCTGCGGGAACACCACACCACCCAGGGGCACACCACAACCCCGGGGGCACACC
>WNGS01163788.1:104113-115092 GCA_020271785.1 Procambarus virginalis | reverse complement strand
ATTAACACGAATTTTCTCTATATTTATTATATTTCTTTTCACTGTCGGTGGTAACTGAAAAATCAATTCTCCAAAATTCATTTTTATTTAGTCTGACGGACGCTAGAAGCGTTTCATAATACTTATGTCGAGGTTGGCGGTGTGGGGGTGAGCCACGGTATTGCAAGGACTTTATCCCTGAATCCTCCAAGCGGTTGTTCTGACGATGGCCGTTTCTCATCGTAGTCCTACGGGTCTTCCCCCGATCCTCTCGGCGCCACTGCACGCCCGGAGAGTACCCCAGTCGATCCCAACCGGCCTCAGGTCGTAGAGTGAGTGGAGACACAGATTGTTCCCTCAATTTGTGTGCCCGCCCCGACAAGGACTCGCATACAGCCTTCAAGGTCGCCAACTGGTGTTTTTAGGTGTACAGTAACACTACAGTGGTGTGTGTAATTGTGGTAATGGTGACAAGAGCAAGCTCGAATAGTTTGGTGTCAGGCAAGTAATTATTTCTGTCACTCTGTCTTATTTCCTTTTCGCAGTCACAAGGTATATGGAGGGGATGATATAAACACAAAAGAGTTTTGGTATTTTACTTAAAAACAACGAGATATATATGCATCAATAAACACATCAGAAACAAGTATAACAGCTACTCTCTCCTCAGCAAATAATCTGGAGCACACCGATATGGCAACACTTCCTCCCTAATGTCACCTGTCAAAATATCAGCTGATCTGCGCCCTAGCACTCGTGAAAACGATTATTGCTTGTTCGCTCTGGCATCGCGCGCCCCGTTTTCAACTTCTCGCGAACAACTATATTTACCATTCACATGACATATTTATGATTCCATTAGGACGCGATACACCACTTCACTGGTCTCACGATCACTAACTTATTCTCACTGCACTCAAAGTGATTTTCACTGTACCAAGAGGTACACTGTTCTTGATAATATTTACTATGAACGCACTTAATCACTGGACTGTTCTTTGAATCTATAATTCCTCTTAAAAGGTGATATCACAAGTAATCACTTAACATATATAGGATTATTCAGTAGATAGGCATATACATGGATAAATCATTAATCAATACACAGGCATATATATATAAATCATGGAGATCAATAATAATATCATTTACATAAAGTCTGGGCTCATAGCCTAACACCAATAACTGGTCACTAGCAATTTAGATATAATAACCACAGGAAATAAATTCTAGTCACAGCAAATTCTTTAGTAAATCCTGGTGTTTGCACACACCACACAGATATATATATATAAAAGAGTATTGTGAGTACTCTGTAAAGCCTCACCATGCACACTGTGCCCTCTGTGACATAGATCAGGTGAGACTTGCTCACAACATAAAAAATACTCTGACAAATATATATAGCTAACTAAAGGGGAAATGGGAGGGTAACTGTAAACACCTACTTCACCTATCCTATGATGAAAGTTGAGTTGCAGCTCCTGGTCCAGGCTCTCGCCTCGTACACCCTCCAGAAACACAAGCCAACGTCCCAGGATGATCGCGTCTCGCCACTTCTGTACACTGCAGGTCCGTGCTCCTCTCCACGCTTTGCAGGGTTGGAGTCGGTCTCCGGCCGTCAACTTTCCTCCCAACTACGGCAGCCAGCCTACGTCTCGACGGTAGCCGTATGGATTCCCAATTAGTTCCTTGTCACTGCACTCCCAGTGGAACTGGCCCCGCCACTACAATGTCACTGTGAAGTTATTAGTCGTCCCAGACAATACTGCTTAAGCTCCACTTGCACAGCACCCGACTCCAGAGCACTTGAAGTTCACTACACTATCAGTTCCCTCGTTGGTCTAGGTATGTCACTAGGTATGAAGGAAGACTTCTCGACGTGCTTGCATACAGCTGGTGACTCGTAAGGTTCCATGGGATTGTCGTCTTACTGTCAAAACTGACAGGACCGTCGATCACACGTCCAACCTAGTTGACAAGTCGGTCAACTAGGTTCCCTCACGGTGGAATGGCCCGCCACTAAGCTGCCTCCTACACGAGTGAACTGCCAAGGACGTAACATACGTCAGTGCCCGGTCCACACTCTTGCAACACACCTGTCCCGGAGCACTTGTTGCTCAATATTCCGTCAATTCCTTATTTGGTCCACACCTGGGTTGAAGGAAGACCTCACAGAGTGCGTGCTGACAACAGGAGATGCTTATATCCACCGGAGCTTGGGTAATCCGTCACTCTGACAGGATGACCGGTCGCATGTCCTGCCTCGCGGACGTGTCGTGTGATACTGATGGCGCCAAGGCGTCGCTACGGCTGGACCCCCCTGCCTATGTGACGTCACATTTGTCAAGGGAGGTTTTCATTGGCTCCCAGTGCCACGTCGCTGACGGTGACCAATCTGTGTCACTGACGTCACACAGTTTTGGCGGGAGAACAGAGTAGCCAGCGCCATATTGGCTTCCTAAAGGGCTATCCCACAGGCCAAAATACTCTACTTTCACGAATTTCTCGGCTCTGCGAGAAACACTATACTCTCCCACATATGTTAAACTGAGGCCCGCAACGTAGAGAACGCTCGGGAATAGTGGACATGACTCTTACAGCAGGGTGGGAGAATTAGAAGGGGGAGGGAACACCGTCACACTTATTACATTTTCAAAGACTGTAGGTTACACACACACAACTAACACTAAACAGAGTTTAAACAGCTTTCATTTATACCTGCATTTCGGTGAGGTGATATGTTACAAGAGTTTTGGATGAGGTGAAAACAAACTTTCAAAACAAGCCAGAACCGGGTATAAGCTAAAGGGAAGAATGGAAGTAACTGCAGAGGGCCTATTGGCCAATATTTCTTGATGCTTCTATATTGGAGCGGAGTCTTGAAGTGGGTAGAATATAATTGTGCATTAATTGGCTGTTGATTGCTGGTGTGACTTCTTAATGTGTAGTACCTCGCAGATATCAAGCCGCCTGCTATCGCTGTAACTATCAATGATTTCCATGTTTTCTGTTAAGACTTCTCTGGTGATGGTCTGGTTGTGGGAAGAGATTGTATGTTCCTTGACAGAGCCCTGTTGCTTATGCATCGTTAATCGCCTGGAAAGAGATGTTGTTGTCGTGCCTATATACTGAGTTCTTTGAGGCTTACAGTCCCCAAGTGGGCATTTGAAGGCATAGACGACATTGGTCTCTTTCAAAGCGTTCTGCTTTGTGTCTGGAGAGTTTCTCATGAGTAGGTTGGCAGTTTTCTTGGTTTATAGTAAATCGTCAATTGTATCTTCTGATTTTTGTCTGTAGGGATAACGTTTCTATTAACAATATCTTTCAGGGCCCTTCCTCAGTTTTATGAGCTGTGGAAAAGAAGTTCCTGTAAAAATCTAATAGGGGGTACAGGTGTTGTGTTAGTTGTCTCTTTAGAGGTTGCATGGTGTTTCACCTCCTCTTATGATGTCTTCAACGAAACCATTAGAGAAGCCGTTGTTGACTAGGACCTGCCTTACCCTACAGAGTTCTTCATCGACTTGCTTCCATCCTGAGCTGTGGCTGAGAGCACGGTCGACATAAGCAATAACACTCTTCTTGTACCTGTCTGGGCAGTCACTGTTGGCATTGAGGCACATTCCTATGTTGTCTCCTAAGTGTAGACTGCAATGTGGAAATCTCCGCTCCTTTCCATGACTGTTACATCTAGAAAGGGTAGTTTCCCATCCATCCATCTCGTAAGTGAAAGGCAACACGGAATTCTGCTCAAATGCCTCCTTCAGCCTGCAGATGTCTGACATTAGGTACCTGTGTAAAAATGTCGTCAACATACCTGCAGTATATGGCCGGCTTCAAGTTCATATCGATTAAGGAAAGGAGCGGAGGTTTCCACACTGCAGTCTACACTAAGGAAACAAACATAGGAATGTGCCTTTATAGAGCTTAGTTTAAGAATTATAGAGCTTAGTTTAAGGCGTATATTTCAGCTGTGAAAATAGATAATTGGTTTGGTAATTGCCATCATGCTGGAGGTGGTACTGTGGGATCCCTACAGCGCTAGTGACCGAGGGTGCGTTGTTCATGAGGATACGAGATTTGTCGGTGTAGATCGTTGTGGCTTTTGAGTAGCGTTTTTCATTGTTGAGACAAAGACTGAGGCTATGGCTAGTTGTTTGGCGCAGAATTGGAATGTTGACTTCCAGTTGTGTTCATGTGTTTAGGGTGTTGTATAAAGCCAAGGTGGAATGTGGGGGGGGGGGGGGGGGGCAGGCAGCAGCAAGATGGGTTTCACAGTTTTGGAGTAAAGTGAGGTTTATGAGGTATTTGTTTCCCGTGAGAAGAAAGGTTGTGAGTGATTTGTGGGGAAAGCGGGGGGGGGGGGGTTATGTAGGCTAGCTGTTGAATTATTTTTAATCTGTATAGGTGTGTCGGGTGTGCAGTGGTACAAAGTGACAGATAGTTGACACACGTTATGTCTTGTCTAGTGGCGAAGCTTTTGAGATCCGTTTCCCTCCTGAAGGCTGAGGATAGGAGAACGCATTGTGCAAAATATCAGTCGCATGGCTTTGTTTTGTATGGCCTCAGGGCTCTGAAAATTAGTAGGCACAGCAAACGCGTATGCCTGGCAGCAATAGTCTAGTTGGTGTGAATGTAGTTGTACAGAAGCGGAACAGAATTTTATGTTGTGTTCCCAAGGTGGTGCCAGTGAGGGCCTTAGGTATGGAGAGTCGTGGTTTGTGTCATCGCCAGTGAGAGGAGCTCTCCATTGGGAATACTGAAAAAATGGATAGTTACACCTTACTCTTGTAAAAGACCGAGGCTTGAGATACTTGGAAGACTTTGGATACACTTTACAAAAAATCGTCTGTTGTATGCAAGAACGAGCAAATTATCGATGGAAGAAAATTTATGTAAATTTTCCCGAGATCAGGGAATAATGCTGCATATTACTGTAATGATTTGTTTTAAGTAGATGATGAGTCACAATAACGTGGCTGAAATATGTTGACGAGACCACGCACTAGAAAGTGAAGGGACGACCACGTTTCTGTCCATCCTGGACCATTCTCAAGGCGATTGTCGTAAAGTCAATACTAATATTATCAGGCCTGAATTTAGTTAGTAAGAGGTCAAAATTGAAACTAGGTACTTCTCAACAAGTACTCACCGAGTTGTGTTTGCAGGGTTGAGCTGTGGCTCTTTGGGCCCGCTTCTCAACTGTTAATCAATCAAACTTATTATTTTGAATTTTTCCACACACCCAGGAAGCAACCCATAGCAGCTGTCTAACTCCCAGGCACCTATTTATTGCTAGGTGAACAGGTGCATCAGGTGAAAAAAAACTGTGCATTTGTTTTTGCCTCCACCGGGGAGCGAACCCCCGGACCCTTGGACTACGAAATCCACCTGCTGTCCTCTCAGCTGTCAGGACCCACCAAGTGGTGAGGTGGCTACTCATTGTGGCTCCAAAAACTTGTGGTATTCGATGAATGGTAGTTCAGCGAAGCCTGTGTCTCACGGAAAAGTTTCTTAATGGTGACGACGTGCCAGTCTCTGTGCATGTGTCGTCCTCCTCCTCTTTCTGCTTGGACACGTCCAAAAACGGTTCACATTTCATTTCCTCATTTCACATTTCATTTCCTCATTTTCACATTTCATTTTCTCATTTTCACATTTCATTTCATATATTATATTTATTAATATTTTGTTTGTAAATAATTTATGAGATGCTAGAAGGTGTTTTGTTATATACAGTCATCGGGCTGCTTTTTAAAGATTACTTTTATAGATAAATAAAGTTTTGCTGATGTGGTAAATGTCCCATTTTCTTTGAGAAACCACAAAATCTAAAATTCTTTGAATGACTCACTAAGCTATTTAGGGTTAGTTAGCGTTAATATTTGCCTGACATGATTGCATTTGCTTGGTATACTAGGAATTAGTAGTTAGTCAGAATTTCCGACAACATCAGTATGACTACACAAGAACATTCTTTCCTGAATGTTTTACAAGGCTTTGCAGATCAAGACGCTTAGTCATCATTATGATTTTGTTAATGTTTACTTTCAAAATCATAGTTAAAATCATTATCATATTTATATTATCATCGTCATTACCATTATCATCTATATAATTGTCATGATCATTACCATCACATTGTCACTACCTTCATCTTTAATTGCATTATCAACAGCCATTAAACTACTATCACACATGTTTCATCATTATTACCATCATTTCCATTAACACCCTCATCATCACTATCGCTACCATTGTCACCATTATCACTATTATCTTCATCATTCCATTATCATCATTATCGTTCCATTATAATCCTCACTACATTGTATTATAATCCTCACTACCATCAGCATTACCAATTTTATAGACAAGGAAAGTATCATCTGAAATGAAATTGGGAGCAGTCTAAAAATATAAATTCAACCATATTTCAAAATAACCAGCGCTCTTACATTGATTATATCTCCCGCATTGTCTTGTCCATCCACATGGCCTGGACGGTAAAGCGACGGTTGTGGGAAAACTTGACTCATTTAATTCATTTAAATTGATGCTAATTTCGGTACCTGCGAAGGACCACCACTTTTAAAGGAAAAGTGGAAACTGGGTAGAGCAAGTGGTTTACTAATAAATCCATGAACTAGTGTCCTATGGATATTATTGATAAATATTATATTGAGTATTAAAGGGGCTGTAATTTATGAATCAAATCTTCTCACCCAAAATGGGGGGTATATGCCAAAAGACTATTGTAGCCCTGACATCATTTCAGTGTGGTTCGTTCACTGAAGTAAATGAAATAAGTAATTGCAAGAATTAGGCAAAAATCATTAGAGGCTAATGGACCTCAAGATATTACTATAGACTAATATTACTACCAGTGGTTAGTAACATGGATTCAATGAGAGATCATTAAAATATCTACGTTATTAGTATCTACATTAACTTATACAGCTTAGCTGTGAATTGCGAGAGATGTGAAGTTAACTGCCACACTCCTGACGAAGTATTGTGTCTGACAAAATTGTTGCCTGAAGGTGGGACGGTCTAGTACCTCGCTTGACGTGGACCCGGGTGCTTGACGTGGACCGGGTGCTGCAAGGCAAGTACACTAGAGAAGCTTTCTACTTGACTATAATAATACATCCTAATTAATGGAAATACTCCTACTGAATATAGCAATCACTGTAGAATTTGTCTACAGGTATTAATGCAATTTTTATTCTATATAAATAAGAATCTGCTAAAGAAGAGACGTACTGCGTTTTTCTTGTAATTAAATGGCCAAACGACAACTAGTTTAAAAGTTAAATGTGCACACAATATAACAAATAGAAAATTTATAGTTGCCGAGCCTCATGTCTATTGGTGGAGAGAACTATTCAATCCTTCGTCCTCAGCTGCTATGTGAAGGACGTTGACTTCGGATTTGGTATCACTCTGGTTATAGCACACGGCTATTGATTGCCAATTTAACGTGGCAACGCTCTTGTAATTGTAAGTACAAATAATTGAACTAAGCAAATGCTTTGCTATAGCGTCGTCTCTCCTTTGCACGTTGCTAACATGGCGTCACTTGTCGGAGTCGGGCAGCCAGCAAGTGACCCTCTCCTTCCTCCCTCCCTGGCTGTGCTACGCATGCGCAGCCCGCTCAAAGTATTCTCGAGCTTAAAGTATTTATTTTACTTATTTTATCAGGGAAGTAAGGACTGGTGACAAGTGCTTATGTCACTAAATAATATATTAAGGTGCAATATATTTTTGCACAATGCAAGTCAGCTTATAAGACTGCATAAAGAAATATCATATGAATGATTTACTTTGCAATATTTTGCACTATAATTGTTAATACACCTAAATGAACGAATTCAGTAAGCAATAATATGCTACGTAAATAATCAACTAAATAAACGATTATCCTTAGTAAGGGAACGTAATTAACTAAACTCTGTTTAGCTGCAACTAAATGTGGAGAGATTCATATTTTAGCCCGTAGCTCCCTCCCGGCGTCAATGGCACTGTGGGATCACACAGAGTACTTTGCTTTAGGAGGTCAGACCCCACCCTGATCCGGTGCATTATACCGGTAAGAGACGGGAGACCTCTTAAAGAAAGTGCAACCCTCTAGTTCAGGCTCTCCTGCACCCAGCACTGCCGGGTGGATAAATATAGGGCAGCAACGATTAGAGCCTCCTGAACATTAGTGTGGTGCCTGATCAGGCATCATGCTGTTCAGAGTGAAGGTGCGGTTCCGAGGAACCGACACCACATACAGCAAGATCGAGATAATGGATCTACTAACATCAACTTCTGGGTAGCACCCATCGACGTCGTTATGGACGTTAATGGGCCCCAAATTCTTTTCAGTAGTGCAGCAGCACTAGAAGCCTTATTCACCACGACAACGACCACTGCACTCGAGGCACAGAGCCTAACACTCCTGCCTCTCTACCAGTTCCAGGCAGTAAGGACTATATTCATTCACAGAGTGAGTGACATCATCGCTGAACGACCAGCTACTGAGATTGTGAGGAGCATAAACGCCCAAAATCGATCCTCACGGCCATATCGGCCCACCTCATTCAGCAGGATGAAAACAGAAAGCCAACCCTCAAGGTCACCCTCAAGACTCCGGCAGAGGCTACTCTCGCGACCGACAACGGCCTCAGATGCTGTGGAGTGGCCTGCACACCCCACCAGATCACCAGGCAGCGATATTTCCACCTGCGTCAGTGCTTTCGGTGTTATCAATACACCCACTATTCGCAAAAGTGCCCAAATCCGCAGCAGAAATGCAGCATCTGTGCTGGGGAACATCATCTGAGGACCTGCACAGCCGCCACCAAGCGTTGTCTACTCTGCAAAGGTGACCACACAGCCGTTCTCAAGACTGCCCCAAACGACAGGAGGAAATCAAGCAAATGATAGCCGCCAGACCCAGAAACTCTACTCCAAGGACGAAGGTATTCAACATTCAAGAAGAAGCCTTCCCATCTCTCCCGACAAGTGGCGCCGCGAGCGGCGCGCAACCCAAACTACTGGACCAGCAACTCCCGCGCCAGCCACTCACAGCCTCAGACGACGCCTTTGCACCAAGCCAGCCAGCCGTCCTCACTCACACCGCCTCCCGCCACCCCTGATAGCACTGTAGCAGCTTTGATACACTTCGCTACTGAACTCTCAGGAGGAGATCTCAGACAACGGTACAGAATACTAAATGAACTATACAAGGCAAACAACCTTCCCACGTTCGTGATTCCAGAGGCCATGTTTACTGCTGGCTCCTCTCCACCAGAGCCCGACCCCGTTCCAGAGACGCCTGTCAACCTGGACCCTATAACTCCAGATACACCAGCGACTACATCTGATATCGTGGCATTGCCGCCAACTTCTCCTGCAAGTTACACCACGTCTTCTGATGACGACTCGAACGCCTATGTTGAAATTGAAGCAAAAACATCACCCCCAGCACCAAAGCCACTGCCAAGCAGCGCACTCTACAAGAATCAACCAACTCTACGAGGAACGTGAAAAGTAAACCCCAGGATCTCCTGAATTCAGGCGTCTCACCAGTAAAATATTCAACGCAAAGTATGCAGAAACCTTGCTGAACAAACCCACACCAAAATTGCATGGTATCGAACGAAGAAATCTTCTCGAAGTGTGACGAAGCAACATTGTTTAAGGACCTCTTCCCACCTGACTACCCCCAGTACAAAGAACAACATCAAATGACTACTAGAAGTAAGAAAAATAGAGGATTCTAAGAAAGAAACAAACTGAGGGCAGCCGCTCTCTTCCGATGGGGACGTAATTTTGCTCGTTTGAGATGGTGGTACCTGACGTAGAAGACACACTCACACCACCAAGAGGAAAGAAAACCTGCCACTGCCGCCTTCCAGACCCGTCTCCAGCCTAGCCAGATATGGGATTGATACAGCATCGACACGGACAAGCAGCTGGGTCTAGCCCTGGCACTTTTTCTCTTCAACTTCAGCATTTCCTCTCACGACTTCTCTTCAGCTGTCCCCACTTCAAGGCTCGCCCAAACGGGCATTCTTATCCTGTATCATCGGATCGGATTGTGGGAAGAATTTGGCAAATATTGCGTCGGAATAGAAACATTAATTGAATACTTTTACATATTAGTAGAGTTAGTAATTACTATGGTTAATACAATAATGATGTATTGTAATACAAGAAATGATGTATTAGTGTTGGAAACTTTCCAACAACGGTCTCGTTTCATGCAGGTCGGAGTTCAATTCCCAACCGTCAAGTAGTTGTTCCCATTCTTTTCCATGTCCCATCCTAAATCCTTATCCTGACTGCTTCCAAGTGCTATGTAGTCATAATGGCATTCCCCTGAGAGTTCTATCCCCCACTGTCCTGTGATGACCCAACCATAGAACACCACTTTGCGCAGTTAATCTCACGTAGCCCATCCAGTACAGGGACTGGAGGCTTCCTCACAGATTGAGGTGAAAATTTTTCCTGATATTCTTTGGACGAAAACCATGTCAAGTGCTCACTTGTGTGGTATTGTCCAGGAGAACGCTGTGGTCGTGCTGAGCAGCTCTTTCTCGTCCCTGACACGCTTGGCGACCAACTCGTCCGTCCAGTGCTGCATGATGCCGGAGACCACCAGCCTCTGCACCAGCTGCTCAACACGCGGGAACAACGGAGAGCCCTTCCTGGCATATCAGAAGAGAATTATCAGGAGAAAGCCCCAAGCCATTATGACAATAGACTTGGAAATGGCCAGGATAAGGATTCGGAATTGGACAGGGAAGAGGAATGGTGCCCAACCACTTGGATGGCGGGATTGATCCTCGATATTATTGGCCATTTTTTTTTTACAAAATAACTTTTAAACACCTTGTGTTGTGCTGCATCGGGAGCAGAGTCAGAGGGAACAGTAACTGATGTACCACTGCTCTATTTGGTTTTTCTTTCAGAATACGGCCTATCAGCAGCAGGATGAGCAGAAAATA
>WNGS01163788.1:59115-89447 GCA_020271785.1 Procambarus virginalis | reverse complement strand
AACCGAATAGAAAATAGAAACTTAAGACCAAAATAGCTTACTGACCAACCAGTAATTACACTTTACTGAAGTCTTTGGTCATTGTCAAGCGGGTAGGGAACTGTCTGAGGAAGCGGCAAGCTATTACGACTATATAGCACTTGGAAGGGGTTAGGATAAAGATTTGGGATGGGATGGGGAGGAATAGTGGCCAACCACTAGGACGGTCGGGGATTTAACGCGTCCTGCATGAAGCGAGACTGTCGCTCTACTGTCCGACAGCTCAACCGGTAGAGCGACGAGCTCACTTCATATATAACATATAGTTTAATATAATATAATATATAGAACGTAGCTAAGTAAACACATAACAAATTTATAATGGAACTATCTACAATGAAAGATTAATATTAATTCAGTTCTCATTTAGTTGCTGAACCTTTTCTATGCAATGTAATGATTTTAGCCGATTTTAAAACCAAATCAAATGTGATTTTAATTCTATGCAGGTATGGAAGACGCGTTGTTTTCTTGTGGAAGTTGAGAAATTTTAATTAATTAAAAAATTTTAGCATTAAAAAGATGCAAATTAAATGCATTAAACAATACAATAATTATTGTGAAAAATATCTTGGATACTTGATTCCAGTGCATGTTTCTGAAGACTGAAGAAGACAAGCGGGTCACAGGGCGAGAACAAATGGCCTGACATTAGGACTGTTAGTCGTGTAATGTAATAGAGCCCACATGGCATAACCGTTTTTAGAAAACTGTTATCATTTCTTAACCCAAATATCAGAAGATTTTAACGTAATTAGGCACGGGCTTGGGCATAGCATTTTATCAAATCACCTCATTTTTTGGGGCAACAAGTGAGGAACACAAATGCAAACAAGCCTGAATGGTCCCCAGGACTAGATACAACTGAAAACTCACACCCCAGAAGTGACTCGAACCCATACTCCCAGGAGCAACGCAACTGGTATGTACAGGGATGCCTTAAACCACTTGACCATCATGACCGGACAAAAGGAAGTGATAGCCGAGGCTATATGAACCACTTCCCCGCCGGCACCTGGATGGTTATCTTGGGCATAGCATTTTATCAAATCACCTCATTTTTTGGGGCAACACGTGAGGAACACAAATGCAAACAAGCCTGAATGGTCCCCAGGACTAGATACAACTGAAAACTCACACCCCAGAAGTGACTCGAACCCATACTCCCAGGAGCAACGCAACTGGTATGTACAGGGATGCCTTAAACCACTTGACCATCACGACCGGACATAAGGAAGTGATAGCCGAGGCTATATGAACCACTTCCCCGCCGGCACCTGGAGGTTATCTTGGGCATAGCATTTTATCAAATCACCTCATTTTTTGGGGCAACACGTGAGGAACACAAATGCAACAAGCCTGAATGGTCCCCAGGACTAGATACAACTGAAAACTCACACCACCCAAAGTGACTCGAACCCATACTCCCGGAGCAACGCAACGGATGTACAGGATGCCTTGCACCACTTGACCATCATGACTTGGGGTGTGAGTTTTCAGTTGTATCTAGTCCTGGGGACCATTCAGGCTTGTTTGCATTTGTGTTCCTCACGTGTTGCCCCAAAAAATGAGGTGATTTGATAAAATGCTATGCCCAAGATAACCATCCAGGTGCCGGCGGGGAAGTGGTTCATATAGCCTCGGCTATCACTTCCTTTGTCCGGTCATGATGGTCAAGTGGTTTAAGGCATCCCTGTACATACCAGTTGCGTTGCTCCTGGGAGTATGGGTTCGAGTCACTTCTGGGGTGTGAGTTTTCAGTTGTATCTAGTCCTGGGGACCATTCAGGCTTGTTTGCATTTCTGTTCCTCACGTGTTGCCCCAAAAAATGAGGTGATTTGATAAAATGCTATGCCCAAGATAACCATCCAGGTGCCGGCGGGGAAGTGGTTCATATAGCCTCGGCTATCACTTCCTTTTGTCCGGTCATGATGGTCAAGTGGTTTAAGGCATCCCTGTACATACCAGTTGCGTTGCTCCTGGGAGTATGGGTTCGAGTCACTTCTGGGGTGTGAGTTTTCAGTTGTATCTAGTCCTGGGGACCATTCAGGCTTGTTTGCATTTGTGTTCCTCACTTGTTGCCCCAAAAAATGAGGTGATTTGATAAAATGCTATGCCCAAGATAACCATCCAGGTGCCGGCGGGGAAGTGGTTCATATAGCTCGGCTATCACTTCCTTTTGTCCGGTCATGATGGTCAAGTGGTTTAAGGCATCCCTGTACATACCAGTTGCGTTGCTCCTGGGAGTATGGGTTCGAGTCACTTCTGGGGTGTGAGTTTTCAGTTGTATCTAGTCCTGGGGACCATTCAGGCTTGTTTGCATTTGTGTTCCTCACGTGTTGCCCCAAAAAATGAGGTGATTTGATAAAATGCTATGCCCAAGATAACCATCCAGGTGCCGGCGGGGAAGTGGTTCATATAGCCTCGGCTATCACTTCCTTTTGTCCGGTCATGATGGTCAAGTGGTTTAAGGCATCCCTGTACATACCAGTTGCGTTGCTCCTGGGAGTATGGGTTCGAGTCACTTCTGGGGTGTGAGTTTTCAGTTGTATCTAGTCCTGGGGACCATTCAGGCTTGTTTGCATTTGTGTTCCTCACTTGTTGCCCCCAAAAATGAGGTGATTTGATAAAATGCTATGCCCAAGATAACCATCCAGGTGCCGGCGGGGAAGTGGTTCATATAGCCTCGGCTATCACTTCCTTTTGTCCGGTCATGATGGTCAAGTGGTTTAAGGCATCCCTGTACATACCAGTTGCGTTGCTCCTGGGAGTATGGGTTCGAGTCACTTCTGGGGTGTGAGTTTTCAGTTGTATCTAGTCCTGGGGACCATTCAGGCTTGTTTGCATATATATATATATATATATATATATATATATATATATATATATATATATATATATATATATATATATATATATATATATATATATATATAATATTAAATATGACCGAAAAAGTAAGATTAATAATTCTAACACGAATTTTCTCGATCTTCCTTATGTTTCTTTTTACTGTTGACAGTAAATGAAAAATCAATTCTCCAAAATTCATTTTTATTTCTAGTCTGACACGACACTTGAGTGCGTTTCGTAAAACTTATTACATTTTCAAAGACTTTAGTTTATCCACACACAACTTATGACTGAAACAGCATTGGCTCTTATACCTGCATTTGGGTGAGGTGATGTAATACAATAGTGGGGTGAAAAACAAACTTTCAACAAAACACAGAACACGGAACAATGGGTATAGATTTGTAACTGCAGAAGGCCTATTGGCCCATATTTCTTGATGCTTCTATAATGGAGCGGAGTCTTGAAGTGGGTAGAATATTGTTGTGAGTTAATTGACTGTTGATTGCTGGTGTTGACTTCTTGATGTGAAGTGCCTCGCAGATGTCAAGCCGCCTGCTGTCGTTGTATATATCAATGATTTCTGTGTTGTTTGCTAAGATTTCTCTGGTGATGGTTTGGTTGTGGGAAGAGATTATATGTTCCTTAATGGAGACCTGTTGCTTATGCATCGTTAAACGCCTGGAAAGAGATGTTGTTGTCTTGCCTATATACTGAGAAAGGCAGGTCCTAGTCAACAACGGCTTCTCCAATGGTTTCATTGAAGACATCATAAGAAGGAAAGTAAAACGCCATGCAACCTCTGAAGAGACAACTAATACAACACCCATACCCCCTATTAGACTATTTTACAGGAACTTCTTTTCCACAGCTCATAAAACGGAGGAAAGGGTCCTGAAAGATATTGTTAATAGAAATGTTATCCCTACAGACAAAAATCAGAAGATACAACTGACGATTTACTATAAAACCAAGAAAACGGCCAGCCTACTCATGAGAAACTCTCCAGACATGGAGCAGAACGCTCTAAAAGAGACCAACGTCGTCTATGCCTTCAAATGCCCTCTTAGGGACTGTAAGCCTCAAAAAACTCAGTATATAGGCAAGACAACAACATCTCTTTCCAGGCGTTTAACGATGCATAAGCAACAGGGCTCCATTAAGGAGCATATATTCTCTTCCCACAACCAAACTATCACCAGAGAAATCTTAGCAAACAACAAAGAAATCATTGATAGATACAGCGACAGCAGGCGGCTTGACATCTGCGAGGCACTACACATCAAGAAGTCAACACCAGCAATTAACAGCACAACTATATTCTACCCACTTGAAGACTCCGCTTCAATATAGAAACATCAAGAAATATGAGCCAATAGGCCTTCTGCAGTTCTATCTTTACCCAACTTCTATCTATACCCATTGTTTTGTACCCCACTATTCTGTACCCCGTATTGTATATCATCACCTCACCCAAATGCAGGTATAAGAGCCAATGTTGTTTCAGTCATAAGTTGTGTGTGGATAAACTAAAGTCTTTGAAAATGTAATAAGTTTTACGAAACGCGCTCAAGTGTCGCGTCAGACTAGAAATAAAAATGAATTTTGGAGAATTGATTTTTCATTTACCATCACCAGTAAAAAGAAACATAAGGAAAATCGAGAAAATTCGTGTTAGAATTATTAATCTCACTTTTTCGGTCATATTTAATAATGATATATATATATATATATATATATATATATATATATATATATATATATATATATATATATATATATATATATATATATATATATATATATATATATATATAATTAAATATGACCGAAAAAGTAAGATTAATAATTCTAACACGAATTTTCTCTATATTTATTATATTTCTTTTCACTGTCGGTGGTAACTGAAAAATCAATTCTCCAAAATTCATTTTTATTTCTAGTCTGACGGGACGCTAGAACGCGTTTCATAATAACTTATGTCGAGGTTGGTGGTGTGGGGGTGAGCCACGGTATTGCAAGGACTTTATCCCTGAATCCTCTCAAGCGGTTGTTCTGACGATGGCCGTTTCTCATCGTAGTCCTACGGGTCTTCCCCCGATCCTCTCGGCGCCACTGCACGCCCAGGAGAGTACCCCAGTCGATCTCCCAACCGGCCTCAGGTCGTAGAGTGAGTGGAGACACAGATTGTTCCCTCAATTTGTGTGCCCGCCCCGACAAGGACTCGCATACAGCCTTCAAGGTCGCCAACTGGTGTTTTTAGGTGTACAGTAACACTACAGTGGTGTGTGTAATTGTGGTAATGGTGACAAGAGCAAGCTCGAATAGTTTGGTGTCAGGCAAGTAATTATTTCTGTCACTCTGTCTTATTTCCTTTTCGCAGTCACAAGGTATATGGAGGGGATGATATAAACACAAAAGAGTTTTGGTATTTTACTTAAAAACAACGAGATATATATGCATCAATAAACACATCAGAAACAAGTATAACAGCTACTCTCTCCTCAGCAAATAATCTGGAGCACACCGATATGGCAACACTTCCTCCCCTAATGTCACCTGTCAAAATATCAGCTGATCTGCGCCCTAGCACTCGTGAAAACGATTATTGCTTGTTCGCTCTGGCATCGCGCGCCCCGTTTCTTCAACTTCTCGCGAACAACTATATTTACCATTCACATGACATATTTATGATTCCATTAGGACGCGATACACCACTTCACTGGTCTCACGATCACTAACTTATTCTCACTGCACTCAAAGTGATTTTCACTGTACCAAGAGGCTACACTGTTCTTGATAATATTTACTATGAACGCACTTAATCACTGGACTGTTCTTTGAATCTATAATTCCTCTTAAAAGGTGATATCACAAGTAATCACTTAACATATATAGGATTATTCAGTAGATAGGCATATACATGGATAAATCATTAATCAATACACAGGCATATATATATAAATCATGGAGATCAATAATAGCATTTACATAAAGTCTGGGCTCATAGCCTAACACCAATAACTGGTTCACTAGCAATTTAGATATAATAACCACAGGAAATAAATTCTAGTCACAGCAAATTCTTTAGTAAATCCTGGTGTTTGCACACACCACACAGATATATATATAAAAGAGTATTGTGAGTACTCTGTAAAGCCTCACCATGCACACTGTGCCCTCTGTGACATAGATCCAGGTGAGACTTGCTCACAACATAAAAAATACTCTGACAAATATATATAGCTAACTAAAGGGGAAATGGGAGGGTAACTGTAAACACCTACTTCACCTATCCTATGATGAAAGTTGAGTTGCAGCTCCTGGTCCAGGCTCTCGCCTCGTACACCCTCCAGAAACACAAGCCAACGTCCCAGGATGATCGCGTCTCGCCACTTCTGTACACTGCAGGTCCGTGCTCCTCCTCCACGCTTTGCAGGGTTGGAGTCGGTCTCCCGGCCGTCAACTTTCCTCCCAACTACGGCAGCCAGCCTACGTCTCGACGGTAGCCGTATGGATTCCCAATTAGTTCCTTGTCACTGCACTCCCAGTGGAACTGGCCCCGCCACTACAATGTCACTGTGAAGTTATTAGTCGTCCCAGACAATACTGCTTAAGCTCCACTTGCACAGCACCCGACTCCAGAGCACTTGAAGTTCACTACACTATCAGTTCCCTCGTTGGTCTAGGTATGTCACTAGGTATGAAGGAAGACTTCTCGACGTGCTTGCATACAGCTGGTGACTCGTAAGGTTCCATGGGATTGTCGTCTTACTGTCAAAACTGACAGGACCGTCGATCACACGTCCAACCTAGTTGACAAGTCGGTCAACTAGGTTCCCTCACGGTGGAATGGCCCAGCCACTAAGCTGCCTCCTACACGAGTGAACTGCCAAGGACGTAACATACGTCAGTGCCCGGTCCACACTCTTGCAACACACCTGTCCCGGAGCACTTGTTGCTCAATATTCCGTCAATTCCTTATTTGGTCCACACCTGGGTTGAAGGAAGACCTCACAGAGTGCGTGCTGACAACAGGAGATGCTTATATCCACCGGAGCTTGGGTAATCCGTCACTCTGACAGGATGACCGGTCGCATGTCCTGCCTCGCGGACGTGTCGTGTGATACTGATGGCGCCAAGGCGTCGCTACGGCTGGACCCCCCTGCCTATGTGACGTCACATTTGTCAAGGGAGGTTTTCATTGGCTCCCAGTGCCACGTCGCTGACGGTGACCAATCTGGTGTCACTGACGTCACACAGTTTTGGCGGGAGAACAGAGTAGCCAGCGCCATATTGGCTTCCTAAAGGGTCTATCCCACAGGCCAAAATACTCTACTTTCACGAATTTCTCGGCTCTGCGAAAACACTATACTCTCCCACATATGTTAAACTGAGGCCCGCAACGTAGAGAACGCTCGGGAATAGTGGACATGACTCTTACAGCAGGTGTGTGGGAGAATTAGAAGGGGGAGGGAACACCGTCACACTTATTACATTTTCAAAGACTGTAGGTTACACACACACAACTAACACTAAACAGAGTTTAAACAGCTTTCATTTATACCTGCATTTCGGTGAGGTGATATGTTACAAGAGTTTTGGATGAGGTGAAAACAAACTTTCAAAACAAGCCAGAACCGGGTATAAGCTAAAGGGAAGAATGGAAGTAACTGCAGAGGGCCTATTGGCCAATATTTCTTGATGCTTCTATATTGGAGCGGAGTCTTGAAGTGGGTAGAATATAATTGTGCATTAATTGGCTGTTGATTGCTGGTGTTGACTTCTTAATGTGTAGTGCCTCGCAGATATCAAGCCGCCTGCTATCGCTGTAACTATCAATGATTTCCATGTTTTCTGTTAAGACTTCTCTGGTGATGGTCTGGTTGTGGGAAGAGATTGTATGTTCCTTGACAGAGCCCTGTTGCTTATGCATCGTTAATCGCCTGGAAAGAGATGTTGTTGTCGTGCCTATATACTGAGTTCTTTGAGGCTTACAGTCCCCAAGTGGGCATTTGAAGGCATAGACGACATTGGTCTCTTTCAAAGCGTTCTGCTTTGTGTCTGGAGAGTTTCTCATGAGTAGGTTGGCAGTTTTCTTGGTTTTATAGTAAATCGTCAATTGTATCTTCTGATTTTTGTCTGTAGGGATAACGTTTCTATTAACAATATCTTTCAGGGCCCTTTCCTCAGTTTTATGAGCTGTGGAAAAGAAGTTCCTGTAAAATAGTCTAATAGGGGGTACAGGTGTTGTGTTAGTTGTCTCTTTAGAGGTTGCATGGTGTTTCACCTTCCTTCTTATGATGTCTTCAACGAAACCATTAGAGAAGCCGTTGTTGACTAGGACCTGCCTTACCCTACAGAGTTCTTCATCGACTTGCTTCCATCCTGAGCTGTGGCTGAGAGCACGGTCGACATAAGCGTTAATAACACTCTTCTTGTACCTGTCTGGGCAGTCACTGTTGGCATTGAGGCACATTCCTATGTTTGTCTCCTAAGTGTAGACTGCAATGTGGAAATCTCCGCTCCTTTCCATGACTGTTACATCTAGAAAGGGTAGTTTCCCATCCATCTCCATCTCGTAAGTGAAAGGCAACACGGAATTCTGCTCAAATGCCTCCTTCAGCTCCTGCAGATGTCTGACATTAGGTACCTGTGTAAAAATGTCGTCAACATACCTGCAGTATATGGCCGGCTTCAAGTTCATATCGATTAAGGAAAGGAGCGGAGGTTTCCACACTGCAGTCTACACTAAGGAAACAAACATAGGAATGTGCCTTTATAGAGCTTAGTTTAAGAATTATAGAGCTTAGTTTAAGGCGTATATTTCAGCTGTGAAAATAGATAATTGGTTTGGTAATTGCCATCACTGCTGGAGGTGGTACTGTGGGATCCCTACAGCGCTAGTGACCGAGGGTGCGTTGTTCATGAGGATACGAGATTTGTCGGTGTAGATCGTTGTGGCTTTTGAGTAGCGTTTTTCATTGTTGAGACAAAGACTGAGGCTATGGCTGAGTTTGGCGCAGAATTTGGAATGTTGACTTCCAGTTGTGTTCATGTTTTAGGGGTTGTATAAAGCCAAGGTGGAATTTGGGGGGGGGGGGAGCAGCAAGATGGGTTTCACAGTTTTGGAGTAAAGTGAGGTTTATGAGGTTATTTGTTTCCCGTGAGAAGAAAGGTTGTGAGTGATTTGTGGGGAAAGCGGGGGGGGGGGGGTTATGTAGGCTAGCTGTTGAATTATTTTTAATCTGTATAGGTGTGTCGGGTGTGCAGTGGTACAAAGTGACAGATAGTTGACACACGTTATGTCTTGTCTAGTGGCGAAGCTTTTGAGATCCGTTTCCCTCCTGAAGGCTGAGGATAGGAGAACGCATTGTGCAAAATATCAGTCGCATGGCTTTGTTTTGTATGGCCTCAGGGCTCTGAAAATTAGTAGGCACAGCAAACGCGTATGCCTGGCAGCAATAGTCTAGTTGGCTGTGAATGTAAGTTGTACAGAAGCGGAACAGAATTTTATGTTGTGTTCCCAAGGTGGTGCCAGTGAGGGCCTTAGGTATGGAGAGTCGTGGTTTGTGTCATCGCCAGTGAGAGGAGCTCTCCATTGGGGAATACTGAAAAAATGGATAGTTACACCTTACTCTTGTAAAAGACCGAGGCTTGAGATACTTTGGAAGACTTTGGATACACTTTACAAAAAATCGTCTGTTGTATGCAAGAACGAGCAAATTATCGATGGAAGAAAATTTATGTAAATTTTCCCGAGATCAGGGAATAATGCTGCATATTACTGTAATGATTTGTTTTAAGTAGATGATGAGTCACAATAACGTGGCTGAAATATGTTGACGAGACCACGCACTAGAAAGTGAAGGGACGACCACGTTTCTGTCCATCCTGGACCATTCTCAAGGCGATTGTCGTAAAGTCAATACTAATATTATCAGGCCTGAATTTAGTTAGTAAGAGGTCAAAATTGAAACTAGGTACTTCTCAACAAGTACTCACCGAGTTGTGTTTGCAGGGTTGAGCTGTGGCTCTTTGGGCCCGCTTCTCAACTGTTAATCAATCAACTTATTTATTTTGAATTTTTTCCACACACCCAGGAAGCAACCCATAGCAGCTGTCTAACTCCCAGGCACCTATTTATTGCTAGGTGAACAGGTGCATCAGGTGAAAAAAAACTGTGCATTTGTTTTTGCCTCCACCGGGGAGCGAACCCCCGGACCCTTGGACTACGAAATCCACCTGCTGTCCTCTCAGCTGTCAGGACCCACCAAGTGGTGAGGTGGCTACTCATTGTGGCTCAAAAAACTTGTGGTATTCGATGAATGGTAGTTCAGCGAAGCCTGTGTCTCACGGAAAAGTTTCTTAATGGTGACGACGTGCCAGTCTCTGTGCATGTGTCGTCCTCCTCCTCTTTCTGCTTGGACACGTCCAAAAACGGTTCACATTTCATTTCCTCATTTTCACATTTCATTTCCTCATTTTCACATTTCATTTTCTCATTTTCACATTTCATTTTCATATATTATATTTATTAATATTTTGTTTGTAAATAATTTTATGAGATGCTAGAAGGTGTTTTGTATTATATACAGTCATCGGGCTGCTTTTTAAAGATTACTTTATAGATAAATAAAGTTTTGCTGATGTGGTAAATGTCCCATTTTCTTTGAGAAACCACAAATCTAAAATTCTTTGAATGACTCACTAAGCTATTTAGGGTTAGTTAGCGTTAATATTTGCCTGACATGATTGCATTTGCTTGGTATACTAGGAATTAGTAGTTAGTGTCAGAATTTCCGACAACATCAGTATGACTACACAAGAACATTCTTTCCTGAATGTTTTACAAGGCTTTGCAGATCAAGACGCTTAGTCATCATTATGATTTTGTTAATGTTTACTTTCAACATCATAGTTAAAATCATTATCATATTTATATTATCATCGTCATTACCATTATCATCTATATAATTGTCATGATCATTACCATCCACATTGTCACTACCTTCATCTTTAATTGCATTATCAACAGCCATTAAACTACTATCACATGTTTCATCATTATTACCATCATTTCCATTAACACCCTCATCATCACTATCGCTACCATTGTCACCATTATCACTATTATCTTCATCATTCCCATTATCATCATTATCGAATTCCATTATAATCCTCACTACATTGTATTATAATCCTCACTACCATCAGCATTACCAATTTTATAGACAAGGAAAGTATCATCCTGAAATGAAATTGGGAGCAGTCTAAAAATATAAATTCAACCATATTTCAAAATAACCAGCGCTCTTACATTGATTATATCTCCCGCATTGTCTTGTCCATCCACATGGCCTGGACGGTAAAGCGACGGTTGTGGGAAAACTTGACTCATTTAATTCATTTAAATTGATGCTAATTTCGGTACCTGCGAAGGACCACCACTTTTTAAAGGAAAAGTGGAAACTGGGTAGAGCAAGTGGTTTACTAATAAATCCATGAACTAGTGTCCTATGGATATTATTGATAAATATTATATTGAGTATTAAAGGGGCTGTAATTTATGAATCAAATCTTCTCACCCAAAATGGGGGGTTTTATGCCAAAAGACTATTGTATCCCTGACATCATTTCAGTGTGGTTCGTTCACTGAAGTAAATGAAATAAGTAATTGCAAGAATTAGGCAAAAATCATTAGAGGCTAATGGACCTCAAGATACTACTATAGACTAATATTACTACCAGTGGTTAGTAACATGGATGTCAATGAGAGATCATTAAAATATCTACGTTATTAGTATCTACATTAACTTATACAGCTTAGCTGTGAATTGCGAGAGATGTGAAGTTAACTGCCACACTCCTGACGAAGTATTGTGTCTGACAAAATTGTTGCCTGAAGGTGGGACGGTCTAGTACCTCGCTTGACGTGGACCCGGGTGCTTGACGTGGACCCGGGTGCTGCAAGGCAAGTACACTAGAGAAGCTTTCTACTTGACTATTAATAATACATCCTAATTAATGGAAATACTCCTACTGAATATAGCAATCACTGTAGAATTTGTCTACAGGTATTAATGCAATTTTATTCCTATATAAATTAAGAATCTTGCTAAAGAAGAGACGTACTGCGTTTTTCTTGTAATTAAATGGCCAAACGACAACTAGTTTAAAAGTTAAATGTGCACACAATATAACAAATAGAAAATTTATAGTTGCCGAGCCTCATGTCTATTGGTGGAGAGAACTATTCAATCCTTCGTCCTCAGCTGCTATGTGAAGGACGTTGACTTCGGATTTGGTATCACTCTGGTTATAGCACACGGCTATTGATTGCCAATTTAACGTGGCAACGCTCTTGTAATTGTAAGAACAAATAATTGAACTAAGCAAATGCTTTGCTATAGCGTCGCCTCTCCTTTGCACGTTGCTAACATGGCGTCACTTGTCGGAGTCGGGCAGCCAGCAAGTGACCGTCTCCTTCCTCCCTCCCTGGCTGTGCTACGCATGCGCAGCCCGCTCAAAGTATTCTCAAGCTTAAAGTATTTTATTTTACTTATTTTATCAGGGAAGTAAGGACTGGTGAGAAGTGCTTATGTCACTAAATAATATATTAAGGTGCAATATATTTTTGCACAATGCAAGTCAGCTTATTAAGACTGCATAAAGAAATATCATATGAATTGATTTACTTTGCAATATTTTGCACTATAATTGTTAATACACCTAAATGAACGAATTCAGTAAGCAATAATATGCTACGTAAATAATCAACTAAATAAACGATTATCCTTAGTAAGGGAACGTAATTAACTAAACTCTGTTTAGCTGCAACTAAATGTGGAGAGATTCATATTTTAGCCCGTAGCTCCCTCCCGGCGTCAATGGCACTGTGGGATCACACAGAGTACTTTGCTTTAGGAGGTCAGACCCCACCCTGATCCGGTGCATTATACCGGTAAGAGACGGGAGACCTCTTAAAGAAAGTGCAACCCTCTAGTTCAGGCTCTCCTGCACCCAGCACTGCCGGGTGGATAAATATAGGGCAGCAACGATTAGAGCCTCCTGAACATTAGTGTGGTGCCTGATCAGGCATCATGCTGTTCAGAGTGAAGGTGCGGTTCCGAGGAACCGACACCACATACAGCAAGATCGAGATAATGGATCTACTAACATCAACTTCTGGGGTAGCACCCATCGACGTCGTTATGGACGTTAATGGGCCCCAAATTCTTTTCAGTAGTGCAGCAGCACTAGAAGCCTTATTCACCACGACAACGACCACTGCACTCGAGGCACAGAGCCTAACACTCCTGCCTCTCTACCAGTTCCAGGCAGTAAGGACTATATTCATTCACAGAGTGAGTGACATCATCGCTGAACGACCAGCTACTGAGATTGTGAGGAGCATAAACGCCCAAAATCGATCCCTCACGGCCATATCGGCCCACCTCATTCAGCAGGATGAAAACAGAAAGCCAACCCTCAAGGTCACCCTCAAGACTCCGGCAGAGGCTACTCTCGCGACCGACAACGGCCTCAGATGCTGTGGAGTGGCCTGCACACCCCACCAGATCACCAGGCAGCGATATTTCCACCTGCGTCAGTGCTTTCGGTGTTATCAATACACCCACTATTCGCAAAAGTGCCCAAATCCGCAGCAGAAATGCAGCATCTGTGCTGGGGAACATCATCTGAGGACCTGCACAGCCGCCACCAAGCGTTGTCTACTCTGCAAAGGTGACCACACAGCCGTTTCTCAAGACTGCCCCAAACGACAGGAGGAAATCAAGCAAATGATAGCCGCCAGACCCAGAAACTCTACTCCAAGGACGAAGGTATTCAACATTCAAGAAGAAGCCTTCCCATCTCTCCCGACAAGTGGCGCCGCGAGCGGCGCGCAACCCAACTACTGGACCAGCAACTCCCGCGCCAGCCACTCACAGCCTCAGACGACGCCTTTGCACCAAGCCAGCCAGCCGTCCTCACTCACACCGCCTCCCGCCACCCCTGATAGCACTGTAGCAGCTTTGATACACTTCGCTACTGAACTCTCAGGAGGAGATCTCAGACAACGGTACAGAATACTAAATGAACTATACAAGGCAAACAACCTTCCCACGTTCGTGATTCCAGAGGCCATGTTTACTGCTGGCTCCTCTCCACCAGAGCCCGACCCCGTTCCAGAGACGCCTGTCAACCTGGACCCTATAACTCCAGATACACCAGCGACTACATCTGATATCGTGGCATTGCCGCCAACTTCTCCTGCAAGTTACACCACGTCTTCTGATGACGACTCGAACGCCTATGTTGAAATTGAAGCAAAAACATCACCCCCAGCACCAAAGACCACTGCAGCGCACTCTACAAGAATCAACCAACTCTACGAGGAACGTGAAAAGTAAACCCCAGGATCTCCTGAATTCAGGCGTCTCACCAGTAAAATATTCAACGCAAAGTATGCAGAAACCTTGCTGAACAACCCACACCAAAATTGCATGGTATCGAACGAAGAAATCTTCTCGAAGTGTGACGAAGCAACATTGTTTAAGGACCTCTTCCCACCTGACTACCCCCAGTACAAAGAACAACATCAAATGACTACTAGAAGTAAGAAAAAATAGAGGATTCTAAGAAAGAAACCAACTGAGGGCAGCCGCTCTCTTCCGATGGGGACGTAATTTTGCTCGTTTTGAGATGGTGGTACCTGACGTAGAAGACACACTCCACACACCAAGAGGAAAGAAAACCTGCCACTGCCGCCTTCCAGACCCGTCTCCCAGCCTAGCCAGATATGGGATTGATACAGCATCGACACTCGGACAAGCAGCTGGGTCTAGCCCTGGCACTTTTTCTCTTCAACTTCAGCATTTCCTCTCACCGACTTCTCTTCAGCTGTCCCCACTTCAAGGCTCGCCCCAACGGGCATTCTTCTCCTGTATCATCGGATCGGATTTGTNTCTTGATGCTTTGCACCATACTGGGTTGCGCCTCAGTTCTGGTGCCTTTCGTTCCACTCCCGTCCTCAGCTGTCTTCGCTGTCTTCGCTGTCTGGCGCGGTTCTTGCAACATCCTTCCTCTCGCCCCTATCGTGCTTTAACTTTTACCCCGCCTGCGGTTCCTGTTCCTCTTCACCACCTCCCTCTTTCTGTCCGGTTATCTCGTTTACAGGATTCTCTTTCCGTTTGTATTTCCAATGTTTCTCCTTGTGTTGTTCCTTCTTTGCCCCGTGGAGAGTCCCCCTTCCGCAGTTTTGTACTTCCTTGACCCGCATCACTAAAGCTTTTACCCCTTCTATGGTTCTAAAACGCCTTTTCCTTGAGCACTTTTCTTCTCACTCCCGCTCCCTTTCCGTCTTCACTGATGGGTCTAAGTCTGCAGACGGTGTTGACTACTCTGTTGTTTTTCCTGATCGCACTTATATGTGTCGCTTACCTCTGGAGACTAGCATCTTCACAGCGGAGCTTTATGCTATTCTCTATGCTCTTCGTCTCCTGCTTTCTTGTTGTCAGTCTTCCTTTGTGGTTGTTGTTGATTCTCGTAGTGCCCTCATGGCTCTTGGGTCCTTTGATCCGGGTCATCCAGTAGTTGTCGAGATCCAGCATTGGCTGTTTCTTGTTCACAGTAAATTTAAGTCGGTTGAGATTTGTTGGGTTCCCAGCCATATTAGTGTGTCTTTAAATGAGCTTGCGGATGCTGCCGCCAAGGAAGCTGTCCGCTCTTGTCCCATCTCTCGTAAAGGTATTCCATATTCCAACTTTTACCCGGATATCCATTCCTCCATCCTTACCCAATGGCAGGCTTCTTGGTCGTCTGTTACTGGTAACAAACTACGTACTCTTAAATGTTGTGTTTCCTCATGGCCATCCTCCTACCACCGTAACCAGCAATGGGAAACGGCTCTGGCGAGGTTGCGTATTGGCCATGCTCGCTTAACCCAGGGTCACTTGATGGAGCGCCGCCCTGCTCCTTATTGTCCTAATTGCATTGTCTCTCTTACGGTCGTGCATGTCCTTCTTGAATGTTCTGACTTCCAGGACGAGCGTGTGTCTTGCTTTCTGACCACCCCTTGCGGTCACCTGTCCCTCAATAGAATTCTTGGTGACTCGGATACTTTTGATATCGTTCGCCTTATGCGTTTTTGTTCTCGTATTGGCATCCTTGGGGATATTTAGCACCCTCTGATTATTCCGCACATTTGATGGTGCTACATAGCCTTCCCGGTTTGGGGCCTTCTTTTGATAATTACTTACTTACTTTGAAATTTTGACACAACGTTGCATTCGAATATTCGCATCTTTTCGTATACCTACTATGCAGATACCACCCCCTATGACAGGTAAAAACATGCGTTTTTGAAAAACAGCGCCATCTGTTGCATATAATAGCAATATTCATGCAATACTAAATATGTCACGAATTCCATTTCACTGTTTCCGATTGCATTGATAAATTTCATTTTCATAGATTTTGATTTATTTTATTTTTTATTGAATTATTTTGTGAGACATTGTGTTGTAACTCATCTGTGTTGTTTCCCATTCCCATCATTTCGTAAATATAAATATAGATGCCACACCTGTGGCAGGTAAAACTATGCTTTTCTTGACAAACAACACCTTCTGTTGCATGTAAGAGCAACAGACATGCTATACTAAATACTTTACAATTCTATTTCAAAGTTTCTGATTGCATTGATAAATTGAATTTTCATTGATTTTGATTTGTTTTCATTTTGATTTAATTATTTTGTGTGAATTGTGTTGGAATTGAGCTGTGTTGTTTACCATACCGTTCATTTTGTGAGAATAGTTTATTTTTTATTTTTTCATATTTCATGTAATTTTTTAACTGTTTTTCTTATATTTCATTAATGGGGAACATCAGAACACTTGACGTTCTCAATTTTCTGATGGGAACATCAGACCATTTGGGATGGCATCGGATGAGGGAGTGGGGAATGGTTGGGATGATGAGGGGGACAAGGGAAGGATAATGGTGGGGAAGGACGAGGAGATGGGGGAGTTTGAGATGGTGGGGACGAGGGGATGGCAGAATGGAGAATGGTGGGGAGGACAAAGGGAAAGGGGAGTGGGGCATGGTAGGAAGGAAAAGTAGATCTGATCACAAATGTCAAATCATTAATGCAAATTCTCAGGCGACAAGGCCGACGCGTACTTATCAACTGGATGTTGATAAATATGCGTCATGTTGGAATAATAGGAAATGACGTTGCAGACGAAGCTGCAAAACTTCCAACTAAGAGAAGAAATGTAGACATTTACATACCACAGATTCAATCACAGATTAAGAGAGTAATTAGATACAGAGCAATGTAAAAGATGTAGTGACCACAACACAGAAGGTGCAACATCAGGATCTGCGGGTTGGTACAAGAATTCAACCAACTACGAACCACTTAGTTTGATGAAAGGGAGCAGTAGAGCAACAGAAGTACACTTACATCGCATCAGGCTTCGATACCCATGTGCATTGGAAATAGGATTACAGGTTGTGGAAGATGAGAGGAAATGTCAGCACTGTGGAGAAATGCGCGACAGACCACTGGAACATTATCTAACACAGTGCACAGTTACAAACCCATTAAGATTTCAACTTAGATTCAACAGAGCAGAAGAAGTTGTTAAACACACATGCCAAAATCTTACTAAAGCGACCATCCGAATCATAAATACTCATACTCCGTCCAAGTAAAACAGAAACAAGTATCACTAAGTGGGCCAGCCAGAGGCTTAGGGCCCGCACAGGAATATTCCTGAAAAAAGAGGGAATGGTGGAGTAGGAATGGTGGGGAGGACGAGGGGACGGTTGAGTGGGAATGGTTGGGAGGCCGAGGAGACCGGTGAGAGAGAATGTTGGGAGGACTGGGGGACAGGGAAGGTTGCTGTGGCTCAGCAAGGCAAATGCGTTGCTGAGCCACAGCAACGCGTGGCCGGGAACTGCTAGTAATTTATATATAATGATCATTTATAATGAAAACTTTTGTTATTCGAAAATGAGGAAATTATTTCCCACATTGCCCTTCAGCATTTTCTATATTTGTTTGGTTATTTTTTTCATCTTTAAGCTAACCCAATATTACGGATTGGATTTTATTTATTTCATTACAAATATTAAACTTTATACATAAACTCCTGGAAGCAAACAATCTAAAATCACAAGAGCAGACCCAATTATTGTGTGGATAAATAAATTATGTTTGAACCAGAAGGTACCGCTTTTATACCATTAAGATTTTTTATATTCTTAAAAGTGCATTAAAAACAAATATGTACGTTTGAATGCATTTGCAAACAAAATGTTACTCATTTGCTGTCTAGAAATCCTGTTTACCACAGATGCTGGAGCGGTAATGACTGGCGAACTTTAGAATAAAATGCTAGTGACGGAAATTGATTAATCCATTACATATACACTTACACCTAATATTAGCTAATATTGGTTATGTTTAAGGAAGCTCATCCAGTAATCAAAATGGTTAAGTCAAGCTCAAATAGAAAAGAAACCTGACTGGCATTATCATAGGTCATTTTGACTAAGCAAATTAACAGGTGAGTAACCTTAGCAACACATTCATCAGTTGATTATAAACAAATGGATATCATGTCAAGATGACCACCATCAAATATTATCATCAAGTTTGTTCAGATTAAGAGCAGAACATTATTACGAACATCGGGACGTTATTTTGACAAATAAAATTGAAGACAGGGCAAGAGAGACATGGATTTTAATAATGCAGTCATGAGTCAATTTATTAAACAATTAATTTTTGTTTCATATATTATTTCTTTATAATATTGCATATATAAACAAATATAACTATACAAACGTATATATACAGGAAAAGATAATGCCAACAGGGGCATTAAAGATTAAAGCATATGACTAAGTTGGTAGAATGTTACTGAGGCGAGGAGCAGCAGTGGGCGAGGTTCTCCCCCAGCAGGGTGAGGAAGGTGTTACTGAGGCGAGGAGCAGCAGTGGGCGAGGTTCTCCCCCAGCAGGGTGAGGAAGGTGTTACTGAGGCGAGGAGCAGCAGTGGGCGAGGTTCTCCACCAGCAGGGTGAGGAAGGTGTTACTGAGGCGAGGAGCAGCAGTGGGCGAGGTTCTCCCCCAGGGTGAGGAAGGTGTTACTGAGGCGAGGAGCAGCAGTGGGCGAGGTTCTCCACCAGCAGGGTGAGGAAGGTGTTACTGAGGCGAGGAGCAGCAGTGGGCGAGGTTCTCCCCCAGCAGGGTGAGGAAGGTGTTACTGAGGCGAGGAGCAGCAGTGGGCGAGGTTCTCCCCAGCAGGGTGAGAAGGTGTTACTGAGGCGAGGAGCAGCAGTGGGCGAGGTTCTCCACCAGCAGGGTGAGGAAGGTGTTACTGAGGCGAGGAGCAGCAGTGGGCGAGGTTCTCCCCCAGCAGGGTGAGGAAGGTGTTACTGAGGCGAGGAGCAGCAGTGGGCGAGGTTCTCCCCAGCAGGGTGAGGAAGGTGTTACTGAGGCGAGGAGCAGCAGTGGGCGAGGTTCTCCCCAGCAGGGTGAGGAAGGTGTTACTGAGGCGAGGAGCAGCAGTGGGCGAGGTTCTCCACCAGCAGGGTGAGGAAGGTGTTACTGAGGCGAGGAGCAGCAGTGGGCGAGGTTCTCCCCAGCAGGGTGAGGAAGGTGTTACTGAGGCGAGGAGCAGCAGTGGGCGAGGTTCTCCCCAGCAGGGTGAGGAAGGTGTTACTGAGGCGAGGAGCAGCAGTGGGCGAGGTTCTCCCCCAGCAGGGTGAGGAAGGTGTTACTGAGGCGAGGAGCAGCAGTGGGCGAGGTTCTCCCCCAGCAGGGTGAGGAAGGTGTTACTGAGGCGAGGAGCAGCAGTGGGCGAGGTTCTCCCCCAGCAGGGTGAGGAAGGTGTTACTGAGGCGAGGAGCAGCAGTGGGCGAGGTTCTCCACCAGCAGGGTGAGGAAGGTGTTACTGAGGCGAGGAGCAGCAGTGGGCGAGGTTCTCCCCCAGCAGGGTGAGGAAGGTGTTACTGAGGCGAGGAGCAGCAGTGGGCGAGGTTCTCCCCCAGCAGGGTGAGGAAGGTGTTACTGAGGCGAGGAGCAGCAGTGGGCGAGGTTCTCCCCCAGCAGGGTGAGGAAGGTGTTACTGGGGCGAGGAGCAGCAGTGGGCGAGGTTCTCCCCCAGCAGGGTGAGGAAGGCGAGGCCGTATCCAAGAAACATAAGATAAAAGGCGCCTTGCAGGTGGTGGAGCCCCAACACAATTTCGCTGTTTTCGTCCTGTTAATAAGAACATGAAATATTTTATTATAAAAACTATATATAATAACATATAATCTATAAGCATATAGAAATATTATTAATAATTTTTGTATATACTTGCTCCTAGAAAATTACTCATAAAGATTATTTATGGTATTGGGAATTATAATACAAATTTCAGGTCATATAATGTCCAAATGCATTAACATTACTTTTAAAAGATATCTCAACAGTTGACTTAAGATATAAACTGGCCTTGGGAGCGTCCTGTCCTGCCAGGGTGGTCGAAGACGCTCCTGCCCTCGTCTGTCTGATCTTCTTGGCTATCACATCGTTGGTCCAGACGCCCATTATCCCAGTGTTCACCAGACGGGCCATTAGGGTCCTGAATCTGTGTAGAATGGTGCTCCCTTCCTGTAAACACACAATATTATCTCAGGGGTCCGCCACGTTGTCAGAGAATACTAAGACAGCACCGTAGCAAACATAACAACATTCCAGCAACACAAGAGCAACGTTGAGGAACATTACTGTAAGGTTTTCTGTTTGCTGGCAATTGCTTCCTGATAAATATATATGTATAATACATAAAATAAAAGCTATTATTTTAAAAACACCTGTGATACGAAGGTAATTACATTTATACTCATAATCATTATTCATGTTATTGTGTATCTAGTTGTGCCTCTTGCAGTTGCAGTGCCATGATAGTTTAAACCGGGATGAGTTAGTAACTTGTAAGTTCTCTAAGGACCATTTAAAAGACTGGTTCTTCCAGGTGATTCTAACTCAGAAACTGCATAGTGAAACTACACATGCGTGGTGCTTGGTGACACATGTGACACTGACATGGCTAAANAGCAGAGAGTATACAAGCTGAGACTGTCATAGTAGACCCATAGGTTGGGTCTGGAGCAGTCTCCCCTCAAATTTACTCACAAGGAAGAGCAGCGACTAGAACCAGTGTATAAGCTCTGGGATCTTGACACTCTTGGTATTACTCCAGAACAAATTACTCCAGATGATATAATCACTTTCCAAAACTATCTAGATTTAGTGGTCTATTAGGATGTCCAATACTGGGTCCGACTAACGTGACACATTGGTCATGCCCAATTGGCTACACACAAACACATGGTACAGAATCATTGAGATCTAATATGTTGAAACTACAAAGAATGCTAAACATCTCCAACTATATCACAATATTATTCAACAAAAATTTCTGAACAAACTCATTGAAGTTTTCAAAGATGACAACCTTTGACATTACTGTATTAAAATCTTCAGCATCTACACCACAGAAGATTGTATTTAAGTGGAGTGCAAAATCCAAACACCAAAGTGTATCACTTAATGACTGCCTGCAAACAAGGTCAAGCCTAATGCAGAGGCTGTATGATATGTTTGCTGTTAAAGTTCATTATAGCAGAACCCATTCTCCTGTATAAACAGTACTTTTTGTAACAACTTGGACCATCGTACATACATAAAAGTTATGGACAGTAACATAGTAGAATTTGGTACGATTCACCTTACATTCAAAAATATATATGAAGCTAATACCAAACTTAAATATTACTAAGACTAGTATAGCACATAGGTATTATATTGGGCCTCAGATAGTGTGTATAAGTTCTAGGAAGGTTAAGTTAGGTTAAGATTTCTTTGCAACATCAGTACAAAAACTTCTTTGGTTTGTCCAAATTCAATTGAATTGAATTCTACTTTCTAATTGTTTTTTTACGTCATTATATGTACGATGGTCCTCAACTTTCCTATGAGTACTACCATAACAGGAGGATGGGCTGCACACAGACATACGAATAAACAGCTGACATCAGTAGCGCCTTCCTTAGGGTAGGTCTCCAAGAGGAGGACCGAAACCACTCTAAGTTCCTTTGGTTGAAGGATCATGAAGATCCTAATAGCTTAATCGTAATGTATAGATTTACATTGGTACTATTTGGTATTACTTCGTCGCCGTTTTTACTCCAAGATATGTTTGATATGCATTTAAAGAAGTCCAATAGCTCAAATAAAACATAAATCAGGAACAATCTGTATGAAGACCTCTTTCAAGGGATATCCAGCAGTGAAGAAAAACTGCAAGACATTTACAAGGAAGCAACCCAAGAGTTAGAAGAAGCCAACATGCTCCTTCAATCTTGGTCTTCAAACTATGCTAAATTAAAAAACTGATCGAAAAGGACTTTCCGGGCTACCATGTGCCCCTTGAAATGAAGGTACTCGGAGTTGGACGGTAGATGAAGTCTGATCAAATCACAGTTAAATCTGACAACTGAAATTACCAGTTTATTCAAGAGGAAGTTACTTTCTCAAGTCAGCAAACCTTTTAGCACATTACGACTACTGCGTCCCATAAGTATAGAGGGTAAAATATTATTACAGAACGTTGGCAGAGATGATCCTCTACCACTAAGACTCCATGAAAAATGGAGAGTGACCCCTAAGGAAGAACACTCAATATCACTCAGAAAAAATCAAGTTCCTTCAGATGGTGACAAATGATAACCAACAAGTCTACATGTGGCCCGTGATGGTTCATCCAGAATTTATGGCACTGTAACCTGTTTAGTAACTACACGACAAATAAATTTATCTACAACAAGAGCAACCATGGCACCGTTAAAGAAACGATCTTTGACACAATTTGAACTTTAAGGCAGCTTTACTCCTAGGAGTGAGGCTGGCTTGATATTTGCACAAAACACTTCCAACATCCACATGGAAAAAGTCAATCGTGTGGTCAGATAATGAAACCTTGCTCCAGTGTATATGTAACAACAACAGTAAAATGCCCTTTGTGAGCAACCTAGTGAAAGAAGTTAGAGAATTTTCAGCGGGGAATACGTTACAATATATATCGACAGAAGAAAACCCCAGGTGACTACCTATCACGAGGACTGTTGATGAAGTAATTTGCATGAGGCAAAATGTGGCTCAGTGAAGTGGCTTCAGTGTCCTGTGGCCTGAGTAAGTCAAAATGACCAATGTCTCGGGTCTCATTGAAGTACTAGAACTCCATTGGACTCCGGCAATTGACTATACTTAGTAGCCAACTAAATTACTTGGAGTCACCCAGAATGTATTTTGTGTTAAAATAAAATAACACAAAACACAAATTTCCGGATGCTCTTAAACAAGCCCAAAGGAGATATTACATGGATGATTATGAAAATCTTCCCAAGAGACCATACAAGACCTAGGTCTTTGGACTGACGCAGACAACTACAACGTACTACATTGCCGGAGAAGATTGAAACACTCAGATACTGACTAAGATGTGAAAATGGTTCCTCCTATGGAATCATTGGGTGAGCAGATTCCTTGTATTGCATATACACGAACACTACTCACATATCGATGTTTTTTTATATTTGCACCTCATTAAGACAACAGTACTGGCCTCTACAAGGTCGTCAGACAGTAACTTCATAATTAAATCATGTGTTATCCGCAGGAAGCATGATGTTTGGGTTATTACTTACCCAGGACCACCACTCACACGGAAAAGAGTAGTGCATCTTCATATTTTCGATACCAGTAGTTTCAACTTCACAGGGGCCATTACCTTGAATGGCGCCACAGATATAATTCCAATTAATGTATACATATGCCTTTTCACACTCAAGGAGTTCACTTAGAAGTGATGCTTGATATGAGTGCATAATCCTTTATTCAGGCCATCCACAGGTTTGCTACATGTAGATCCTGCCCCATGTTGATTACACACGATGGGTCCAACTTGGTGGCTGGTGAAGCATGTCTGAGGGAGATCAGGGAACATTTAGCTGTATGGATTGTGATCAAACAGAGACAGTGCTACTGGAAGTTCATACCACTCAAACTTCTTTTCCAAGTTTTCAGTCAGTTGAATGATGTTTGGAGAAAGTAATACTTATATGTGTGCCAGTATCTCTGCAGGGCTAACTCTGCTTGAAAAAAAATTAGCTTACGACTTGGCGACATTGTCTTAGAGCATGAACAGTCGCTGTCCACTAAGTGGACAGTTGACACTGAGCATGTTGTTTCTGTCCACGAGGACAGTCAGGGAGCCCTGAGCAGAGTGAATGTACAGTGAAAATGTACCACTACATTCAGTTCAAAAGATAAATTAGTACACATGGAGTCGGTAGTGGACGAAGGCTCGAAGAGACCTCCAGAACCTTCATTTCCAGTATGGGACATCTGCCCAGTTCGCACTGCTGTACAAAAGGGCAATCAGAAATTAAAACACTACTTTAATTTAATTTCAAATTCTGAGGAAGAGCCATAATGTGTTAAATCCAGAAACATTAAGCTCCGACCCATGTTTCTCCCTTCCGAAATTTATGCGGGAAATAGTTTCCACATCTTACATTAAATAGATTTTCAACAACAAATAACAAATAAATATTAATTAAATTATTACAAGGATTCGTCGTCTGTTTAAAATTATCAGTAATTAATAAATATTGATATTACAATGTAATATACATTATGGGCCGATGCAATTCTCATTGAGGGTGTCATCAGCTGTTCTTGCTCACAAGGAGACAATTGAGAAACTGTAATTGGTTCTGCTAAGTCTCGTTATTAATTAAATTAATGCGATGTGATTAAATACTTTATTAATTTATCATGTAAATAATATTCATTTGATATCTTAATTAGAATTTATTGACCATTCCTAAATAACTTTTAACCCTTGTACTGACTAACAAGTCAGGAAGTGTGGGAGGGTGGAGGTGGCTCAGCTCGTCAATATGAATATCAACAATGACCATATTGGTGACATATTATGTTGACGTTAACAAAACCTCTTCATTAGCTTCCTAAAGGCTGAATAGCCTCGTTCAAGGCAACTACCACTATTTTACACCTCACAATTGATAAATTCCTAACATAATAAATAAGATTTGGTCATTTCTTGTGTATATAAGGTGTTAGGTGTGAGAGTGGTTATGCTGTAGGACATCCCATAATCAAACATAAATATAACGACTTTCAATTTAAATTTGAAGCTAACAGTTGCTGAAAGTGAGATTCTTTAATTAATTACATAAGAAATTCATGATTTCCTAATTAAATTTATAATTTACCGGCATGTGATAGGTGGTTCTGGCATTGCCGAGTCTTGAGGGAGGCTGCCATTTAACCCCTAAAGCATACTCTGGTCTGCAGGTCTTCCTAACAGCTAAGCTGTTTTAAAGTTTACTAACTATTTAAATAATGTAACCTTTTCAACAAATAATTAAATTAAATACATTTCAGTCTCAAATTTAACTGAACTTAAATTAAAGTACTATATGATCTAAATTCAGTTAATAAAATAAATTACCCACTACTGTGGGAATTGCATGGAACAAATAATTAAAGAATTTAGTGCACTTGCTTTTAAAGAAACAATTAATGTATCCACATAACCCCACACTTAAGGTTGTAAAATGTTTCAAAAAATTCTGAAGAAACGTTTATATAATAAAATATAAAATGTATTTAAGGTCATTTTTTTTTAAATTACTTAAAAATGAAAGAATGTTTGATGGGTATAACGGGCCATTGCAGCCAAATTTGTATTGATCAGTATAGTGACTGATATTACTAAGTAATTAGCTTATACATTTAAGTTTAGTTAGATTACAAATTCAATTCAATTGGTGTTTGTAGAATTGTAACATAACAGTGCCTTAATTGTTTTATTACTAATTAATATAACATAATAATATTATTAATGGGAATTATTTCCCAAGTAATGGATAGCAACCTATCAACATTTGTGATGTGCAACTTCCTGTGAGCTTCTTACCTCATCAATAACAGAATGTCCAGACACCATTATCAACTCCAAAACAGCTAAGTAAAGTTTGTGTACAATTTTATTAATTGATAATGGTTCTGTTATATTCCACATTTTTCCTTTTAGAACTGCATTCAGTCTGATGCATGGGAACAGAAAAGCTCAATCTTTTACTTCTAATATTGGATTGACACAAACAGTCTTGTCTTGCCAGAATGGTTTTCATACTCATTAGGGCATAGGAGGCTAATAATCATCTCAAGGTGAAAAACGAAAATATATCCAATGTTTATTATTGAACATACCCAATAGTTAGTTACATAGGAAATAATTTTCTGGTTTTACCATTCACTAAACAGTCATTACCTATAATAACTTGCAAGAAGTAATTAATATATTGTATTTTAAATTATGTGTTATGTTTGTGCTAAATCTTGTGAGATTATGTGGACACGCTAGTTAACTACTTATTTTAATAACAAGTGGACTGTATATATACATTTTGATCCACACAATTCCCACTGTTGTGGGGGGGAAGGGGTAATATTTAGTGTTAATTAAATTCAAATAATCTGGTGCTTTAATTTAAGTTCTGTTTGGTTTAATCATTGATTTTAGTTACTCATTTCATTAATAAAAATTATCTAAATGGTTAGTTAATAATGTGATAAACATCACATAAACAGGAGATGCATCGAGTAACATCATCTGTAGAATAGAGTCGGCCTCATGCAAGATACTGCAGCTTCCCTTAAGACTCATCACTGCTGGAACCACCTTTCTCCGGCCATAGATTCTTATTAGAATCAAATTATTTATTGATGATTTCTCGAATTAAGTTCATGATTCCTTATTATTGGAATTCAAGAGATGACACTCATATATTCTTCTATTTATTTCGTAATCATAACCAGCCCATACACTATCCTTCTCTCCCTGCAAGGATTTCTAAACTGGCCATAAAATTATTATCTAAGGGTAATCAGAGATTCACTTCTTCTTAAGTGTGGTGGTCGTAATTGTGTTTGGTGAACTCGGACGCGTAGAATTACGGTGAGTCTCAATTTCCGACGTATACATAAAATATTTTCAGAGCTCGACAACGTGTTTCTACGAGCAAGTGATCAATCTAAGTAATGGCTTCTCCGCCTTCCTTCCTGACTTTTAGTCAATGTAGGATTTACTAATTATTTATGAATTGTCTATGAAATCTAATTAATCAGTGAAACTGATATAGTTAATTAAAATTCGATAAAGTGTAATACATTTTCTTCTCTCTAATTTGATTATGGGACATTTCTAAAAAATAACTTCGGTGTCTCGTTCATCTTGTCTTGAGGTGTAAACAACTTACGATATCCAGAGAAGGAATTGTATCAGCCCAGTGATAACATCAAATTATAAATTTTGTATTATAATATTATAGTCCAAGTTCTAACAGAAAGTCAATTTAATCTATATAAATAAAAATGGAAATGTTCGTTTGTTCAAAATCGCTAATCTCCGAAAGTTCTTCACCGATTACTTTGAAATTTTCACACAATGTTCCATTCGCATCCGGACAGGTTTTTTTATATACATACTGTATAGATGTAACGTCTGGGACGGTAAAAAAAACGTGCTTTTTCTGAAAAACTGTGTTTTTCATGTGAGAGAAATCTTCGAATCCTCTTTACCGATTGCTTTGAAATTTTGACACAACGTTGCATTCGAATAGGCTTGTCATTTTATATATCTACTATATGCATACCTCTCCTGTGACAAGAAAAAACATGTTTTATTTTTTTTAAAGCAGCACCATCTGTTGGACGTAAGAGCAACACACACTGTACTCTCCGAAAGTTCTTCACCGATTGCTTTGAAATTTTGACCCCCCTCCCCGTTCAGCTCGTTGATGCCGTGAGGGGGGGGGGGCTTAGTGAGCGGCTGCCGGAGTGTGATGCTCCTTGGGACAGTCCTCTGTCCTTTTATTGCCTTGTGCTCCTGCTGCTGTCCTCTCCAATTTTGCTGAACAACTTTTCCTTTTCCTTCTGTTTCGTTTTTCTCGCCCCCTCTTCTCCTATCTGCTTGTCGTTTCCTGCCGACCTGTTGCTTGTTTTGGTTATGCCTTTGGACTTCTTCTATTTGGACGCCCTGGTGCTTGAGGAGGCATGCTCTTTTACCTGTAGAACTGTAGTACCCAACGTCGAGAGCGAGGGGAACCTTTTATTGTCAATCCCCCTTTCGTCACTGAACCCGATCTCGACGGACTGACGGTTCTTAAGGTGGCGTTTGTGGGGTGTATACTCACGACGCACCCCTAGGAGGCCCCGGCATGTTCGGCGATAGCTTCTTTTCGGTGTCCTGCCTCTAATTGTGGCTCCATGGTGGGTGTGGGGGCACAATCGTGAATGAATGTTCCTTTTCGTACCTATGTTGTGTTCTGTTCCTCCTTACCTTCTCAGGCTCGTGGGGTGGGCGACCAAGCCCCTGAGTCGGTTCGTGTTGGAAGACCGGCCTCTGTAGCCTCCGTTGCATTGGGCGCCGACCTTGCTCCTCCATTGGCCTCTCTGACTACTCCCCTCGACTCTCCTCCCTCCTCTGTGGTTCGGTCGAGCCCCAAACCCTCAGTGGTGACTACCTCGTCCCCTGGCACGGCTCCATCTCTAGTCGTAACTACTGCGTCTTTTAACCCCTCTCTCTCTGGGGGTTCTTAACGCCGTCCTCGACACGGACGCACTCGCTCGATTCCTTCCCGATTTGATGCCAATCAAGCCTTGTTTGGTCCCGCTTCGTGGGCCAAATACTTTGATCTCCTCCCTCTTGACTCCGCGCCTCCTGACGATTTCTCCCTCCATCGACATCTTGTTGATTCTGTGGATGCCTCTGTTACCTTCAACCCTACTCGTCTCGGTACACGTGTTGTTGCTGCTATTTCTCAGGATGCAGTTTCCCGCTTGGCTGCCTTATCCTGCCTTGGCGAGAACCCTGTTCGAGTCATAAAGAACGTTCAGTTGAATGCCACTGTTGGCACTATTCTCTTCCCGCCCCATGTTGCAACCAGTGTTCGGAATCTGCAGGATTGCCACGATGATATTCGGCATATCCTCGATGCCCAGTGCCATTCTGTCCTCCAGGTGGACACGTTTACTCGTCCCTCTCGTGGTCGTAGCCGTCAACTCCTTCGGGTTGTGAAGATTACCTTTGATGGTAGGACCCTTCCACCCTCTGTCATTCTTGCTGGTGCCAGGTGCTCTGTCCAGGAGTACATTCCTTTTCCTAGGCTCTGTAACAAGTGCTGGAGGTTTGGGCATGGTGCCCTCCGCTGCTCTGGGACTGTCTCTCTCTGTCCTTTGTGTGGGGCGAAGGTCACTCTAAGTCGGAGTGCACTTCTCCCCAGTCCTCACCTTGAAACACCGGGAGTGTATACCTTTTCCTGAGGTGAGGCGCCAGGCTCGCCTGCTCCCACCTTATGCTAACATCTCTTATGCTCGCATGTTGCGCTCTTCCTCTCCTCGTCCTTCCCACCTTCCTCTGACTCACAACCGTTTCCGGGCCTTGGACCCTGATACGCCCACTGCTCCCTCCTCTGTTCCTTTGAGTTCTGTCCCGAAGGGTCCCCCTCCTGGTCCTCTGTCTGAGGTTCCCCTTCTTTCTTCCCAGTCTGTTATGTCTCCTGTGTCTTCTTCCTCGTCTCCCTCCGATTCTCCTTCCCATCCTTCTCCTCCGTCTATTGACTCTCCCCGCCGCCTGTTGGTGAGGGCTGATGTCCATCGCTCTCCTAACGGCTGTCGTGTGTGCTCTCGTTCAGCTTCTCCTGTTGAGACGCTGGAATCCGTTGCCCGGTACGTAGTTGCTGGGACACCGGTCTCTTTAAGTCAGAAGCGTAAGCCTGGCTCCTCTCCTTCCTCCTCCCCGGCGGGTAAGAAGGCTTCGCTTTCTTCCTCGGCCCCTACTACTGACTCTCTTGCTCCTTCCCCTCCCGTTTTGGTGGTTGCACCCCCTGTTCCTGCTATGGAGGTTTCTTTGGCCCCCGCTTCCCTCTTGGTTGCTGTCCTTGCTGAGGTGCGCTCCCCTCTTTCTACTCCCCTTCTTCCTGCTGCTGTCGTTGACTGCTCCTCTACGTTGTCTCCTCTTCCTCTTCCTCCGGACCCCGCCCGCCCACCTCTGGTTTGTTCTCCCGCTTCCTTCCCTCCGTCTTTGCTCAGTTTACCCATGCCCCCTAACCCTGACTTTGCTGACCCTGATCCCGACCCTTGATCTTCTTTAACGTGCTGTGTTGCTCTTTCGCTTGTTTCTTCCTTGTTCTCTGTTGTTGCCTTTCTCTTCTCGTCGATGTCTATTCTTCAATGGAACGTTCGAGGTTTATTATGCCAATTTCCTCGAACTCCAACTTCT
>WNGS01163788.1:0-19390 GCA_020271785.1 Procambarus virginalis | reverse complement strand
AAAGCCTCCTCATTTAGGTTTCTGATGAGTTCTAATTTTCGCCAGTGTAGAGTACGCTGCTGTCGTTATCTTTTATATGTGCCTCAGGAGTTAGATTAGGTGTCACATCCACTCCCAGATCTCTTTCTCGATCGTTACAGGTAGGCTGTTCCCCTTCATTGTGTACTGTCCCTTTGGTCTCCTATCACCTGATCCCATTCCATAGCTTTCACTTTACTGGTGTTAAATCCATAGCCATTTCCCAGACCATTTCCTGACCTCTCTGCAACCTGTTTAAGTCCTCTTGGAGAATCCTACAATCCTCGTCTGTCACAACTCTTCTCATTAATTTTGCGTCATCCGCAAACATTGACATGTATGATTCCACTCCTGTAAACAGGTCATTTACGTAAATTAAAAGAGGATTGGTCCCAGCACCGATCCTTGAGGTACTCCACTTGTTACTGTTCGCCAGTCCGACTTCTCGCCCCTTACCATTACCCTCTGGCTCCTTCCTATTAGGTAGTTCTTCACCCATTCTAGGGCCTTTCCGCTTACTCCTGCCTGCCTCTCAAGTTTGTATAGCAGTCTCATGTGTGTGTGTGTTGTGTGTGTGTGTGTGTGTGTTGGTGTGGTGTGTGTGTGTGTGTGTGTGTGTGTGTGTGTGTGTGTGTGTGTGTGTGTGTGTGTGTGTGTGTGTGTGTGTGGTGTGGGTGTGTGTTGTGTGTGTTGTTGTGAAAGAAATAGTTAGTAACAGTTGATTGATAGTTGAGAGGCGGGCCGAAAGAGCAAAGCTCAACCCTGGAAGCACAACTACGTGAATACACACACACACATACACACACCCACACCACACACAAACACACACCACCAGAGAACACCCCCTCCACTCGTCTCTCATCAGCTCGCCAACTAACGTGTTGAGAGAGCGCATGTGAGAGATACGGCAACAATCTCCTACGAGGGTTAATTGGAGTTAAGGAAATTTGTCATTATTCTCAAGATAAATTGAGTGGACTGGTTCCCAAATCCAGGTTATCTTGAGATTATCTTGAGATGTTTTCGGGGCTTTTAGTGTCCCCGCGGCCCGTTCCTCGACCAGGCCTCCACCCCCAGGAAGCAGCCCGTGACAGCTGACTAACACCTAGGTACCTATTTTACTGCTAGATAACAGGTGCATAGGGTGAAAGAAACTCTGCCCATTGTTTCTTTCCGGCGCCCGGGATCGAACCCGGGACCACAGGATCACAAGTCCCGCGTGCTGTCCGCTCGACCGACCGGCTCCCTTTCCCTTGGCTAGGCTCGAGTTAGCCCAATTTACTTTAATTTTTCTGTGTTTTGATGATGCAATGTAAAAATGATACAGATGAGTAATGATTCCTCACTAGCAGAGAAATATCTGAGCATGAACATAAAAGGGTCGTGCTGTGCAAAATGACCGTGCATGAACGTGGAAGTGAATCATGTTGCCAAAAAAATGGAGCAATGCAGCAGAAAGAGAAAGTGTTGCAAATGATGCAGAACAGTTGCAGAGACATGTTTGTGAATGAAAGTAGTAGGGGTATGATGCAAAACAAAAATATAATTTCACATGTGAATGATCGGGCATTGCAGTTGCAATCGCAAGCATAAACATACTAAAGTGATGTTGGGTATCAAATAATTAGACTACTCATATGATTACCATTCAATAGGCGAAGTAAGAAAAAAAACATCGGCATGATAATCACATGAACGAAACATTACTATGCATATGAGAGATGTGTTAGAGTGAAATGATGTATTATTGGTGAAATTGCTACAATGTCTGGTGTGAACATGAGTTCTTTGAAGCAGTCGTTTAAAATAACACTGAGAGCAAAGGAAGATGTCATTAGTTAGAAGAATATCGAAATTCACACTTGGAAACTTTACTGTATATACATGAGATGTGTTGGAGTGTGAGAAAAAAGATGTATTATTAGTTAAATTACTACAGTGATGGGTGTGAATATAGTTTCTTTGAAGAACACTTTATATAGATAACATTGAAAGGAACGGAACATATCATAGGTTAGTTGAGAATGTCAAAATCTACATTTTCAATTAACATTACATAAATGAAATGCAAAAGATCGACAAAATCAACCTCTTCAGATATGTAGGGGAAGAATTGATGAAAAATGTTCTTTTTTTGTTCATGGAAATTATGGATGAGGAAAGATGTATAGTTGAACTAGTGTACATACTGTATAATTTGGAAAGACTCTTAGGTAAAAAAAATACATCAATGTGAAATTGGAAACAATGATTTTGATGATTTAAATATTATTTCAGAGAGCATGATGAGAACCTTTTATCATATTAGATATAACTTAATATATCAGCGTCATCATAAGTCAGAAAGGTAAAAATGGGGTGGTTTAGCAATAACCTACTTGGTGGAAATCTTATATTCTTGATATATGATATGAAAACTTAGAAAGAATGGTTAATAATGAACAAACCGCCCTTTCTGAGTGAGAATGGAGATTGTAGTGGGAACCTAATTTACCAAGCTTAATTGTGAAGAGAACAATTGGTAAATAAGATAACTAAACTAGTACGGGAGTGTGAGGTAGAAGATGTGCTCGTGAGCATTACAGTCATGTATAGTTAAAACAAAGATTCCTCATACATGGCATCGAAAGATTCTAACACAACAGTAAGAATGTGAGTTACTGTAAGCAAAAAAACTATGTCGCTCTCCAAAACTACATTGCTCTACAAAAGACTAAGACAGTCATGTGCATTTGCAAGTATGTGATAGGTAAATAACATTAGGTTAAGAATGGTACTAAGCATATCGGTTATGTAGGGAGTTGAAATGATGATTATAAAACTGTTTAGTATGACGGAAGAGAGAACGGGTTTCATCAAAATAATTAATAAACATAAATTCGAGTTTGACTATTGTCTTATAGACAATTCTATTGCGAACACAGTGATACCAAATTTAAATACGTACGCCTACAATTAGTGTCAGGACAGTAAAAAGAGTATACACTTTTCGGTCTCACCGCTTATCCGCCCGTAACGCCGAGGGCACAAGGCTGATGTTTTTTTTCATAACGCGGGGAGCGGGAAAGTGTTAAGAATGAGGGAACTATTACTAAAAACAGTTGAAAGTGTTAATATGAACAAAGGTGTGAAACGTAGTAAAACATTGATAACATATTGATCTTGTAATCTTTGTATTAAATTGGAAGAATGACTTTACTCATTTATACACGATGCATGCGTTTATTACTACATAATGTGGAACATGTTTAGTGTTATAAAAAACTTAAAGCTGATTGTGACTAGATAATGACATGACTTAGTAAGATTTATTACTACATAAAGCAAACATAAGCTTAAAATAGGGAAAAGATATTATTGACAAATTATTTATTTAATGGTGAACTACATTTGTTTTGTTGAGAGATTATTTAATGCACAAAGAACGTCTAAAGAGTAAAACTATATATATATATAAACTAGCGTTAAAGAGAGTGAAATGACAATAATTAAATGATTTTGGAGAGGATCTTAAAATACATGAAGATGTTTGGAGAGTATCTTAAAATGCATGAAGATGTTTGGAGAGTATCTTAAAATGCATGAAGATGTTTGGAGAGTATCTTAAAATGCATGAAGATGTTTGGAGAGTATCTTTCATAAGTAATTGCACCACAGTACTCACCGAGTTGTGCGCACATAGTTGTGTTTTCGGAGGTTGAGCTCTGGCTCTTTGGTCCCATCTTTCAACTGACAATCAACTAGTAAACAGTTTTCTGAGCCTACTGGGTTCCATCATATCTACATTTGAAACTGTGTATGAAGTAAACTCCACCACATCACAGTATAATGCATTCTATCTGTTAACAACTCTTACACTGGAAAAAGTTCTTTCTAACGTTCCCTGTGACTCATTTAGGTACTCAGTTTTCACCTCTGCCCCATTGTTCGACTACCCCAGGTTAAACAATTTATCTTTATCTAGCATGTCAATTCCTCTTAGAATTTGTAGGGTGTGAGTATGTCTCCCCGAGCTCTCTTGTCCTCCGGCGATGTGAGGTGGAATTCATGCAGCCTTTTCTCATAACTCATGCCTCTTAGGTCTGGGAATGGTCTTGTGGCATACCTCTGAACTATTCCACCTTACTCCTGTGCTTGATGAAGTATAGGCTCCATGCTGAGGCCACATACTCCAGGAATGATCTTACATGTGCGGTATACAAGGTTCTGAATGATTCCTTACAGCTACCTGAAGGCAGTCCTGACATTAGCAGTGAGAGGTTAAATTTGTTGGAAGAGACATCCTTTAAAATCATCTTTGATGCTTCTGAGAACGTGTTTTTATGATGAGAACAGTAATTTAATGTTATTGTGTGTATTCTCAGTGAATCTAAGAAATAACTTTGATGAGATGATTAGTACTTTGATCACCTTGTGTGTATTTCTCTGAGAATACCTTTTGATGGGATGAATCGCATTTTGATGTCTTTGATCATGTCATTGAGAATAAAGATGGGATGAGAGCAACATTCTATGCACAAAGATTATTCGGAGAGATTTTTTTAAATCGAGAAATGATTCAAAGATGATTTACTTAGCTACTTTCAGTATGTTGACCAGACCACACACTAAAAAGTGAAGGGAAGACGACGTTTCGGTCCGTCCTGGACCATTCTCAAGTCGATTGGTCTAGGACGGACCGAAACGTAGTCGTCCCTTCACTTTCTAGTGTGTGGTTTGGTTAACATATTTCAGCCACGTTATTGTGACGCCTCTTCCGCTTAATAACATGTACTTTCCACCTAAGAGTATATATATTTATGTTGATACCTGGTTGATGTGTTTACTCATGAAATTAAAGTCGATTGGGCATAAGAGTTACACTCACGGAAGTTATTAGATTTGTATGCGGCGTAATGACAAGGCACCCAACATGAATATAGAATAATGGTTAAAATAATATATTAGGGGTACTCAGCTTTGCCGGACGTGGTGTCCGTAATAAGTTGAAGCTGTCGAATTGGTCTGAAGCCCGTTAGTGCATGGACGCTCCTAAATTTAGATGATAATAAGGATCAGCTTCAGGGCACCAAACCATTATGGCGCCTCTCTGACAAGTCTCTCTCGCCAGTGTACTGCGCACTCCCTAGCGCAGGATGTTTGAAACTTGGTTAATTATTCACAATATTTTATTCCAATTTATGAATTGATGAAAATATTGCTGACTTTATTTTACGTCATAATAACGAACTTTAGGTAATTGCAGATTGTTTCTCGTTATGCAAATCATTAACCTAAATGACTTAAGATGGAAAATTTATATACGTAGTGGAAATTTAGTTCATTACTTTGTTTACTGAATCAGCTGATTGCAGCTGTATAAAACTCTTTCCAATAAACAGCTATATAGTTTGCTAAATATAACTAAATCAATTGCCACTCTATATTCCTTAATAAATTTTACAAGGCTAGACTGGGTTTAATTCGATTTATGGATATGTATACCTTGAATACCACACATGTCAGACTAATCCTGGACTATGCAGCTCCAGCATGGCGTCCATATCTCGAAAACATAAAACTAAATTGGAGAAGGTTCAGAGGTTTGCCTGCAGACTAGTGCCAGAACTGGTGAGGGGTGGGGGGGGGGGGCATGAGTTTTGAGGAGAGACTACGGGAATTAAATCTCACATCGCTGGAAGCCAGAAGAGTTAGAGGGAACATGATCACCACATACAAGATTTTCATAGGAATTGATAGGGTAGACAAAGACAGTTTATTTAAATAAGGGGCGTATTCACTAGGGGACGCAGGTGGAAATTGAGTGTCAAATGAGCCATAAAGACATTAGAAAGATTTTATTTTTAGTGTCAGCATAGGTAATAAATGGAATCAATTAGGAAGAGATATGGTGGAGACAGAAGCAATACACAGTTTCAAGTGAAGATATGATAAAGCCCAATAGGGTCAGGAACCTTTACACCTGTTGACTGACGGTTGTGTCGGAAAAAACGACACCATTTACTAACATATTCATTCAAAGAAAACTAGGTTGCAGTGGAATTCTCCTCGGAAGAAAAATGGGATATCATTGCCATATGTCACCATTAAATTCACCAGCTAATAATATTGGAAATTCTTCTTAAAACATCATTCTCTTGACTGTAAATATCACAAAAACATTTCCCTTGAACCAACTTAATTATCAGTACTAAAATAGATTGAATGTAAACCCTCTTTCCACTTCTTGATAAATCCCATCTGGAGAAGAAGCCGGATGCGTAGGTGGGAGAGGAGCAGACGCCTTTAATTTAAGGTAAACCAAAGTCACGCTGGAGCTAGCTTGAAGCTCTGCAATTATTTCCCTCAAGTCTCATTGTTGTGGGATGTAAGCAGCTCCCATCATCAGCACGTTCTTCGTATACAATGAGGCAAGTGTTCTGTATCCGATAACCCATTAAACCTAGTCATTCCTGGCCAGTAATGTAGGAAGATTAGGGTATACTGGTTAGAACGCCTGACAAGCCACCCAAACTGTAAATATTAATTAATGAAATCTTATTTAATAAATTACAATAATTTCCCCCTGATATAAATGTGATGTATAGGTTACGATTATTATTATGGGTGTCTTTTGGCAGATGAAATTGAAAGGAAAAAAGAATTAGCAAATCAACTACCTGGTGCAAAACGAAACATGTGATTATGCGACCATCACTAACAAGGAGTATTTGTCTGTGATCATTTGTGTTTTAATCTTGTTGTCTAGACGAAATTCAACAATACAGATAAGCTGTATTTGCTTCATTTATTTACTAACCCATATATTATGAACTTTGTAGTAAATGTCTTCGAATCGATAATTTTGAATGATGTACTATATATTAATAATAAACTCTCCAGCTTGTGTATGAAGCGATTTGTAGTATTTCAATATCATACAGTCCACTTTTAATTCCTACAATCCACTATGGAAATATCTAAATTAACATAAGAAATAAAATATTATAAATTAATAAATTATAAATAAATAAATAAATTCCACAGGTCAGTTTTCCCCACAGGTTGAAAAGTGGGACCCGAGAGCCGAAGCTCAGCCTCTCTAAGTACAACTATGTAAGTTCAACTAGGTAAGTACATGCGAAGGCCTTGCAATGCACCTGGGGTGGGAGGCCAAACTCTAATAATATATATACAGTTACTAGAGCAGGAGTGATAAGAGGAAGATTGAACAGCGTTTTAAATGATTCTGCAGACGTTTTGGGGAAGTAATGCTGCTTATGAGACATCACTTAAAAACCGTTAAAAGATAAGGGAGTACCATCATTGACACAACATTTGTTGAAGAAGATTTTGGTCTTCATAATGTGGTAAATGCAGTGCTTGAAGTCCATGCTCCTGTAACGGGAGATTTTAGCCATGCAACACTAAATTAGTTGAAGCACTATTGGAAGGAGAGCAATTTATTGACTTGTGACTTGTACAGGATTCTTTTCTCAACAGCAAGTGACAGAGTCCGCCCAAGGTAACATCATTCTAGATCTTGTTCCAACATCAAAAGCGGGTATGATCGATCAAATTCTGGCGGGGGAAAAAGATCCTCCTTCAAGTGACCACTATATCCTGAGATATAGAGAATAAAATTATAGAAACTCAAATAAAGGTCCATGAAAACGACTACCTTGGTAACCCTCAAGGAGAATAACATAAATTGATAGAGGATTGGAAAATACTTTCTGGAGGGCGTTATTAAGAGATCAAGACATTGAATCATCATGTGATACCTTCACAAAGATCACCGAACTTGTTCTCATATACTGAAAGTGCCAAAAAAGAGACGGAAACGAAATAGAACAAGATGGATGACGAAGGCGATATAATGCTTTAACAACTAAGCGAAACCTAAATAAATATTAGGTAACCAGGAACCTTATAGATTATGATTTATACTAACGGGCATTAAATTTAGCTAAATATGAAATTAAACCAGTCGGAAAAAAATAAGATAAGAAAACTTGTTCTAACATTAATAAATCCAATTTTGTTTTTCTATTATGGAAATACAACCAAAATAAAAGACTTAGGAGTATTCTTAAAAGATAAAACTAAGCTCTAAGTGACGTTAAATATACTGACTAAATGAATACTCTACATCAATGTTCACTATACAAAAATTAGACATCCCGATACCCACACATGTAATTAAATCAGGAGAAAAGAATTAATTATATTTCCCTAACATGCAAAATAGGCAGAAAGACCATTGACAAGTAAAAGAATGTAAAAGCCAAGATGGTGATGGAATTCAACCCAAAGTCATAAAGTAACAGGCAGATGAACGGTGTCTACACTGACACGCCTATTCAGAAAACATATGGACCAAGATAAAGTCCCTCAGATTACGAAGTATCTTAATGTCACTCTATCTACCATCCTCAGAAAACTACCGACCAGTTAGTTGTACCTCATCTGCAAGCTCATGGAGAGATTTCTAAGAAAGGGAATTATTCACCATAATACAGTGCACAATCTTGCAAAATCAACACAACGTGGGTTTGTTAAAAAATTATCTAGCTATCTAACCTGCTCATATTTCAGAAACAATAACCATCTAGTGAGAAAAACAAAGACAGTAGATTTTCTCTAAAGCTTTTGATAAAGTTACCCATGAAACACTGCCAAAGTTAATGCAATCACGTAGAATAAATGGTAAAATATTAGCAATGATAAAGCAACAGTTAAAACAAAGAAAACACACTGCTATCAAAAATGGAAATATATCGTCTTGAAGTCAAGCATTTTCGTTATGTGCGTCAATTAAATAAATACAAGTATTACATAATATATCATTAAATTTGCAGAAGACACTTAAATCTATAGTAAGAAAGACATGAAAGTACTTCTGTCAGTTTGCAAAGCAACCAACACATACTTTACAAATTGTCAGAAGATACCGGTAAGTGTTTTTCAATATTCAATAATGCATGACCTTGCATGTTGGGCATAACACTGCACATAATAACTATCCTATCAACAACATTATCATGCACAGAACTGACGACAAATGATCCCAGGAGTCTGGATCCACCACTCATTAAATGTCGCTCAGTAAGAAGTACAAAAAAAATATAATATTCAAAAGAATCTTTGTATTCAAGGAAAGTAATGGAGTTAATTAACATCTCTGGTTAACATTTGCTCAAAAGAGAGTTCAATACAGGGCAACTCAAATCATCTCAGAACTAAGTCAATTTTCATACCAGAAATTGTTGAGACATCAAGCATAACGAATTTAAACAGCAATACAAACCGACAATACGGGAGTGATCTTATATAACTATTTAAAATACTGAACAAATTGGAAGACATTACAGGAAACCATTTGTCTAAAATTCAAATGTAATCCATGCAAGGGGCAACATCTTCATACTCAAGAAGCCACAGTATCAAGTTGTTTTCATTTCTTTGGTTTTTGGGTGAAAACACCTATCCACTGACTCGCCTGCCTGTCGAACCGGATAGCTGTCTGTTTCGGAAACCAGGCAGGTAGGTTAAATAATGCAGGCAGTTACTGAAATTGAGAAACTTTTGACAAATAGATTAAATATATATATGAACTGCCTTCATGTACCCGTCGAAGTTCCCAGGTAATTTCAAGTAAAGGTAAATACACAATGCAACGGAAGATTCTGACTGGTATTCTAGTGACATAAATAATTACAGACAAAAAACATGTCGAGGAACACAGGCAAATTAAAGAAACGTAATTCTAAATCAGATAGCTATTCCATTTTCAGTTTATATAGTATTTATTTACGACTGAGCATATTTTATGGTGCAGTTTGTTTACAGTTTGCTTAAACTTGTTAATCAAACAATAAATGTGATTGTACACTATGACTTATCAGTATTATGTCGGAAAACCCGACACCATTTAATAATAATACATGCAATTGCAGATAATATTGCTGCTGTTGTATACACAAGTTACCCAGAGAAAATGTAGCTTGTAGTGGAATTTTCCGTCAATAGAAAATGGGATATCATTGTCACATAGTACTATAAATTCACGAGCTATTCTGTTGGGAATTATTCTTAAATACATTAATCTTTGGACTTTTAGTATCATAAAAACATCTTATTTTAATTAACTTAATTATCAGTATCAAAATAAAGTAAATGTGACCCTTCTATCACTTATTGACATTGTACAAGGAGAGCCAAGGCGTCAGTGGTGGTGAAGTGGTCAGCCATTGTTTTGTTAAGACCAGAGGCGCAGGGGAGCAAATTCAGCACCTATAATTTCTCTTGGACGAAGTGTTATGGAGATCAAAGTGTTCTACATCATCAACACACTGTCAACATAAACAAGGAAAGTGTCCTACCGTAACCCGTTTATCTAATCATTTCTGGCCAGTTAATGTTAGGTAGATAAGAGCGAACTGGTTAGGACGGGAACTAGCCTCCCCAGTATAATAAAGGGTGAGGTATAATAACTCCCCAGTATAATAAAGGTAATTAAGCCTTGGTCCTTATTATCTGATATACAGTGTTTTCTCTGATATAGCTGTCAGGATTTATAGGATTCATATATTCGGATTCCGGCGTTATAGCTAGTGCTCTTTGACAGGAACAAGAAGAGGAAGCAAGTCTTGGTACATCAGTTACATGGGTGTAGGAAGCTAGCCATGCACGAGGATAATTTGGTGTCTACATCCCAGTTATACCTGGTGGACTAAGCCTGCTGTACAATAAGATAAGGCACCTCCAATTTATTTTCTGATGTATGTAGTTTAATAATGTAGTTTGATTGGCTGCATATATATAAATTTAATATAAACCCCCCTAATGTGTATGGATCGATTTGTGAGAAATATTGCAGAAATACAGTCCACTTAACACCATACAAATTGCTATCGAAATATATAAATTAACGTAAATATAAATTCTATATAAATTCATACAAATTAAATATAAATCTCACAGGTCGGTTCCCACATATTATATGTCACTACTGAAATTATAAGCTATAAGATATTGTATTTATCTTAAGTTAATTTGTGCATTTATAAACGTTTGTTGAATGAAACTCAAACATAATAAAATATATAACGATTTTAAAGTTAATAATAAATATAAAGTTCTATATTTAATGGATGCTGTCAGTGTTTGGACATTGTCAGTGTCAGTGATTCATGTAAACTTTGCCATAAAGTAAGTTGCCACTTGATCAGATTTTGAGCGTGTGTCGTATGAGTTGTGACTCCCGACTGCGTGGCAGCTCTATCAAGTTGAAGAGCACCATGCATGCTGAAGATGAGCCTTAGCTAATGTATACCCACCGTCTGGTGTGACTCTTCAGCATCCTTTGGGAGCTGTCATTTTTAGTTTTTAGTCCCAGTATGTGCTTTGCGTCCAACTATTTACCATATATTTAATTATCGAACTCCTATATCCTGACCATAAAGATAGTCTGTTATCCTTTTCATCAATTCCCTGACTGTGAAGATGGTCTGTCTGTTATCCCCTTTATCCCGACCACGATGTTCTGCCTATTAGTTTTTTTCATCCCTTCCTTAACTATGAATAAGTTTTATTTATTACCTTTATCCCTGGCTAGACCATGAAGACGTTCTATGGGTGGTTGACTTTCATAAGCATGCCCTCGCCCACGTCTCGTCACATACTCTATCGTTGCTATGTGTGGTCCTCCCTCTAAATTTTAAATCAACTTGTGTAAATCTTTACTAAACCTTCATTATCATTGATGCCCACTGTTCACTCCGTGTGTGGATTCCACCTTCCCTACTTCTTTGGACAGATCATCCTACAAACAAGTTACTACTCAGTAATATAACCTTCCATACAAATCATGAAAAAAAAGTTCTTTTCTTATATGTGTTTGTGTGATTTGCATATTTGAGTGCTATCTTGTGATGTGTTTGTGAGCTTATGATGTATGTAACCGTATATCCTTACTTCCTGCATGTTTCTGTTTGTATGTGATTATGTAATTAGCATCTGTTAATGCTAATTTGTGACGGGTTTGTACTTAATTGTGTGCTTTCCCAGCTGCCAGTTGACTAATGTAACGACTCCTGACCTATTTCCGAATAATATCTACTTTCTAAATTACGAATGGAGATGGGTTTTACAACCTGTGTCGTTAATTCATTTCAGTTTCCCACTACGTTTACACCGAAAGAAAACATTCTAACTTTTTTTGACTCGTCTGAGTCTTAAGCTTCCCTCCGTGTTCTCCTGAGTTATGGGTGTTCATTGTGAGAGAAAGGGAGTAATATCAGGGGAAAGCGCCAAGCCATTATGACAATATAGCACAAGGAAGGGGTCAGGATAAGGATTTGGGATGAGACAGGAGGGGGGGAGGGTGGAACGACTGTTGCCCAACCACTTGGACTTGATCGATCAGGGGATTGAACGCCGACCTTCACGATGGGAGACCGTCGCTCTACTGTCCAGTCCAAGTGGTTGGCCCCAGATGGTTACAGGGATGCCAATTCTTTCCCATTCTGTCAATCTCCTAAGGATCTTATATGTAACTATCATGTTTCCCATATCTCTTATCTTCTAGCGTCATCAGAATTAGTTCTTTCAGTCTCTCTTTGTGCCTCATCTCCTCGCAATATTGGGATGAGACTTCTTGCAAATTTTTGGACGTTTTCGAGTTTCCTGATGCATTTTATTGATGGGGACTCCATGATGGGGCGGCATACTCCGAAACTGGTTTCACATAGGCGGTTTACGGTAGTCTATAGGCTCCTTATTTACGTACCTGAATAATGTTTTGACAATTGTTAGTATAAGGTATGATGGTTTTTTATTCTATGACGTGAGCCTCCGGAGTTAGGTTTGGTGTTATGTCCACTCACAGGTCCTTTTCTCTAGTAATTATAGGAAGATTGTTACCCTTTAACGTATACTGTCGGTTTGGTCTCCTAACGTCTGTTTCCATTTTCAACACTTTACATTTGATGGTGTTGAACTCCATAAGGCATTTTCCAGACTAACTCTGAAGCTTGCTTAAGTCCCCCTGGAGAATCTTGGAATCCGCATCTGTCACAAATGTTCTATTTAGTTTTGCATCATCTGCAGACATTAATATATAAGACTGAACTCCTATAGACAGGTCGTTTGCATTAATGAGGAATAGTATGGGTCTCACCACAGATATTTGAGGTACTCCATTTGTTCTCCTATGCTTCGCTCTCTCACTTTTGCTCTCTGACTCCTGTCTGTTAGGCAATTCTTTACCTATGTTAATTTTTTTCTACTAACTCCTGCCAGCCTTTCGAGTTTGTGTACTAATCTGTTCTGAGATACCGTATCAAAGTTTTTTTTTGCAATCCAGAACTATGCAGTCTGCCCAATCTTCTCTTTCCTGCCTTATTTTTTGTTTCTTTAACATAGAACTAATAGGTTCGTCAGGCAGGATTTTCCTTCCCTATACACATGATAATGTTTGTTTGGATACCAAATTCTCTCCAGGTTTGTAACTAGTCCTATCCTTATTATTCTTTCGAGTACTTTGCAGGGAATGCTCGTCGGAGACACTATTCTGTAGTTAAATGCCTCTTCTTTATCCCTTTTTGTGCAAACTAGTACCATGTTTTCCTTCTTCCAGCAGGTGGGCAATTCTTCATCTGTAAGTGATTCATTAAAGATGAATGCTTTAAATGCGCTGAGTCAAGTGCTGCCTCTTTTAACATACATGGTGATACGATGTCTGGTCCAATACTTAAGTTTCATCTATTGTTGTTTGCTGTTTCCTTACTTCCTTGTTGATACCTCAATATTTGATTGTCTCTCATCAAGGGAACCCTCCTCATCAAAGCACTGGGGGCTGGTCAGTTGTGGACACTCCATGGAAGGTACTATTAAGATCTAAACAAATTTCCTTTTAAGTTCCTGTATATTTAACTCCCGTGTTGTGTGAATTTTTGTGAGCTTGTGATGGATTAATTTTAAATGGTGGGTGAATAAACATCTCAGGTGTGAAATGTTTAAGAATTATTGATAGTTGGAATTAGTGTATGAGGCAGTGTCTGTTACCAACTTGCTTCTTTGTGCGAAAGGTTGTCATAAAGAGTCCGCAGAACGACAGGTCTATTTTTCTATCTCCTTTCATAATATGGGAAACAGTTGTCTCGTACATATAATTGCAGACAATACCTCAGAATTGATTATTAACATGATGGAAAACTAATTTTTTTCCCATATTCAACATAGCAAAGCTACGTTGAATTCATGTAGCCCGAGGCAGCTGCAACTAGCCTGACATAGGATATGGCTAGGATAAGTTAGCTTCGGACAGTTTGGGATCAGAATAGTTTGCGTTTGAATGTGTTTGTGAAAAGGCATTATATCTGTAAATGTAATATTTTGAGAAAAACTTCGTTATAGGTAAAAATGTGCAAATTGGCGAAAGTCTGTATATGTGAAAATCTGAGTTATTTACAAAAATTTTATACTTTGTGAAAATGTGTTTGAATTGCAAAAGATGCCCTTCTCTCTCTCTGCCTGATTGTCCTTACTTCACTCTCTCTCTCTCTGTCCTTCCCTCTACTGTTTTTAATACTGTATGGCTATATTAATAAAATAAGAAAGTTACAAGTGGTGCAGGTGAGTGAATTTCATATAAGGAATTTTTGGCCCGTCTATGAGCATCTGTCTGTCTGTCTTACACAGACACAGACAATTAATGAGGATGTAAGGAATTATATAATAAGGGTAGATAGCGTAGACAAATTTCAAAAGATTAAAGTGAGGTTAATCAAACTGAGAATTAAGAAAGATCCACCAGTAATAACGGAGACAAACTGTGTGGTGGTCTAAATGTGTTAATGAGTTCAAACTTGAAATTATTAGGACTTGAAATATACCAGAATGAAATGTTTGATTTAGAGGAAGACAAACAGACAAAGAACATAATTATTAATAGAAATAGATCATAGGAAGAAAACAAATAGTTCTCTAGTCTGTTTTTGTAAAACTATTTGAAATTTTTTTGAACACTGTACCAGACCAGTGTTGGATCGGAAATGAAATTCTAATTGTTAAAAGTGGTGGGGCAATCAATGGTTTCAAATTATCCTCTAATTAGTTTTACGTCAATTGTCGAAATTACTGAAGAAATGGTCGCAGAAATGTTTTGCTATCACCTCTATAATCCCAGACTAAAAAAGAATAAAATAAGGATTAAAATAATGGCCATAAGGTTTAAATAATTTTATTTCTTATATATAAAGTGAACGTTAAGACACAAAATTATGCTAAGGAGACTATATGTATTAATTCATTAAGATTCATTTGAGTACTCAGCTTACAAATATTTAATGTGCCTATATGCATAATTTAATATTTATATTAAATCTATATTTAATTTAATGGTTGGTTAATTTAATTTAACAGTGGTTTCTAAAAATATATATTTTTATTCTTTTTAGTTAAATTATCAATTTTAAGCAGATAATGAAAACGTGATTAAATACATATTGACAGATGTTAAGCTTATTTGTTTTATATTGATTTGCATCATGCAAACAGCATGCTACTAGCTCTGGTGATGACCCATCAATCTTCAGAGGGTTATTAAGGGAGAAAGTCAGAGAGACAAGTGGAGTGATATTCCTCACTTACTTATGACTTGTTAATATTTGCTTCTGAGACTCTTAGACTTTAAATAAATAAGTTTAAATAAATCCTTGGTTCTCTGGGTAAATCTTTTTGTTGATTGTATTCTCATTGTATTTCCTTCATTGTATTTCCTGTGATACTAGCTTATTTACCAATCAGGAAGTATATTTCAAGACTATACACCACTCTTCGTATATATTCCCTGCTTAATGTTTTGTTTTGTGTTGTGGCTTTGGTCTGTCTTATCTGTGGAGGGTAATTATGCCCACCACAACACATTATTGATGAATTAGTATGTATACTTTAGTACTGAACATGGTTCTGGGATCTGCACCACTTGGTGTACATATTACATGTCTCCAGTTTGCTGCTTTGAATATCATTAGCAGATTATACTAAAATGGCTCATATTTTAATATTTTAACACATTACTTGTTTTTTTATAAATTTTGAATGCTGAAAAAGTATACATTATTTTTTTTTAACTAAAATTGTTTTTTAAAAAATTATTCGAAACAAGTAACTTTCAACAAGTTGATATTATCCTGGATTAGCAATAATCAGGAGCACACGTAACTATGCGGAACTGTCCATATTTGCGGTCAGCTATAGATTCTTGTGTTGAGGATAACCTATAATATTGTTTTCTGTTTAATAAGTGATAGTGTTCTGACAATGAATGGAAATATATAATTTGATTTGCGAAACACGGAGCAGACGTGTCAGGATAATATAACCGTAATATTTCAAGGGCACTATCATGTTTATATTTATCTAATATTTTAAGACTGTCATGAATTTGCAGGCAGTGATAAATATCATCAAGGGCCTTCAGATGCTGAAAATGTGCAGCAGCAAATGCAATGTTTCGCTCTGTAATATTTCCGTAAAATTTCTTTCCTCGTGATCTACTCCGCAGTGTTCCTCCCTCCTTCCACTGCTGTATGCGTCGGTACACTGTGGAGATGCTGGTGTGGCACTTTAAAGATATATACCGAGCAGAGAAGCCATCTAGCCACAGCTGAATGATGCTGGTCAGGTCAGCTGGCGCCGCCTGCTGTCTGGACATGTGTTTCTCCATCGGCTTGGCTCTGTCAAACAGAATACGGCATTTGTTCATATTTATCTCTGAGAGTATTACACATTCATTAACATATCCGCAGCTATTGTATGTACATATATATTCATCATTTCTTGTATTTGTCTTGTTTGTCATTTTAGTCCAACGTCGTAAAGCGGTCATAATTGGGGATGGAATACTTATGCATTTTATTTGTTTCCTCAAGAAACCTCTTTTCATTCTCTTAATTTTTCACTATGGCTCAATTGTATTGTAAATTGTAGTTGAATTAAAAGGCAAGTTTAAATAATTTATCGGCTCATAAAATTTTAATAGCAGAGTTTAAAGCATTATAATGTATTGTGAAGATTCAAATATGATTTAAAAATAAAATTCCTTCAATAATCGACACGCTAGAATATTTCTTGCCTCAGTAGCATTCAAAAAGTCCATGACGAAGGCATGCAATGCAACAAAATAGAGGTATTGTATTGTTATAATTCATTTCAACAGCAAAGAAGCTAAAATATCTTAATGTTGAGGCAACGGCACGATTTAAAAAGGAAATTCATCAGTCCTATTTACTCCTTGTAAAGAGGCTGTTGAGGGATCCCATCCCAAGTTGCTGTTTTCCGAAGTCGGAAAACCAGGACACATTCGATTCTACGACCGTTTTCGTGACTAAGTCAATAACATCAATAGGTAAGAGTAAAGTTTAGGATGACTAAGACTTTAGGATGGTACAGGTATTGTGTTGGGTGTTTCCTCAGAGGTTGCTTGGGGGTGTCACCTTCCTTTTAATGATATCTTCAACATAACCGTTATAGGAGCCAATATTGCCTAGGCTCTGCCGTACTCAACAGAGTTCCTCGTCGACCTGCTTCTAACCAGAGCTGTAAGTGAGAGCCCGAGTGACGCAAGCGTTGACAACAATCCCCTTGTACCTGTCCGAGCTGTTCCTATTGGCGTTAAGGCACATTCCTATGTTCGTTTCCTTAGTGTAGATATCAGTATGAAAACCTTCATTCCTTTCTGCGATTTTTATATCTAGAAAGGGCAGCTTCCAATCACTTTCCATCTCATAAGTCAAACTTAACACGGAATTTTGCTGGAATGCCTCCTTCAACTGCTGCAAACGTCCGACATCAGGTACAATAAACGTTGGCTTCTCTAACAGTTATGTTGAAAACGTCATTAAAAGGAAGGTGACACGCCATGCAAAATCTGAAGAAACAACTAACACAATACCTGTACCTCCTATCAGGATGTTTTATAGGACTTCTTATCCACGGCCTATAAAACTGAGGAAAGAGTCTTGACGGATATTATTTCACGAACGTTATCCCAACAGACACCAATCAAAAGGTGCAACTAATAATTCAGCTCAAAAACAAGAATACCACAAACTTGCTTATGAAAAACTCTCCAGACACCAAGCAAAGCTCCTTAAGAGAGATTAACGTCGTCTAGGCCTTCACATGCCCACTTAGGTACTGTCAGCCCCAAAGATCTCAGTATATAGGCAAGACAAAAACGTCTCTCTCTAGGCGATTAACAACGCATAAACAACAAGGCTCTATCAAGGAACTTGTAATGTCCCCACACAACCAGATCATCACCAGAGACATCTTGACAAGCAACACTGAAATAATTGACCGATATAACGACAGCAGGAGACTGGACATCAGCGAGGCACTATTTATTAAGAAGTCCAATCAACAACCAGATAACACATAATTACAAAATACCTACTTCAAAACCCACAGCCAACGCAGAAACAGCATCCAATGACTCTACTAATACCCCTGATCCATTTATTCATTGAGATATTAATATCCCTCCCTCGTTATGGCATTCATCCACCATCTCACCCCAAAGAGCCAAAGAGTATATATTCCGTTGTTAAACACGGTAAGAAAAGTCTTCTATGGAGAAGAAAATACTCCCAACTATCAAAAGTTGCCACAGAGCCTAAGTAGCGGAAGGAAGATCCACTGCGAAGTGGTACGAACCATCACTGGGTACTACTCTTTCAAGCCTGACAAAAAGATATCTAGAGACATTACAGTAGCCATACACAGACTCAGAATTGGTTACAAGTCCTGCTGGGTGGTAATAAGCCCAATAGATAAAGAGTGTCATATCTGTGAAACAAAAGCAGAGGCGCCACTTTTGCAATACTTACTGGAATGTGAAGCACTGAAGCGCTGTACATCAAACTCAACACTAATCCTATGATAGCAGGTCATTAAATGCAAATTCCACAACAACTACAATGATTAGAAAAGCCGTTGAAGAATGGTACTCACTAGTCAAAATTCTGCACCTACATCAACCACCAAGATAACGTTATTAGAACAAAACTAAAACCAGCGCACTAAAACAGAATCGAAAAAGAAGCAAGGAAAAAGGAGGAACCCAACCTCCAATTAAAATTTATCACATTTAAAACAATATTACAGTAACAAGGTTATCACCAAAAAAACGAACTCAATTACAGGCTCACCATAGCCTGTGCTATATGGATATTTCGTTCTGAGTAGATTTTTCACAATAAATTGTCTCTGAAAATGCAAGGTGAACCTCACGAAATGCATCCTCCAGGTGTCACCAGGTGTCAGACTATAATAAAGTATAAAAATGAACATTTGATATTTAATTTTTCAATTTCCCTCGATA
>WNGS01163786.1:24031-32355 GCA_020271785.1 Procambarus virginalis | reverse complement strand
ACACAATACTAAATGTGTGGTGTATGTGAAGCTCACATTCACAGACGAATGAAATGCAGTGATACACAAGATAAACACGCATTCACCGTCGATTCACCTATAACCGCGACAGGTATAAGAAGGTGAGAACTGTGGTTGATCCCTCAGATCAACACAGACACAATAAAACAATGACAAGATCATGTACTTACAGATAAGGTACCTTTCCTTACGCACTCACTCAGACTCGTTTATACAAGCACTCGTAGGTGGCCCTGATAGCTGGTTTCGCTCGTAGACACGGAGGGTACTCGCAGTATCTTGAGATGATTTCGTGAGTAGGGCGTGCTGTATGTTAACAGACAGACACACGCGCACACACTGGCACTGACGGTGCGTGAGGTGGGACGTCACGTAGGAGCTAGGGTGGCGGCGGGCGCTCGAGGTACTGAGGTACACGCTCAGGATGAGTGGCGGTACCATGCACTACACTGTACACTGTGGTAATGTTACACACAGATTACTAGGCGGCGGCACTGCCTTAGTTCACTCTAGGTCACTCACGACGATCTTTGTCACCAGGGGTTACCTGATACCAGTCTGTTTCGCTCTGGAGATTTGTCACTTTAGGCTTCTAAACAATATATTCGCACTCGTGATTCTGGCGAGTGTGTGGTATATCGCAAAGACGCTGAGTTAACTTGACGGTGAGGGTTAGACGGTGTTCAGTCTATTGGCCGGTAGAACAGAACACGTCCACTTTGCAAGAGATCCCTCACAAGAATGAATCTTGCCTGAAGCTCCGGGCGTCTCGTGGGCACACACAAAGAGTTACAATTGACCAATAGCATTGCAGCAAATGAGCGGGAACCAATCATATTAGCTCGTTCGATGAGCAGTAGCAGGAGTGACGTCATGAACACGTCATAGCTGTTATTCAACATCGCGCCGGTTGACCCCAGAGGTCAGACGCTGCTGGCGTCTCCCCTCGGTCCCACGCGGGCACCAGCCATGTACTCACTGACCCTTGATGGACAGTATGCTTAACTCCCTGCATCTACTTCCTGCCTAGACATACGGCGGCCTACGTATCATAAAAGTGTTCCTGGTTAAGTGGGCATTCTGGAGATACCCAACATGCCAGAAAACTATCCAGGATTAAGGGAAATAGGCTTTGTGCACAAGATCAGTGCACTGTGCACTGCAATGAGCCATTCAAGTCAGCTGTGGGAGGATCTTGGGAGACATACTCCCACATCACAGTGCACTGTGCACTGCAATGAGCCAATCAAGTCAGCTGTGGGAGGATCTTGGGAGACATACTCCCACAAATAGATTCACTGGTGCAATGGCAGGCGCAGAACAGTCAGCAGCCTGATGGCCCAAAAGGCCACAACGATAACACGTCTGAGGCTGGCGGGCGTAAAACACCCAAACGTTGTAACCCATAAGGCGCACAGAGGATGGAATATCTGCCCGGAGTCTCATGCCCAGGGTGTGAATGCTAGTCCGCACACCCTTAAGTGGACTGGAAGGCACCACGTTCACCCGCACACTAACCACTGCACCAAATCGGCTGAAGTACAGCCGTAGCAGACCCTCCGGAAACTCCAAGGGAGCCCCATGCACACTGACGTAATTGAGGGCACCACTCCGATCAGAGAGGGTCACAGTGCCCGCACCATCCGGCAGGGGTAATGTCCGCCCCTCGTATCGACGGAGAAAGTCGCGATACGCCAACTCCTCCATGAACTTCACTATCGCCCGACGGGCCGTCACCAACTCGACCCCATAAATGGCTAACATAGGGACAGAAAGCAAGTCACATGCTAGCACAATCTCCGGGTAACCAGCCCGCACAGAGAATTTGAGGCCCACAGACTGAGCCCGGGCGACAGGGGGTAGAGGGATCCCCATCGTGACTCTACGTCAGCACAGGCGGGCAGAGAAACACCCGCCCCCACCGGCCAAACTGGTAAACAAGCACCAACTGCCGGAGCGCCGAGGCAACACGTCTGCCCCCCACCGAAGCTAGCAGGTCACTCTATTGATATAGGTCTGAAGTTGTTAACATCAGTGGGATCACAACATTTGTGGACAGGGGTTACTTTCGTTTTTTTTAGAATATCTGAAAAGGTTTGGAGTTCAAGTGACTTGTTGAAGAGCAATGGAATGGCAGGAGCTAATAATCTGGAGGCTTTTTTGTAAATAAGAGTTGGTATCTCCTCAAGGGCACTAGACTTGGTTTTAAGGGAAAGGATTATGTCAGTAACATCAGTGGCATTAGTAGGCATTAGGTACAGAGACTGTGGATAGTTACCTGTAAGATAGTCCTGAATATTAGTACTGGAAGGTGGAATATCATTTGCAAGGGATGACCCAATGGAAGAACCTATTGAACTCAAGAGCAGTGTCAGAGGCTAAAAGCAGACCATCATTATTTGACAGGAGTATTGGTTTGTTATTTAAAATCTTCTTTGATCCCAATATTTGTGAAATTGTGCTCCATGTTTTTTTAATGTTGCCCTTTGTGTGGGTACATTTGTCTTCGTAGTATTTAATTTTGGCTCTCCTAATTATTTTAGATAGCAATGATGAGTAATTCTTTGAAAATTCTTTGGAGACGATTCCTAACCTATACTTCTTCTCAAGGTCATGTTTTTATTAATGGATTTAAGTATCATCTTTGTAAGACAAGGATTGTTGAGTCTTTTAGTTGTGACTTGTTTCGTTAGCATAGGACAGTGGGTGTTATAAAGGCTAAGAGTTTTTTTAAGAAAAGATTGCACTGCTAGGTTGATGTGCCCTAATATGTTCCCTAATTCGGACTCCCAGTTGACATTAGCAGCAGCGCAGCTATAAAATTGCCTATAGCAGTTTCATTGTGCAGCCTAAAGTTTATCTCCCTTGTCTCTAGAGGTGGATTGTTAGTGTTAGGAGAAATGTGGGGTAATGATCTGTAGTGCTATCGATGATTATCCCTGAAGTAAGCGGAGAGGTTATATTGGTCCAGATGTGATCAAGAGCTGAGGCAGTACTATCAGTGATTCTAGTAGGTATAGTGATTAAGGGTATGAAGAGGCAAGAATTCATACAGTTGAGGAAGCTAACAGCAGTAGGGTTTTCAGGCTCGCAGAGGTCAATATTAAAGTCCCCTGCGATAATTAGATGCTTTTTGTTCAGTCTGTTATCTAGTATTAGATTTCTAAGATTAGAGTTGAATTCAGACACATCAGTGTTAGGAATTCTATAGACTGCTCCCATAGTCAGGACAAACTCAGCACCCTTGACTCTGAAACTGGCGATGATATACTCCCCACAGTAGTCTCTAGTTCTAATTACTTTTAAGCATGTTAGTTCTTGGTGGTAGTAAAGAGCAGTACCACCACCTCTCTGAATTGGTCGACAGTTGTGAATTGCTGAGTAGTTTGGCATGTTTACTATGCCCTGGACATAACTGTATGTCCAGTTTCGTCTACCCGCTTCTGCACACGGGACATAAAATGATGTCCCCATAAAATCTAATCTAACTTACGCTTTGTTGATCTTTTTTTACCTACGTGTTCATAGAACATTCTATTGCGAACACATTGGCACAAAAATGAATGACGTACATAGAAAAATAATGTCAGGACAGTGAAATAAGTATAAACTTTCAAAGCACCGTATCGCACATGTGTCGTCGTGTCACCGATACCGGGTAACAGTTCGGCCACTTCCCACACTCTTGCGGGTGGGCCGCGACCTTGATTCTACGTTTATATTCATATCTCTGTGTTGGGAATTTCATTGCGAGTCCATTGATACCAAAATTAACGCTGTAGGACAAGTGTGGAGTTGACAACAATCCCAAGAGTAGAAACATTTTGTTGCTGTTTAGCGCTCACGTCGAGTCATCTACGTAGTTATTTATTTGGTGCTGGTATTCCTATACCTTTTGTGACCTTTATTTTTACTGACGTTCTTCTAGAAAATTTTATTGCGAACACATTGGTACCAAAATGAAATAAGTAGCGCGAGAACTAAGGTCAGGAGAGTAAAAAGAGTATACACATTTTTGTTTTGAAGAGTTGAGTAATATCCTCATTTAACCACGTCTCAGCAAGTATAATAAACGAGAATTTGTTGTCAATAGTTTTAATCAAGGCACTAACATCATCGAAGTGTTTGCTAAGTGATCTTACATTCAAGTTAAGTACAGAGATATTGTGATTATGTGTTAATACATTGTTTACATCATAAGCTGCAAAATATCTGCAATTTTGATCATTAAAGTGATGATTGTCATAGATAGTGGATAAGAGGTTTAGTTCTGGGTCTATACTTGTCTGCATAAGAAGGCTGGTTGTAGGAAACAGGCAAGAATGGCAATTACAAAACAAAATTTTGATATAAAAGGGGGGGAAAATAAAAATATAAACAAGACTATACAAGACAAACACAAAATGAACAGAAAAAAAATAAAAATGAGGTAGATTGCTTACAAGTAGTCTCAGGTACACAGTAAGTAATAATTTGCATTTTGAGACACAGGCAGAGCCAGGGGTACAATGGAGTAAGGGAGTATGGCGAGGCTAGGCAACCTTGGTGATAAATGAAAGCAAAGAAAAGTTGAATAATAAACATAGGCAAGTTTAATCTAATGATTATTAACCATAAATAGTTTAGTTATGAATCTATAATTAATAAGAATTAGAGAAAATATTAATGCACTCAATTAATTAAGTCCAATAACTGACTATTATAACCTGTTTGAAAAATTACCTATTTGATATTCCAAGAGTACGACTTAATGAAACTAGAAATGCTCTACAAATCAAGGGACCCAAAATGTGGAATGACCTTCCCAATCATGTCAAAGGCTGTACCTCTCTCAACCAGTTTAAAAAACTAAGTACTACCTAATTAACTCCCTGTAACCTACCTTACCCCTAAATGTCAACCGTGTCTTACTATTTTTTTTAAACAATGCTGTTTGTTGACCAACTTGTATATTGGCTAATTTCTACCATGTTCCCCCTTTTTTATCATTTTTTTTCATTCAACGCAATTTATACTTTAAGCTCAATTACTTTTAAGTTTTAGTCTAAGTGTTTTTCCCCCACCTCACCTTGCCCGAAACGCTATGCGTACTAGTGGCTTTAGGTATTGTATGTACTACCTCTATCTATATATCAATCAGAATGTTTGTAACTCTGCATCTATGTATGTACTTTTCCTAAATAAAATATTATTATTATTATTATTATTATTATTATTATTATTATTATTATTATTATTATTATTATTATTATTATTATTATTATTATTATACTGAGGATGGAAAGAATAGAGTCAGCTTCAAGATGATGTACTCAAACATTAATGGGATTACAAGCAAGGCAAGTGAACTTAGGGAAAGAGTACAAGAAGTAAATCCAGATGTAATTGGCCTCAAGGAAACAAAGCACTTAGGAATCGTAAAAAATGCGGTGTTCCCCCAGGTTATGTGCCTCTGTAACCCTTTCCACTACCGCCCACAAGATGGGTATGGGGGTGCATAATAAATGAACTAAACTAAACCCCCAGGAATACACTGTAATAAGGAAGGAGAGGGAGGGTAGGGGAGGAGGTGGAGTGGCCCTATTCATGAGAAAGGAATGGAGTTTCAGGAAGATGGTTATCCCAGGCTGTGAAGGGTTTGGAGACTACATAACAGGCACCATGATGATGGGAGGACCAAGAGTAGTAGTAGCAGTGATATATAACCCTCCACCAAATGACAGAAGACCCAGGGAAGAGTATGACAGAAACAACATGGCAGTTAACAATATAATTGAGAGGGCAGCCTCTGCTGCCTGTAGAATTCGATCCCATCTGCTCATCATGGGTGACTTCAATCACGGAAGGATAGACTGAGAGAACAAGGATTCACATGGAGGAGAGGAAACATGGCGAGCTAAACTACTGGAGGTGGCAACAAGAAACTTCTTATGTCAGCATGTCAGAGAACCCACAAGGGTGTGGAGAAACGATGAACCAGCGAGACTCGACCTAGTATTCAATCTGAATGAATGCGACATAAGGGAAATTGACTAAAAGGCCCCAGAAGGAATGAGCGATCACAGTGTTTTGACATTTGAGTATCTGGTCGAAGAAGGACTAAAGCACTCGAGAAAGGGAACTGAAAGCAAAAGGCTAGCATTCCGTAAGGGAAACTATGAGGAGATGAGAAAATTCTTAACGGATATAACATGGGAGCAGTAAAATAGGTACCTGGGTGTTAGTCAGCTGTCACGGGCTGCTTCCTGGGGGTGGAGGCGTGGTCGAGGACCGGGCCGCGGGGACACTAAAGCCCCGAAATCATCTCAAGATAACCTCAAGATATGGGAAACTAAACTAAGTGGAAAGACGACCCAAGACATGATGGAATACATCACCCAGAAATATATGGAGGCAGCAGAAAAGTTTATCCCGGCCCAAAAGGTAAAAAATGAAAAGCAGATGAGAAACCCATGGTTTAATCAGAGATGTAAGCTTGCTAAGCAAATAAGTAAAGAAACATGGAGAAACTATAGAAATAACAGGACACCTGAGAGCAGAGAAGGATACCAGAGAGCCAGGAATGAATACGTCAGGTTAAGAAGAGAGGCAGAAGGGCAATATAAAAATGACATAGCAAGCAAGGCTAAGACTCAACCCAAATTGCTACACAGCCACATCAGGAAAAAGACAACAGTGAAGGAACAGGTAATGAAACTGAGGATAGGGGGCAGACAGATTCACTACTAACGACAAAGAAGTGTGCGAGGAACTCACTAGGAAATTCCAGGAAGTCTTCACACTGGAACAAGGAGAAGTTCCAGAGATAAGGGAAGGAATAGTAAACCAGGCACCACTAGAGGAATTTGAGATTACCAGTGGGAATGTAAGGAAGCTTTTGCTAGAGTTGGATGTGACAAAGGCTATAGGCCCAGATGGAATATCGCCATGGATACTAAAGGAAGGAGCAGAAGCTCTGTTCCTGCCTCTCTCCATAGTGTATAACAAATCACTGGTAACAGGTAAAGTACCAAAAATTTGGAAGACAGCAAACATAGTCCCGATATACAAGAAAGGGGATGGGATAGACAGGAGGCACTGAACTACAGGCCAGTGTCCCTAACTTGCATACCATGCAAGTTAATGGAAAAAAAATTGTGCGAAAAAAGCTAGTGGGACATTTGGAGTGAAGGAACTTTGTGTCACAGCACCAACATTGTTTCAGTGATGGCAAGTCATGCTTCACAGGATTAATTGAATTCTACGATCAGGCAACAAGCATCAGACATGAAAGGTGGGCAGACTGCATATTTTTGGATTGCCAGAAAGGTTTTCACACAGTTCAACACCAGAGACTAGTGCGAAAGCTAGAGATGCAGGCAGGAGTGAAAGGGAAGGCACTCCATTGGATAAGGGAGTACCTGAGTAACAGAAGGCAGCGAGTCACTGTGAGGGGCGAGGCCTCAGATTGGCGAGACGTCACCAGTGAAGTCCCGCAGGGGTCAATCCTTGGATCCATACTGTTTCATATATATGTAAATGATCTTCCAGATGGTATAGAATCATTCCTCTTATTGTTTGCTGATGATGCAAAAATTATGAGGAGGATTAAGACGGTGGAAGACAGTATGAGGCTACAAGATGACCTAGACAGACTGAATGAATGGTCCAACAAATGGCTATTAAGGTTCAACCCGAGTAAATGTAAGGTAATGAAACTAGTCAGTGGAAACAGGAGGCAAGACACAGGATACAGAATGGGAGATGAAGACCTTCATGAAGCTGACAGAGAGAATGATCTAGGGGTTGAAATAACACCAAACGATGAACAACGTCTCCTAAAGCCGACATTAAAAGAATAACATCTGCCACGTATGCGAGGCTGTCTAACATCAGAACTGCCTTCAGGAACCTGTGTAAGGAAGCATTCAGTACCTTGTATACCACATATGACTGTTGCCGCCGAAGGCGGCTAGTTTATTGTGCACCCCATACTCATCCTGTGAGCGGTAGCGCAAAAGCATTACAGAGGGCACAAAAGGTCTTTATCAGACCTCATCTTAGATTATTACATAAACAATTTCATCTATCCTTCACACCTTATAGTTACAATGTCAGCTAGTTACAGAGTAAGTGCTATTTCAAGAGCTACATATTTACAGTAAGTTATCATACATTAATGGTAGGTCTTATCGCTAATACATAATAGTTTGACCAATGGGGATATTACAGAGTCATAGGGGAGCTTCTGTTTATTATTAGTCCTCACAATACACTACTTGTTTCTGAATCTCATATGTCGTTCATCTTCTGGAAGCGAAATG
>WNGS01163786.1:4578-20336 GCA_020271785.1 Procambarus virginalis | reverse complement strand
GGCGTCTCGTGGGCACACACAAAGATTACAATTGACCATAGCATTGCAGCAAATGAGCGGGAACCATCATATTAGCTCGTTCGATGAGCAGTAGCAGGAGTGACGTCATGAACACGTCATAGCTGTTATTCAACATCGCGCTGGTTGACCCCAGAGGTCAGACGCTGCTGGCGTCTCCCCTCGGTCCCACGCGGGCACCCGCCATGTACTCACTGACCCTTGATGGACAGTATGCTTAACTCCCTGCATCTACTTCCTGCCTAGACATATGGCGGCCTACGTATCATAAAAGTGTTCCTGGTTAAGTGGGTATTCTGGAGATACCCAACATGCCAGAAAACTATCCAGGATTAAGGGAAATAGGCTTTGTGCACAAGATCAGTGCACTGTGCACTGCAATGAGCCATTCAAGTCAGCTGTGGGAGGATCTTGGGAGACATACTCCCACATCACAGTGCACTGTGCACTGCAATGAGCCATTCAAGTCAGCTGTGGGAGGATCTTGGGAGACATACTCCCACATCACCCCCTAACAAAGATCGAGCTCCACAGCGTGGCGCTCGTTCCAACTCACACCGCTGACAACATGTGCACAAACTGAGCGCACTTAGCGCGGCCGGGTCCAGCGGACCCCGTTTTCTATCCTTCTAGGCAAGGCGGGCCTTGTCTAGACTATTCTCTTTTGGTAAGTGAGGAATTTCTTCAGTCACCGGATCACATGTGGCTATCTGTTCAGGTCCTGAGCAGGCACTGTGGTCGGACGTAGCTCCAGGTCTGGGTCGGCTCAACGCCTCGAAACCCTGAGTGGCGCTGGTCTGTCCACTGCCTCTCTCCACCTGTGTCATGCCTGAAACATCAGACACACACTGGGAACCAGTGTCCAGTGATTCGCGTCGCATTTCCTCGCTCATGTCTCCCTCGTTCGATGTCTCGTTAATCACCCCTGACCTACTCAACCAGTCAGCACCTACGTTGTCGGCTCCCTTTATGTAAACCACGCGGAATGTGAACTGTTGAAGGAACAACACCCAGCGCATTATTCTAGGGTTGGCGTTTTTAAGCGTACCGATGTGGCTGAGGGGTTGGTGATCTACTTGAAACGTGAAACGCTTACCATAGAGATACTGGTAGAATTTCCTTACTCCCACCACAGCAGCAAGGAGTTCCTTTTCTACAGTGGAGTACTTCTGCTCAGCATTGCTCAGTTTACGACTGGAGTACGCAACTGGCCATATTTCACCGTCGTACTCTTGCATGAGTACAGCACCAATACCTGTATTTGAGGCATCTGTCCGAAGGATGTACTCCCTGGTAGAATCTGGTAGTCTAAGGATGGGTGCTTCAGTCAGCTTCTTCTTGAGCGTCGAGAATGCTGAGTTCTCCATTTCTGTCCAACGTACTCTAACAGGTGCATTCTTCTTGGTGAGATTAGTTAGCGGAGTTGCTATAGACGTGAAATTGGGAATGAAAGTTCTGTAGTACCCTGCCAGTCCCAGGAATGACTTAACCTGAGTCTTGGTGGCGGGTGGAGCGGCTTCACTGATCTTGGTGATCTTCTCAGGCAGCGGCCTGGTGAACCCTCCCCCTATCACGTGACCAAGGTACCTGACCTCCTTGCACCCCAACTCACACTTAGTGGGTTTTGCAACCATTCCTACTTCTTGTAGTCTTGTCAACACCTGCCTTAGCAAGGTCAGATGTTCTTCCCACGTAGCAGAGTGATGAGCACATCGTCCACGAACACTTCTACTCCAGTAATTCCCCCCAAGACCTTGTCGATGTCGAGCCCTGCGGTCCTCTCCTGTTTTTACGTCTTACATGCTTCTTCGGCTTGTTGGGTCCATCTGCAGGAGGGTCCTCGTAGCGTTTGGGCATGTTGCGTTCTTTTGCTTTCTCTCCCTTATACTTCGACTGGGTGAGGGTGTGGTCACTCCCTGTGACGTCATCCCCAGGCGAGTCGTCCTTGGCATCATCTGACTGACGGCAGCTGCGCGCCTTACTCTCCCCCGTTTTCTTCGAGGGTGGACTCGGGCAATCAGAGATTCCCGGAACATTTCCCAATAATAATTCATATACAGCACGTTCCTGTTGAACGGCGCGGATTTTACCTTTGATGTAAGGTGTGTCGACCCACACATACACCTCCACCATCTCTTTAGCATAGCCATTTGGGAATTTGACATAGATATGTCTCCCTGTCTCAGATCCTGGCTGTACTAGGCTCTTTCTTACCATGTGAGTAGTGGCGCCTTTGTCACGGAAGATTTTCGCTGATTTTCCGTTAACCTTTCCGTCCACCACCTCAAGGGTCCAAGCTAGTGGATCCTTTCCAACGTGGGGATGTTTCTTACCACTTGAGCTCACACCTGCTATGTAACCTGATTTCGGTTTTACCTTGCAATCAGCTGCACGATGACCTGGCTTACCACAGGTGTAGCACTGGTGCACCTGCTTGTTGGAGGAGTTTCCCTGCTCCCCCGACACACCGGTCTTAAGCTTAGCTCTATCGCCAATACCTGTAGCATGATGCTTCTCGTGCGGCTTCACCCCTTTCACCTGTCTCCTGGCCCCAGCCCACAGATCAGCTTGCTTGGCCATAGACAGATTTGACACAATTTCTTGCTCTTTGAGCTTGACACCAGAGACGATTCGCATGCTTCTAAGAACTGTTCACGAATCATTAATTGATAGAACTCCATGCTCCCAGGAGCAGTCTCCATGAGTTCACAGTAACGGTTTAGACTCGATTCTAACCGCTGTAACATGAGCACATATGTCTCACCTTTTTGCAATTGAGCCCTACGGAAATTCTCTAGCATCCGGTCTGCAGTGATGCCAAAACCGTTCAGCAGCGCTGTTGTCAATGCCTCGTAATCTCCGCGCTGGTGCGGACCCAGACTGTGGTAGATAGTTAATGCCCTACCCTTTAACAATGCACTAAGAGCGAGTGCCCACTTTGATCTTTCCACCCGCAATCAGCGGCGTGACCTTCGAAACGCTTGATGTATGCATCCATCGAGTCGTCCCTCTCATCAAAGTTAGCTAGTTTAGGTAGTTTGACAGTCTTACCTTGTTCAACGTTAGTCTCCGTTGAACGACCAGTTGTCTGGTCATCCTGCCTTGCTTGCAACTGCATGCGAGCTATGCGTTCAGTACTTTCTCTGTTCTGCTGATCAGTCCAGCGTTTGTTTTCTCTCTCTTGCTGACCAGTCCACAGTTTGCTTTCTCTGTCCTGCTGATCAGTCCAGAGTTTCATAGCTTGCTCTGCTACTTTATTCCCTTCGAATCCCAACTCCCTAACTTGGTGACGGTATTCCTCTAAGGTGAATAATTGCGAGCCTGTAATACCTACTCTTTGAGTTGGTGTCGTCCACAAGGACCTTTGGGCCGAGATTCTTCCCCATAGAATCCCCCAACGAAGTATTGCAAGGGTTAGATTCCCGTGTGACTCCGTTTTCTTCCGCAGCGCGCGTGATTCTAGTGACATCATTCTCGGTGACGTCACCCACAGGGGTCTCTACCTCCAAGTTCTCTCCCACTGTGTTATCTCTCACTGGGGTCTCACCACCGATAGCTTCATCCAGTATGATGAGACTCGTGCACGCCACCTCAGCACTACCCTGCCCGTGTGCTTGTAGCATCACCTCTTCCACGGCCCTCATGTGCTGTTCCACTCGTTCCTTACACTCTTGTTCAGTAAGAGTGTCGTAGTCGTCAGGTCTACGAGCGGTCAAGGCCAAGTGAAGATGCAGGTAGCGCTGTTTGTACATTCCACACTCAGACATACTGGTGGTGTGTGTACCTAACAGGGTGTTAAACATCCTCTGAATACTGCTCGTCACTTTTGAATTTTCAGGGAAAATTTAAGTGCGAAATTTTACTGTATAACCTAGCTCATAGGTTCCAACTAAGCCTAACACGTTGGGCGCCAGATGTGGGGGTTTTTCTTTTTTTTGCTGTCACGACTGCAATGCGTACGTCGCCAATGTACATGTGGCAGACGCTTCACGAAGCTGTCGGAATTAGCAAAATAGAAAATACGAGAGCAACCGTACAGGGCCTGGGAGCAAGGTCGAGTTAGAGTCCTTGTGGGTCTCTTCTCAGACTAGCCTCACCTGGTCCTACTCCACGTTGGTCGTTGGAATCTCCTCAATGATGTAACACTTTAAGGGACTCCTAGGGTCCTCATCAAATTTATAGTTTAGTGACTTACAGGCAACTCGGTGTTGAAGACACTTAGAGCTGAAGGCTTGAGTAATATTGGCAGTATTCAGAAGTGNCTGGGCCTCCATGTGTTCTCTGTGTTCCCCCAATCTATCTTTCCATGGTTGAAGTCTCCCATGATTAGTAACCTGGATCCGTTCCTACAAGCCACAGAAGCTGCTCTCTCTATTATATTGATGGTGGCCAAGTTGTTTCTATCATATTCCTGTCTGGGTCTTTTGTCATTCGGTGGGGGTTATATATGACTACTACTATAATTTTCTGTCCTCCAGTTGCTATGGTGCCTGATATGTAGTCATTGAAACCTTCACAGTTCTGAATTACCATCTCTTCAAAACTCCAACCTTCTCTTAGTAGGAAAGCTACACCACCTCCTCCTCTCCCTTATCTCTCTTTCCTCACTACATTGTAGCCCTGTGGAAACACTGCATTTGTTATGGTGTTTGTCAGCTTTGTTTCTGTGAGTGCTATTATGTCTGGGTTTTCTTCTAGTGCCCATTCTCCGAGTTCACTTGTTTTATTTGTAATCCCATCTATGTTAGTGTACATTGCCTTGAAGCTCACTTTCTTCAGTTCATTTTCTTGTCCCTTTCTTGGCGAGCATTCTGCTGGTGTGGGAAGCTTTTCCGTGGGTGAGATCTGTGAGGTGGTTTGCAGGGTCTCAGAAGAGTTTGGGGTGAGGGGTGGGGGTTTCAGGGAAGGGGGGACAGGTAGGGTGTGGGTTAAGGAGATAGGGGGGACATGGGGGATACGGGGTGAGGGGGTAGGAGGGATAGGGTGGGTATGGGATGAAGGGGGAGGGGGGGAAAGGTGGGAGGGGGGACATGATGGGAATGGGGAAGGGGTAACAGGGTAAGAATGGGGTGGGGGGGAGGGAGGGTTGGGTGTGGGCAGGTAGGGTGAGGGGAAGGGAGGGTTTCTATGCAGAGGGGGGTGGTGGTGTTGCCCTCCCCTCTGGTGTTGCTAGGATGCTGGTTTTGGGTTCGCCTCTTGTCTCTAGGACTGTTGTGTTGGGGGCTGTGATTTCCTGGTTTGCTCCTCTCTCCCTGCGCTTCCTCCTTGCCTCTGCTGCCCTGGCTCTCTCCTCCTTCGTCCTGTCCCTCTGCATGAATACTTTCTTGTATCCCTCCTCATGCTGCAGACGACTCTTCCTTTCGAGAATATCCTCCTTCGTGGTTTCGTTTGTAAACACCACCTTTACAAGTTGGTTTCTGTCCTTGTTGTACCAGCCCAACCTGAAAACCTTCTCAATGTTTCTTTCAGCCCCTTCCATCTGTAACCCCTTCAGTAGCCCCTGTACTGCCTCTCTATCCTTGCTATTCCATTCTTGCCTGTTGGATCCTTCCTGTTCTTTGATGCCTACAACTACCACTGATCTTTTTCTCTCCAGCAGTTGAGTGGTGCACCTTGCTGCTTCCTGTGAGGTGGCTGCTTGCATGGCTACCTCCCTCACTGTGGCCATAGCTTCTGAGCTCTTTTTCAGTATGTCCGCAAATGTTTCAGTTACAGAGGCATTTCCTTCCAATGTAACATTCCCACCTTCCCTTTGGATGATAATTTGATGTTCGGTCTCTTTATTTTTCTCTGTGAGGTATTTGATCTCCTCCCTTGCTGATGTCAGCTCACTTTGCAGGTTGTTAATTGTAATCCTCATTTCCTGCATCTCCTTCCTGAATTCCTCCAGAACTTGGGTTAACATGTCTTTAGTTTGGGCACTCTGGCTGTTCCCTGTGTCCCTGTTGCGTCCACCTGCCATTTTGCCCTTGTCAAGAGAGAGAGAGCAAGAGAGAGAGAGCAAGAGAGAGAGAGCAAGAGAGAGAGAGCAAGAGAGAGAGAGCAAGAGAGAGAGAGCAAGAGAGAGAGAGCAAGAATAGTCCTAGTGTGAGAGTGGGTGTGGTGGGGGGGGGGGAGTGTTTTGGGAGAGTGGGAGTGGTGGTGGGGGGGGGGGGGAGTGTGTTGGGAGTGGGTGGGTATAAGAGGTGGGTGAGGTGTAGTCTTCAGATTATGGCGGGGGGGGGGGGGATTAGCGGCTTATCTGGGTTCCCAGTGAGCTCACAGTTGCTGTCCCTGTTACCTGTCTACCACGATTGTATTATTACGATTGTATTATTACGATTGTATTATTGAATGGAATGCAATAGTGTCTATGATATGATATTATATAAACCTTGCACACTATTGGAGACTTATGAGAACACTAACCAGCCAGCCCCCCCACAAGCACTCTAGGTGAATACACAGCGGGTCGTCGGTAATCCTGTGAGGTCTTCAGGTCTCCACTTGGGTCCCGGCTGATGCGACTGATGCTGCCTCAAGAAGTCGATCTTCACTAGCTATCTTCTCTAAATTCACTAAGATAATTCACCACGAGATGTGATCAATGTGTTGCATTACAATGTCACTGTTCAATTTACACTGTCCCGATTCTCACTGCACAGTACACCCGCTCCCTTGACCCTACTGTTCCCTCGGTTAACGCAGACTGCCGACCCTACACGTCTGCTCACGATCAAAGCTGACACAAGCTGACACAAATGTGTGTGTGTGTGTGTGTGTGTGTGTGTGTGTGTGTGTGTGTGTGTGTGTGTGTGTGTGTGTGTGTGTGTGTGTGTGTGTGTGTGTGAGTAGGGATTTTGAAGAAATAAACAATAAAATAGACTCGTATGGTGAGCAACTCCAAGGAAGCCTGAGGGCTAACATAGAGTTAGGCAAGGAGATGCAACGAGAAACATCATTGGCAACTGAAATAGAGGAGGCTAATAAAGAACTAGAAAAGTATAAAGAAGAAATAAAAGAGACATATGTGCAAGTTGTAAAAGAGAAAGAGACGATTAAGGAAGTGTGTTTGGAAATCAAAACCAGAAATGACAAACAAGAAGCGGACCTTAGGCAAGCAGTTAGGAAAGAACTGGTAACCAACAGTAAACTGGTACAAAACACTGCAGATAGAAGTAAGTCCGTAATAGTTTTTGGATGTGCAGAGAAGGAAATTAAATCTAGGGTGGACGGAGCAGCAGAAGCGATGAAAATCATAGAAAAAATAGGAGGATTAGGAGAAGGTCTAAATTCAAAGGAGCATGTCAGTGATTTTAGGAGGATAGGTAAATATGAGAAAAACAAGAACCGCCCCTTAAGGGTGACGTTTAATGGAGTGAAGTATATGACAGAAGTGCTTTGGAATGCCAGAAAATTGCCATGTGACGAAGATGGCAAACTTTGGTCAATAAGACAAGACCTCTCAAAGGAGGACAGAGAAAAGCTGAAAATGAACCTAATTGAAGCGAAACGTCTAAATGGGGATAGAAATTAAAATTTCTACAAAGTGTCAAGGACTGGAAAACTTGTGAAATGGTACATAAAGGCAAAACAACAAAATCATTAAAGGAAAGGGGTGTAAAGAACAAAGGGAAGGGAAAGGGAATATGTTCCTGAAAATAGTATACACCAACATAGTTGGAGTGAGATTGAAAATATTGGAGTTGAAGGATATAATCAAGCTCAGATATTGTCGCAATAACAGAGATGAAACTTGAAGAAAATATTTTAAATGATGTCGTATTCCCAAGGGGCTCCTCAGTGTGGAGACGTGACAGGAAAACTAGGAAGGGGGAAGGAGTGGCTGTGCTGGTGAAAGAACACATGAAGTCTGGTTCATGTTTCCAGAACAAATTTTACAGTAAATCGGATGTTTTGAGAATTGATGTTTGAAAACCCTCGAGATATTGACATAATGGCATTGCAGCTCTGGAATCAAGATGATAAGCTGATAATTTTAAATGCCTACAGCCCACCAGCAAGCAACACATGGACAAAGGAAGAACTGGATGACAAACGAGAGGGTCTCATAATAGTCACAAGAGAGATTATGGTAAGAGCTGACAAAGATAAATCCCGATTATTGGTACTGGGGGACTTTAACTTTAAGGCAATAGACTGGGAGGCCTACGAGGCAAGAACAGAGGACACTTGGACAGGCAGGTTTGTAAACCTCATCTTGGAGACATTCATGTATCAACACGTCAAGCAGGCCACAAGAATGAGGGAAGTGATGTTCCGATGATGATGAATAAGGGAATGTTCCGTCAGTACTGGATCTGGTATTCACCAGGAAAGAAGAAGAGGTATTTGACATCCAGTACCTTCCTCCCTTGGGAAAGAGTGATCATGTCCTCTTGGACATTAAATACGCTATGCGATATAATCTAGTAGAGAATGGGGGACAATGAAACAGTTGTTAAACTCGATTTCAAGAGGGAAATTCGCTATGGGGAACTTAGAATTTTTTTGGTTGGGTATAATTGGACAGACTTGTTGCTAGGCAAGAAAGTAAATGAGATGTATGCCAAATTTTGCACAATATATGATGAAGGCACACAAACATTCATACCTAAGCAGATATGCAGACCTAGGGAACAGGTTTGATTCAACAGAAATTGCGAGAGGGGCCAGAGATCAAAAGACACAAGCATGGAATCATTATAGAAAGAAGCCAAACCCCCAAACATACCAGCGATACAAAGATGCAAGAAACAACTACACGTCAGTAAGGAGAGAGGCAGAGAAGAACTTTGAGAACGGTATAGCAGACAAATGTAAATCGGATCCAGGCCTTTTCTATAAATTCATTAAAAATAAGCTGCAGTTAAAGGATAATATTAAGAGGTTGAAAATGGGGGACAGATACACGGAACATGAAAAGAAAATGTGTGAAACATTAAACGAAAAGTTCCAAAGTGTGTGTGTACAAAATGTGATCTTCAGAGAACCAGACACAATAAGAATTTGAGAGAACAACATAGAGCGTATAGAGGTGTCTAGAGATGAAGTGGAAAAATATGCTAAAGGAGCTAAGTTAGAACATAGCAGTTGGTCCAGATGGAGTTTCACCATGGGTTCTGAGAGAATGCGCATCTGAGCTCAGCATTCCACTTCACCTGATCTTTCAGGCATCCCTGTGTACAGGAATAGTAGCAGACGTGTGGAAACAGGCTAACACAGTTCCAATCTACAAAAGTGGCAGCAGGGAAGACCCCTTCTATTATAGACCTGTATCATTAACAAGTGTAATAGTGAAAGTATTGGAAAAACTAATTAAAACTAAATGGGTAGAACACCTGGCGAGAAATGATATAATATCAGACAGACAGTATGGTTTTCGATCTGGAAGATCCTGTGTATCGATTTTACTCAGTTTCTATGATCGAGTCTCAGAGATTTTACAGGAAAGAGATGGTTGGGTTGACTGAATCTATCTGGACCTAAAAAAAGGCTTTCGACAAAGTTCCACGTAAGAGGTTGTTCTGGAAAGTAGAAAATATTGGAGGGGTGACAGGTAAGCTTCTAACATGGATGACAAATTTTCTGACTGATAGAAAAATGAGGGCTGTGATCAGAGGCAATGTATCGGACTGGAGAAATGTCACAAGTGGAGTACCACAGGGTTCAGTTCTTGCACTAGTGATGTTTATTGTCTACATAAATGATCTACCAGTTGGTATACAGAATTATATGAACATGTTTGCTGATGATGCTAAGATAAGAACGGATAAGAAACTTAGATGATTGTCATGTCCTTCAAGAAGACGTGGACAGAATAAGTATATGGAGCACCACTTGGCAAATGGAATTTAATGTTAATAAATGCCATGTTATGGAATGTGGAATAGGAGAACACACACCCCACACAACCTATATTTTATGTGAGAAATCTTTAAAGAATTCCGATAAAGAAAGAGATCTAGGGGTGGTTCTAGATAGAAAACTATCACCTGAGGACCACATAAAGAACGTTGTGCGAGGAGCCTATGCCACGCTTTCTAACTTCAGAATTGCATTTAAATACATGGATGGCGATATACTAAAGAAATTGTTCACGACTTTTGTAGGCCAAAGCTAGAATATGCAGCGGTTGTGTGGTGCCGACATCTTAAGAAGCACATCAACAAATTGGAAAAGGTGCAAAGACATGCTAGTAAGTCGCTCCCAGAACTGAAGGGCAAGAGCTACGAGAAGAGGTTAGAGGCATTAAATATGCCAAAACTAGAAGACAGAAGAAAAAGAGGTTATATGATCACTACATACAAAATAGTAACAGGAATTGATAAAATCGATAGGGAAGATTTCGTGAGACCCAGATCTTCAAAAACAAGAGGCCATAGATTTAAACTAGCTAAACACAGTTGCCAAAGAAATATAAGAAATTTCACTTTCGCAAACAGAGTGGTAGACGGTTGGAACAAGTTAGGTGAGAAGGTGGTGGAGGCCAAGACCGTCAGTAGTTTCAAAGTGTTATATGACAAAGAGTGCTGGGAAGACGGGACACCACGAGCGTAGCTCTCATCCTGTAACTGCACTTAATTACACACACTATCAGTATATCCGACTGATAGAGAGGAAAAAAGCAGTAGTCGTAGTAGGTATTAAATTAAGAAGCAAATAGGGGCCAGTCCAGGGGTGAGGAGAGATATGAACAAGGCCACAGTCAAAAGATCCTTGAAAGAGTATAGATGGAGAGAAAAGCACAGAATATAGAAAAGGTTTTCAGGCTTGGCCGGTACAACAAGGACAAAGATCGATTGATAAAAGTGGTTTTCAAAAGCAAGGACACAAAAGAAGAAATTCTAGCAAAGAAGAGCAGCCTACTTAATGTACAGAAATTCAAGGTGTTCCTGCAGAGGGATATGACCTGGGGGAGAGATCGAGGGCAGCAGCAGTGAGGAAGGAGCGCAAAGAGAGAGAGAGAGACAGCTATCAGGAAACCAGAGACCGGAACCCCTCGACACCAGAAGAGAGTGGGGAACCCTCTACAGGCAGTTCAACAGCCTCAGTGGGAGGAGGATCACACCTATCTCCCACCCAATAGAAGCCCTACCTGCCCCAGCCCCTATGCTCCCCACCACCCTAAGCCCTCCCTTCTTCCCCACCCTACTAAGCCCTCCTTTCTCCCTCACCCCTCCTCCAGCCCTTCCTCCTTTCCTGCCCCCACAAGCTCCCCTTCCTCCCCCTCCCCCCAAAACCCTCCTTTCTCCAGCTCCCCCCCAAGCCCTCCTTTCTCCCTCAGCCCCCCTTTTTCCCCCACCCCCCAAGCCCGCCCTCCTCCCCTACCCTCTCCAAATCACATCCTTCAAGTCCCCTCACAATCTATGTCCCCCTCACCCTCAACCCCCCCCCCCCTCACAACCCAGGGCCCACCCTTCCCCCTCCCCATCCCAGACCCTCCATGTTTACCCAAATTAAGGATAACATTAAGAAAACATGGAGCATTATCTCCCAAATATTAGGTTCAAAATTTTTGTTTGAGAAATAGTACCAAACACTACCCATAAACATTGGTGTTCCAAAGGGCAGCATACTTAGCGCTCTCCTCTTTCTCATCTACATTAATGACCTTCCGAGTGCCTCTCAACACCTCAAACCAATCTTATTTGCTGATTACACAACTTTCATTTTCTCCAGTCCTGACCCACTTGCTCTAAATGTTACTGTGAATACTGAACTAAATAAAGTCCATCTTTGGCTAACTGCTAACAAACTCACCCTTAACATTGACAAAACTTTCTATATATTGTTGGGTAATAAATCCTCAAACGAAATAAATAATAATTATAATAAATAATAATAATAATAATATATTTTTATTCAGGTAAGGTACCTACCTGGATACCTTGAGGTGCTTCCGGGGCTTAGCGTCCCCGCGGCCCGGTCATCGACCAGTCCTCCTGGTTCCTGGACTGATCAACCAGGCTGTTGGACGCGGTTGCTCGCAGCCTGACGTATGAGTCACAGCCTGGTTCATCAGGTATCCTTTGGAGGTGCTTATCCAGTTCTCTCTTGAACACTGTGAGGGGTTTGCCAGTTATGTCCCTTATGTGTAGCGGGAGCGTGTTGAACAGTCTCGGGCCTCTGATGTTGATAGAGTTCTCTCTCAGAGTACCAGTTGCACCTCTGCTTTTCAACGGGGGTATTCTGCACATCCTGCCATGTCTTCTGGTCTCATGTGACGTTATTTCTGTGTGCAGGTTTGGGACCAGCCCCTCTAATATTTTCCACGTGTAAATTATTATGTATCTCTCCCGCCTGCGCTCAAGGGAATACAGATTTAGGCTCTTTAGTTAGTACATACATACAAGGTAAGATACAAAAGTTGATGGATTTATAGATAGAGCTAGTACATACAATGGCTAAAGCCACTATTACGCAAAGCGTTTCGGGCTGGAAAAACACTAAGACTAAAACTTAATACTAATTTAGATTAAAGTATAAATTATGTTGAGAAAAATAAGAAAAGAATGGAAAAAAAGGGGGAGGGAACATGGCAGAAAAAAGCAAAAATACAATTTGGTCAACAAGACAGCGCACGTTGTTTAAAATAGAAGACATGGGTTGACATTTTGGGGGTGAGGTAGGTTACATGGAGTTAATTAGGTAGTACTTAGTTTTTATCTTAAACTGGTTGTGAGAGGTACAGTCTTTAACATAATTGGGAAGGTCATTCCACATTCGAGGTCCCTTGATTTGTAAAGCATTTCTAGTTTGACTAAGTCGCGCTCTTGGAATATCAAATAGGTATTTGTTTCTGGTGTGGTGCTCATGGGATCTGTTACAACCTTCTAGGAAGGTTTTAAGGTCAGGACTGACATTACAGTTCAGCGTTTTATATATATAAAATACATATGAGAGGATGTGCAGGGACTTAATATCTAACATACTCAGAGATTTGAGTAAGGGTACCGAGTGATGTCTGGGGCCAGAGAGAGATATTGTCCTAATAGCAGCTTTATGTTGAGTAATTAGAGGACGTAAATGATTTTGGATAGTAGAACCCCAAGCACAAATACCATAGTTGAGATAAGGATAGATGAGAGAATAATAGAGTGTCACCAAGGCAGGACGAGGTACATAAGATCTGATCTTAGAAAGAATGCCAACAGTTTTAGAAACTTTTTTTATATATATATTTAGAATGTGTCCCTGGAAATTCAGCTTGTGGTCAATGAGAAAGCCAAGGAATTTGCCTTCTAATTTGTTACAAATCTGGGTATTGTTTATCCTGAGATTTATTTGATTTGAGGATTTAGTGCCAAACAAAATATAGAAAGTTTTGTCAATATTGAGGGTGAGTTTGTTGGCAGTTAGCCAGTGATGGACTTTATTTTGCTCAGTATTCACTGTGACATTTAGAGCAAGGGGGTCAGGATTGGAGTAAATGAAGGTCGTATCGTCAGCAAACAGTATTGGTTTGAGATGTTGGGAGGCATTTGGAAGGTCATTAATGTAGATGAGAAAGAGGAGAGGGCCAAGTATGCTGCCCTGGGGAACACCAATGTTGATGGGTAGGGTGGGAGAAATTGAATTATTCACAGAAACATACTGGAGCCTGTCAGTAAGGTAAGACTTAAGGTACTGCAGGGAGTGACCTCTTACTCCATAATGTTGTAATTTAAGAAGAAGGTTTTGGTGGTTGACAGTGTCAAAAGCCTTACGCAGGTCCACAAATAACCCAACAGGGAACTCATTTTTATCAAGAGCTGCATGTAGCAAGTTAATCATACAAATAAGTGCATCGTTAGTGCTTTTGGGGTCTGAAGCCATATTGACAAGAGCTAAGTATATTGTGTTTGGCTAGATAAGAGTAAAGCTGCTTATAGATTAGTTTTTCAAATATTTTTGACAAGTTTGGCAGAATTTTTATTTTTTTTTATTTTTACATGCAAGCATGCGTATAAGTTACAATAAAAGCATAAACAAACATAATGTAGAACACAAGCACAAAGCACACATATGTACACAGACAAAGGAACAAATCAGGAGAAGACCAGCCGGAAGGGCTGACCACAAAAACACACAAAAGCCCATACACAAAACACAACAAAAAGAGAAACAGCGGAATATAAGCATAGGGGAAACACCAAAACAACTCGCACACATAACAAGCCTACCAACACCTCAAACACAGACGGAGAGACACCAACACAAAACGATAAACATACATAATAAAGATAAAACAATAAAAGAAACAGACCTCCATAACAAAACTGGAGGCAAACACATAATGGCAAAACACTAACCAAAGAGCATAAACCTTGGCCGGAACACTCCAACAGCCTGAAAGGCACTCAACACGACACAAACATGCGCACCCACGATATCCACAACCTAGACCAGCAACGCACAGGAACCCCGCACCCACACACACAACCTACACAAAGAAACCCACAACACAACCCGGAGCACGCAGGCACCGGGAAGCATAAACCCACCCCATCCACACACACCACGCACACACCACCCTACCCGCACCCCAACAGCCACGCACACAAAAGGAGTACACAAAATACAAAGAAATCATATGCAAGGAACACAGTCCTCAAGAGGTAGAAGCCTACTTTTCCGGATGAAAAAAGCGTAAGGATACTTCTTCTTATAAGCCTCCCAAATCGAATCCTCAAGGTCGGAAGGGTTACGGATCCCCAGCGTCGATGGGGTATCATAAACTCTGGAACATCCAGATCAGGCAGCAACGGCCAACGCTTAAGGACACTGACGCAAGTCGCATAACGAGGCCGGGAAGCGCCAACCACGGGCCTTGGAGGAAGCAGACGACACCGAACATTGCGGCGAGGGCTGCCGAGACTGCCTCGCCGGCGTACGCACAGGAGCAGGGGACGGTTGACGAGACGGTAGCACCTCCACTGAGACAACAGGAGACATGGAAGAGACGGCCAGAGACGGAAAGGCGGCAAGACCGCACCCGAGGAAACTGGGAACGGGTAAGGGGTCACAGAACCCCCAGAGCGAGCATCTTTTCTCAATACCACTCACCAGCCCACCCCACTCACCACGAACCTCAGTAGGGGCAACCCCCCCACGAAGAACCGGAGCCATCCGATGCAGTCAACCCCATAAAAGCAGGATCCGCGGACACCATACCAGAAGTGGAGGCCAAAATACCGGCACAGGCATCCTCAGGCAAGTGCACGTCCGCCACCACCGTGTATGCACCAAACCGGAGCCCCCCCGCCGTCACCGTGTAACACTGTAAGGTGTTTGGTTTAGTTTTATTTAATACATACATAGAGATACATGAGTCAGAGACAAGGATTTGAGAGGTCGCCAGCTTGTCGAGCCTGATTCTCACACCTCTAAGCATTAATGATCACCATGTGACCTGAGGTCAGCCATGAGAATTTCACCTGGTTCCCACTAATCTTATAATTGTAGCCTGTTGGCCTTCAAACATGCAGACGTTTAAGGAGTGGTTTCATAGAGAGCCGCGGGCTATCTACTTGTGGGCGATTAGCTACTAGGGTTTCCCAATTATACTTTGAGAGCTATCGATTCGAGAGCATAAGAGGAAGAAGCGATAGGAGGCCAGCCATCGAGATAGGCTGTCAGCCAGTGGGGGGGAGAGTCTCTGTCAACTACAAACCCCCCCTCCTCTCTCTCAACGTAGACCTCAGACACTTGGTGAGTTGAGCATGAAAGGTGGACTTGGTCGTGTTTACAAGTGTTGTGAGGATCAGGGGCAGTCACGT